>RAIA01000132.1:0-402500 GCA_003664395.1 Leishmania lainsoni
TCGAAAGCAGCGCGGTGGAGTTTTTGATGGCTGTGGCTGCAGTCACACAGCTGTTTTCCACATCAGGGCCCATGTTAGGGAAGAGTCGTGGTAGATCAATGAGGAGCTTGTCGTTGCAGCGGAGGGACTTGCGGACGAGGAGGGTCTGATGGTAAGGGTGGTGGACAAGGCTGCGATGGTGTTGCATCGCTGCGACAGTGAGATGACGCCCCGGTTTGATTGGCTGGTGGATTGCTGTGCCATCTTTGTGGATCTAGAGAGCCAACGAGCAGGGCGCACTGCATCTCGGTCTTGTCCGAAAACGCGTCTCGGCGTTACCGAAGAATCCCACGGAGTGAGGTGTAGGAGCGCTCCTCGTCGCACGACGTACGTTATCGATGAGAGTTCGAAAATGTCGGGAGGCGATGCGAGTTAGGCTTCTTTCCGGCGTTGTTGTGTGCCCGTCAGTAGCGTTGGTGCGCTTCGTCGAACTCGAGACCGATCATGCGCTCTTCAACGTCCAGGGGTGTCCACGCCGCGTGTGCGTCGCCGCTTTGCGCTTGTTTTCTGGTGTAGGTCGCTGTCCCGCGTCTTTCTTTGGTAATTCCCTCGAGCGCGTGATGCCGTTGGTGCTGCTGCTGAGGGAGCACCACACACCTCTCTCTGTAGTTCCAGCGTGTGGAATGGCTTTCTGGGGTGTTGGAGGTTTCTCTGGTGCTTTGTTGCTGGCCGAGGGTCATCGGCGGTGGGACGGCGGTAAGACAACGACCGACACGCACGTCCCCTCGTACAGCAACGACGCACACTTTGGTGCGCATGAAGGCGTCCTTCACACACACGCACACCCGTACGGATGCAGAGGCCTGCGTGTTTTGGGCTGTCTTCTCCAACACAGTGCCCCCCTCCCCCAGGCATGTCTTGTCGTATCGGCGCCTCTGCGCTCTCATCCGTTGGGGCCTTCACTCGCTCATTACACCGACTTGCGTATGCGGTTGGGGCCGTGGAGTTTGGGTGCTCACTTGTGGGTATCTTGCATGTACGTCTGCTTGTCCATGTGTGTTGCTGCCTTGGTGGGGAGTGTCGTCGTCCGCTGCACTGCCCGTAGCAGCTGCATTACGCTTTGTCTCGGCTGTGGGCCAATTCTGCTCACACACCTCCGCAGTCGTGAGCGCTGTCAGGGGCTGACGTAAAGGAGGACGAGTAGAGCGATTGACGTTGTTAACCAACGAACGGGCCGCTGGTCGCAGTGTGTGTGGGTGCGATCTCTCTATGCGCCGGTCCCTCTCTCTCTTTCTGAGGTGGCAGTGGCGGCGGCTTGCCTCGTACTGAATGCGTAAGTCCAGTACTTGAGAGACGCAGGCTTTGCGCCATGTGGCGATTGTTGTGGCGCGTCGTCACCCCCCTCTCCCTCTCTTTCCTTCGCTATGTGAAGCTCGCATCTTTGTTTCTCCTCCTTCATCGAGCCTGCTTGTCTGTTTCCCATACCAACGCATGCTGACGCACGCAGCCCGCAGTCGACACATTTCTTCTCGGCGGTATTCAGAGTCCCCCATCAGCGTCGGGTGAGAGAGCGATCGCTAAAGGGCAGCCACGGACTCGCCACGCGCTTCGAGGTGTGCCGCATGGAGGAGTTGGCCAAGTCAGTGCAACAGGCACAGTCGGCGGTTTTTGGGTATCCAGGATGACCTCGCTCTCCTCCGCGCACATGTGGAGGAGGAAGAGGAGCGAGGTGCTGGCAATGTTGTCAAGGCCTCTGCGGTTGGCCTCGAGACAGGCGTCACCCTAACTAACCCGTACTACGTGGATCTGCATACCACCGTGCATCGGCGGCCAGGAGCAGCCTCGCTGCTGCTCCAGCACTGCGCACACCTCTTTTACAAACAGTTTGGTGCTCTGGAGGAGAAGGCAGAACGTCTAGAGAATGTCCGGGCAAAGGAGAAGGAACTGCAAGCAGCCAGAAGAGCATGCAGCGCTACTTTGATGCTCACAGCGACGGAGCTGGCGAGGAACGCGACAGCAACGCTGTCGCGCTACAGCTCGAGTGGGAGCGGCGGCAGCACCTTGAAGATGGATTGTTCGCGTCGATTTAAAACGGCGCCGACAACGTCTCGCGCACAGCGTACTGCTCAAGTGGATGAAGAAGGCAATGATGTGCCACCTCACTCGCGAGTACACGCGACGGCGAGAAGCAACTCGAGAGACGTACGAATCGGCCACCTGTTATGCATTCGTCCAGCAGCGGCGGGTGACGGCAGCTCAGCGGGCGCTTTGCACGTGGCGCTCGCGAATGCAGGAGCGCCGCTGCGAGCGCCTCAAGACTGTAGCGACAGAGGCGGAGAAGCGCGCGCAGTTTTTCCGTGAAGAGCTCACCGCCATCCAGAAGACACTGCGTGAGAGCTTTGGAATGGCCGTCAGCGAGTGTGACCAGGTGGCCACCGCTTCCGCTACCCACGAACAGGCGTGCGCCCAGCGCGAGGACGAAGTGCAGCGGCTGCGCACAGCGCTGCGGGACATGACGGTGGAGTTTAGTGAGCGCACTCGTACCTACATCCGTCAGCAGGAGGGCACTGAGCAGGTCTTTACACGCAAAGAGGTAGCACTGCGTGACACCATCTGCAGTCTGCAGGCGACACTAACCATAGAGAGGCAGGCGCACGCAGTGTTCACTCAGTCGTCTGAGCTGTTTCTCAGCCATGTGAACTCCTACTGGCAGGCACAGCTGCAGGAACTGGCTGAGGTGGTTCGGCGCAAGGAGGAATACGCACATCACAACCATCCTAGGACTAACCGGCCGTCTGCCAGCACCGCCATGTCAGTCTACTGAAAGAGGTGGCTAAGCTGGAACGCGATGTCGACACCCTCGCTCCACTGAGTGAACAGTGCTTGCGGTTAGAGAACGCTGTCGCCGAGTCAGAGCAGCTGCTGAAGCGGAGCAAGGCATCTAGCCAGTCATGGGAGAGACAGTGCAAAGCCGCACATGTGGTGGAGGCACTCCTAACGGATCGTGTCGTCTCCGCAGACAGTGCGGTGCTGCGAGCCCGCTCCTTCATCCGGTGGTTGGGTCGAAGCCACAACGCTTCTAGTGAAAAGCTCCAGCATAGCATCGGGACCCTCTCTGACAATCTGCAGACCCAACGGCGAGAGTTCCGCGTCCAGCAGCAGGAGCTGTCTTCGCACCACCAGGCGGAAATGGCGCGGCTCCGAGATGAGCGCGAGCAACTGCGTAACGCAAACGTACGACTGCAGTCGGAGCTGGAGAGCACCGCACGCAAGCAACGCGAGAGCGATGGCGCCTACTACGACAGTGAGGTGCGGAATGGCGAGCTGTCTGCCGCTCTGTTGCGGGAGAAGATGGAACGGCGCGGCGTCGAGGAGAAGTGGTGGGGCAGCCGTGCCTCTGGGCTGCTGTTGCAGGAGGCGCAGCAGCGGCTGCGTATCGAGGCCCAGGCGGGCCAGTGGTGGACAGCGCTGCTCATGCGTGAGAGCAAAGTGCTGGAAGGTTGGACAGCTTCCCTGCAGTGTGACGCGGTGCAGCTCACCGCTGTGTGCGAGGGTTGGCAGCAGCATTGCCACCAGCTCGAAACTGCGCACGCCGCTGAGCAAAAAACTGTAGCAGGGCGGACGGCGTGTGCCCTGGAGCGAGGGGTGTTGCACGCGCACACGCTGGCCATCTGGGCCTCGTGGCGGGAGTGGGCACAGCAGAAGCGTGCAGTCACCGCTGTAGAGGCGCGATCGTCAGAGTCGAGGCGGGAGATGATCGAGCGGCACGGGAAGGAGATGGCGCGCTTGCACACCAGCCACGACATAGCATTGCAGCGCCTGCAGCGCGAGCACACGCTGGAGAAGGCACAACTGCAGTCCATCCACCAGGAGAGATGTGCGGCCCTGCGGCGCGCGCAGACGGAGGAGGTGGCACAGCTCTCCGAGCGATATGCACAGCAGCTCAAGATCGCGCAGACCGCCTACGAAGCGGATGTTGCAGAGCGCGATGAGCACGCAGATGCGATGCAAGAGCAGCTAAGCCACTTGGGCCTTCTTGTAGTTGAGTACTGCGGTCAGGCTACCTACAGTCGATGGCGTACATGGGCGGCAGAGCGGCAAGCGCAGCGCTCCGCCCAGCAGCGCCGTAGACTGATGATGCGAATCGGGGAATGGCACATGGTGAGAACGGGGATGATGGACGACTGCAATGCCGCAAAGCATTCCTTCTGGACCGCCGCTGTTATCGAGCTCTCGCGAGAGCGTGAAGTGAAGGCTCGGCGGCAGGTGCAGGACCTGGCGCAGGAGAAGGAACTGTGCCAGTCACAGCAGCACAAGCTGCAGGCAGCCAAGGAGGCGGCGGAGGAGGAGGCATGCCATTTGCGAGGAGAGCTGCAGCACGCGCGGACGCTGTATGACGCGGAGGTCCAGTACACGGAACGACTCCTCCACACCACCACGGAGGAGCGGCGCGCCCACCGCAGCACCCTCGCCTTCACTTCTCGAGTGTCCGAGTGGCGAGAGTTGGCGCACTGTAGCGTTGCAGAGCATCAGGCAGCTGTGATTCAGGCGTTCATGGAGGCAACTGGGCTGTTTATGGCAAAGAGGCCAACAACTCATGGAGCTGAGCTCACTGCCTACGCGGCACAGGTGGTGGAGGAGCCCAACGCAGGCGCCAGCAGGGCAGTCACGTCGTCGTCCGGCAAAGTGGATGCAGAAAAGGCGCGTGTCTCTGAGTGTGACAGTGTGGTTGAGGTGAGCGAATGTGCACCTGACGAGTATGAAGCGGACGCAAACGACGTCGGCGTGTCCACCGGCGATGAGGACGGTGTGTGCTCTTCTCCCTGCCCAATTGCCGTGGCACTGCAGCCTGTCGAGGTCATTCCCGAAGAGTTACTCTCGCGCCTTCAGTCAATGGAGCGCTACGTGGATGTTGCAAGTAACGCACGTGAAGTGGAGCATCACACTGACACCACCTCTTCAGAGCAGTGTGGTCCCCTCCTTTCGGAGTCTTTCCTGGGGATGCTGGCGCCGTTACCCCAGCCAACCGCTGTTGCGAACCTGCTGGTGGAGCAGACGAACGTGCCATTCAAGGTGTGTCATCTGCTTGAACTTGTGCGCCTGGCGGCACTGCGTGGGGCTGCGGCGCATAACCGCGAACACGCAGACGAGCTGGCCAACATCCAGGCAGTGCGGGCACGCACCGAAGAGGCACTGGCGCGCCTGCGAGAGACCATGGAGTGTCTTCTGGCGGAGCAGCGCTCCCTTGCAGAGGAGATGCACGCGGATGCTCAGCAACAACGACAGCAGCATTCCACTTCCCGAGCGGCGGACGCGGCGCAGACATCCCTAGCGTTGACGAAGGCGTGGCCGGAACGGCTGAGCGCGCTGAGTGACCGGTATACACGGATACTTGGAGCACTCTTTACCGCCAACAGCCGCCCCCAAGAGACCCTCTGCAGCGTTAAGGGCATGTTGGCTGAGGCAAACGTGCTCTCGGAGGGATTGCTGCAGAATTTCTCGGAGATTGTGCATGAGATGGCGCAGCTTCAGGCGGAACTCCTCTCTGAGGCACACCAGCGAGAGTCCTTTATCGAGTGGTGATGAACCCGATGTCACCTTACCTGCCGGAACGGAGGTCACTGTGGGGGCGGTGCAGCCCTCCTCACCGGAGCCGAGAGCGCTGTCGTTAGCAGCGACCCCATCCTTGTCTCCTGTGCATCCTGAAAACCCTACTCACTCGGCTTGTGGGCAGCACAGTACCTCCGGCGCCACCACCTGCTTAGCGACCTCCGTTTCTCCTGTCAGCTCTACACCAGAGAAGCGAGGGCTACGCGACCGTGTGCGCTTCCTCGAGAAGCTTCTTGTTGAAGCCAAAGTGCAGCTGGCGGAGGCGAAGTCTTTGACTGGAGTTGACCACTGTTTCACCTCGCTGCCCATGGCATCCGTGCAGGCACAGGTGTGGGCAACTCAAGATGCCGAGGACTTCAGCCAGCTGGCACTGACGAAGGAGCAGCTTCTCGTTCTCTACAGCGCTTCGGAGTCGACCACTCGCACCCTCATGATGGCAATGCGCGAGTATGAAACGCAGCTGCGCAGAACGCAGGCGGAGGTGTCGCAGCAGCTACAAACCGCGTGTGTCGCGGTGGAGGAGACGCTGAAGGTGCGCCACCGCGTCGATGTAGAGCGCTATGAGTCGAAGGTGCGCACCTTGTCCGAGTCCCTCGCCGCGGCTGCAAAGGAGCAGTCCGAAGCCGAGGCCCGCTGTGGGGAGCTGGAGCGGCAGCTGAAGTCAGAGACGACGACCTGGGCAGAAAAGTACTCGCGCGACACCGATCTCATACGCCAGAGCTGTCTATCCGAAATCGCTGAACTGACGAACCACCAGCGGCTACTGGAGGATGAACTCCAGCAGTGCCGACGCGGCGCCCAGTCGGCTATTCAGCAGGCTGTGGACCGTCAAACAGAGCTGCTGAGGCTCGAGCACACGGAGCAGCTGCGCCGCTCCGAGAGGAATGTGGCACGACTGGCCACTGAAAAGGCATTGCTGGAGGACCGTCTTCAGGCCATCGCAGCGGACTGCGAGCGGCAGGTGCAGCAGGAACGGTCAGCGGTGGAGCGCCTTCAGCATCGCCTAGCAGATGACGCGGGTGCTGTTGCGGAGATGGCCTGTATAGCGACTTTGGTCAGTTGGGAGACTCACCTCGTGGACATCATCGAGCTATATGCGCGGTGCGTAGAGGACAAGGCGGCGTGGCTCGCCGCGTGCGCTGCTGGCCTGGTGGTAAAGGAGTGGGAGCAGTGGGAGACCGAGGTAATGCAGCTGCGCGAGCGTGTGGCCCTGCTGCAGGAGGCGTCAGGTGCCGCCTCAGTACCCCTTGCGCCCGACGGCTCCTTTCATCAAGCGTCCACAAACTTGCAGAGAAGCAGTAGGAAATCCACCCCCCAACATAAGGCGGACGAGGATTCGTCGCAGGCACTCACACTTTCTCCGTCTCCCCGTCGCAGCAATCAAGGCGTGTCATCAGCGAAAGTTGGTGGCTGCATCGCTGCGCGGAAGGCCGGCGCACCGCGCACCTCTCGACGCGCAGTCTCGAGCCCGGCAGCAGCTGAAATGTCCCGCGAAACCCAAAGTGCGCCTCCAGTAGACTCTACTGACACGACCCCCACACGATGCCGAAGTCTGTCTATTGACTCACTCGAGCTGTCTCAGTCCTTCCTACGCTACTCCAAAATGTTGAGCGACCAGAGGACACGGAACGCAACCCGACTGGAGCGGGCAAGCGCGTTGGCCGCAGAAGTTGATGATCTCCTCCTGCACGGAGCCCAGCTCAGTCATTCAGCGGCCTCGCTGAATGCACGTTAGATCAGTAGTGCAATGGGGAGAGTAGTGAAGGAAGACAGACGACGCAATGCCCAACGTGTTGACCACATCGTGGCGATGCGTCGTCTGCTGTGCTGCGAAGAAGGCGCTCCGGCACCCGTCTCGCTCACCCTCGGGCAGCACAGCTGCACAGTCCCCCTTTTTCATTTCTGTGCGAGTCCTACAGGCTGCCTCTCCCACCCCCACATACTTCTACACCCCTTGCTAGCTTTGCCACCGCCATCCCCTCTTCCCTCGCCTCCTCTGCTTTCACACGCGCATCCATACACCTACAGCATTTGCTCGACTGCTGTGTTTGGGCTTGGGGGGGGGTTGCACCCCCTCCCCTCCCTCCCCCGCGCGTTTCTTCCCTTCACTCTCTCCTGTTCACCTCCTGTTAGAGTACATGTCCGTTGCCCTCCTCCCGGTGCCTGTTTGTGTAGAACCGTGGCCGGATTAGACATCAAACACTCGACCTGCACCCAGAGCAGTGGCGCCGTGCATATCTTTGCGCAGCGGTGGCCCTCTTTCCAAAAGGTCCAGCACGCCTGCACCCGACGTCTCATCACGAGCAGGCGCTCACGCCTGTGCGTTGCTCGTTGGTCGACCCATTTTTCTTTTCTTTCCCCACCACCCTGTGCTCTCGCGGTTCTGCTTCCGCCTCTCTCCTTCCCCCTTTCCTTTCTTTCTCCTAACCCTCACGATCTGCTGCTGTCAACAGCTGCCCTGCTGGACCTCTCCCCACTCCTCGACCTCCCACTCCTCCCACCTCACCCCCGTACTCACAGGAAGGACGTGTGTGTGTGTGTGTGTGGTCGCTGGATAGCGGACCCATCGCTTCGGGGGCCCTACTAAACTCTCTTCCCCTCACCCCTCGGTGGAGAATACAAACGGCGCCGGCCTGGGAGCACAATACGCCTCCGTGGCTCTCTCGGTGCGCCTACAACGTTGCTGCGCGTTTTCGCTCTTCACTTTAGCTTGACGTTGTCTTTGGTGTCATGTAACGGCGTGCATGATCGGAGCGGCGAAATCGATCTTTCTGCTTGCTGCCCCCTCTTTCCTGAGTGTCGCTCAGTGGGTGTCTCTCTGTGCGGGAACAGCGGGCGTGATCTCGTGGGCCTGTCGTGGAGTTTTCCCCTTTCTCTCTCTCTTTCCTCTATTGGTGGCGTGCACTTGCCACCGCTGCCGTGTCGCAGGCTCTGCCTCACTCGGTCTGTATCATCGACCCCCCTCCTCCCCTTCCTCACGCTGATTAGGGCAAGAGGCGAGTCGTCGGCTGCCCGCATCTCTGACGTCGAACTCGGATACAAGCATAGAAGCGCCATAGTGACGGATAGAGCAGCGGAGAGAGGGGGGAGGAGCGACAGGCACGGTGTTTACCCGTTCGTTTTCCTACCCAACCACCACCCGCCATTCCCATAGAAGACGCTGCCGGCGGGGCTGCACCGACCCAATTAAGCGCGTAGCGGCGCTCTCCCGAGCCGTATCAACATAGCCGGTCTACTACCTCTCTGCGCACCAGAAGGTGTGCTGCCGCCATGGAGAGCGCAGGCCCGATCACGAAGGCAAAACTGTTCGCCTCGCATGAAGCCGGTGAGTGGATACCGATCGGGCTTGGTGTTGTTTCCATCGTAAAGGAGCAGCTTCCAATAAGCTCTGTGGATGGCTCCATCGACGGTGGCTGCGACCCGGGGGTTTCCATAAGAGGAGGCGGAAAGCGGGGGAAGGCGACGGACGAAGAGGCAAGCACAAAGCTCGCGGCGCGGCTGCAGATGTTCTCCACTGACAACCCAAACGACCTCCTCCTCTCCAGCTGCGTCAGTCTAGACGATATCTACACCATCCAGGACGAGACCATTCTTGTGTGGTATGACGAGTCGGTCAGCAACGACCTCGCGTGCAGCTTCGATAACAAGGACGGCTGTGACTTCATCTATCGTCAGATCAAGGCGTATCAGCAGTCGGAGAGGCTGCGGCGCGTGCAGGATGAACGCGTGCCCGCGCTTGCGGACAGGTTTCTCGTGCACCCACACAACCTTGCCGGCATCCTGGACGCAGCACAGTCGCAGAACAAGCGCTTTGGTCTCTACGTCCGCGAGGACCCGCAATACTTCACGAAGCTGGCTCAACTCTTCCACATCAGTAGAGAGAAGGAGGAGACCACCTCTATGGAGCTCATTGCCCATATTGTCCTGGCGCTCTTTCAGTCCCCATACAACACAGAGGGAAAGATCGTCGCTCAGCTCGTAGAGAACGAGCGCATCGACGACTGCATCGACATTGTGCAGTACGGCCTTGGCCGCCGCGACAAGGAGAGCGGCTTTGTGAGCTTCGAGGAGCGGCGCGCCACCTTCCACGACCCATGTCACTTGCCAGAGTCGATGCTGCCTCGCATCCATGTCTTGTACTCATGTGGGTACTTGAGGGACTTAATACCCCTAAGCCTCGAGCCAGCCGATGCGGCCTCCTACTCCCTCCTCAGCACCTTTACGCTGCGCTTCACCATGACTCTAATGACCGACATTGTCGCGTCGCCCACTATCCTCCCAAACGCCTTCCGCGCGGCTGTGGATGCTGTGCGCCTCGATTCCCCCGCCGTGGACCCCGCCTCTATCCATCCCGGCAAGGTGGCGCACCTGTTTGAGTTGGCGGCCTTCATCGGAGACGTCGCCAAGACAGTCAAGAACGCGATGATAGGCATTGACACGCGGACAGAGATCTTCTCCTCGCTCGTGCGCGTCGGGGTCCTGCCGTTTCTGACGACGGTGTTGGAATGTGCGCTGCGATACTACGAAGGCGCATTGACGTACCCCCCGGCGCAGCAGTGGGTGGTGAAGCCCCCCCGCGCGGTGCAGCTCGTGTGCGACACCCTCTACAGCTGTGCCGCACACTTTCCAGAGTGCATAGAGGATCTAGTGGCCGAGGCAAACGCAGTTCCAGGCCGGTGCCTGTTACAGCTGCTGCTGCGCACCATCACGGTGGTCCGCTCGAGTGCGGAGGCGCAGTCCATCGTTGATGTCGTGCAGTGCTGCGGCGTTGGAGTTCCCCTGACGCTCGCTATGTTTGGCGACAATGCGCAGCTGGAGGCGCGCCGGCACGAGGTGATGCGCTTCTGGATCGAAGGCAACGTGGTGGACCGCCCGCCGCTCTTCTACCTTGCTGTGCACCTCGCACAGCTGCTGGAACAAGCAGCAGGAGTGACGGTGGAAGCGTTACCACTGAGGGGTGGCACCAACGGTGTCGGACTCCCGTTCACGGCCGGTGCCCTTCAGCTGTCGTTGGTGCAAGAGCGGCAGGTTGTGTACGGCCTGCGCGTTATCGCGGTCATCATCTCCAAGGCTGACTCGTCGCGGTGCAACAGCCTGCTCGAGCTGCTCAGGTTGTCGAAGCTGATGCCGGCATTGGCCACAACGCTTGTGTCACCGCAACGGCGGATGGCAAACTTGCAATCCTCTGTTACCTCTTTTTTGGCTACCGTGCTAAACCGTCGCGATGCGCGGCTCGTGACTCTCGCCACCGGTGATCTCACACCGAGTCTGCTGCACACGGCGCTCTGGCTATATCTACAGTGCGGCCACCGCGACAATCTGCTTAGCTCATCACTGGCGCACCTGATCGCCGCTGTCTGCGAGGGAGTTCACCGTGAGAAGCTTCACGGCACCTTTTCCATGAGCAGCGGTGGTTCCTTTGGGCCGAGTCCGTTTGTCACCATACTCCGTGGCGACGACTCCATCAGCAAGACAGAGCCGACGTTCCCGACATCAGTGCCGCCGGCGCGGCCGTTCGAGGCGGTCGCCTCCGGCATACTCTCGCAGTTCGGTGAGCATCTGGCGAAAAAAGTGCCAGTGTTGTACGAACGGCTGCAGAAGGCACTGGAGGAAACCCCAGAGCAGGCGCAGCTGGCCGAAGCAGAGAGCTCTAGCCTCACCAGCTCGGTGGAACGCTCCGGTATATCGGGTTTCGCCGACTTCGACGCTGCCGCCATTGACTTTGGCCTCGAGTCACCGCTCGGCACGCCAATTGTGGACGGCGGCTCTGAGGCACGTCTGCGAGGCCTGATTCACACCACTTCCACAACCAGCGACGAGGACAACGAGGCCGAAGACGATCCGCTTGCGTCCCTCAGCAGCATTGAGGAGGACTCTGACAACGAGGAGGAGGAGGCATCAGTGCCCCCGCCGGCACAGACGTCGGCAAACGTGCCGAGCGCAGCCGACTTTTCGCCTGGCGCGACTGCTGCATCAAGTGCGGCTGAACAGCGCAGCGGCGACACGGCCTGTGTCCCATCCTCTGCTGATCCGCCTAGTGGTCGGAACTCGCTGCTGGAGGACGAAGAGAGCCGTCTGCCGCGGCGAGCGAGCCTCAAGCGCGGCCGCTCAGACTGCGACAAGCTGAACGACAACGAGGAAGAGGAGTCTGAGGCAAGGCGGGTTCATGTGGAGGAGTCTGCAGCGTGAGATGAACTCAAGACCTGCTGGTCTGCGTCTGCGTCTCTTCGTGACCACACAGCAGCATTGTGTTTCTGCGCTGCAGTGAGGGGCGCCTCTGTCTGTTGACTACGTGACATTATGCGCGGATAAGAGAGGGACGCGGCGTCATTCTCGCATATAAGTGTGCGCTGTTGTTGCTGTTGTTGAGTGCTAGTGCGTTGTTGCCCAGAGGCCGAAGAAGTGAACACTGGTGCGCGAGAAGACAAACACTTCAGGCAGACAACACTGCAGAAGCCTCCGATCTCTTCCGAGTTCCCCTCTTCGCCTTTGCCAACGTGTCCGCGTATCTCTCTGAGGATACGGTCGGCGCGATAATTCACACATATGCGTGGAAGAGGGGCCTTTTCTCCTCCACCCCCTCGCCCTCTTTCCACCTTTGGGGCCGTGGTGCGGGGAGGAGGGGGGCAAGGGGACAGTGCACGTCTCGATGCCCGAAGTGTATTCACATCAGCCCAAGTCCTCTAAATTGCTCCTCCTCTTCTCTCTTTTCACCTCATGTCCTCGGTGGATCCCCCGCCCTCCCTCTCTCGTGCCCACACCGTAACGCACTGCAGTGCAACAGAGCGAACGTCGGCTGTCGCGTTTGTTTTCCCCGTCGCCCCCCGTTTCCTCCTTTGCCTGTGCGGTCCTTCAAAAGCCACGCCAGTGCACTCCCCCCGCCCCCGCCCCTGCCCCAAGCGCCTTGCCCTACTCGTGCGCCGGCTACAAACACACGGCTGCATTACGGGAAAGAAGTGCGGTATTGTGCTACGAGCGCAGATATTCCCAAAGTGTCGCTGCTGTCACGTACAACAATGAAGCTCGAGCAGGAAGGAGACTCCCCCGTGGGTTTCCAGTTCGAGTCCATGCAGCGACTGTGCAGCTCACTTGGCGGGACGATGCCAATCAAGCGCCTTCTCGTTGCCAACAACGGACTCGCTGCAGTGAAGGGGATGGACTCGATTCGCTCGTGGATGTACGACCACATGGGCGACTCTGAGGCGGTGCAGTTCGTAGTGATGGCCACCCCAGAGGACCTGAAGGGGAATGCCGAGTTCATCTCGCTCGCAGACAAGCACGTCCTTGTTCCTGGCGGCATGAACAGCAACAACTACGCAAATGTGGACGTGATTATGCAGACGGCGCTGCAGAACATGTGCGACGCCATCTATCCCGGCTGGGGCCACGCCTCCGAGAACCCGGCTCTGCCGCGCGAGTGCGTCAAGTCAAAGCGCGTCACCTTTCTCGGTCCGTCCGAGGACGCCATGTTTGCGTTGGGCGACAAGATCGCTTCAACCATTGTGGCGCAGTCGAACGGTGTACCGACGGTGCCGTGGAGCGGTGACAGCCTCCGAATTGCTCCAAACACCTTCGGTGTGGACCCCGCCACGTACGACAAGGCATACGTGACGTCGCCGGAGGAATGCGAGGAGGTGTGCCAGCGCATTGGCTTCCCTGTAATGATCAAAGCGTCGGAGGGTGGTGGCGGCAAGGGTATCCGCTGCTGCACGTGTGAGAAGGACGTCAAAAATTCGTTCTTTGCCGTCTCGGAGGAAGTGAAGGGCTGCCACATCTTTGTCATGCGCATGCTGGGGAACGTGCGCCACCTGGAGGTGCAGCTGCTGGCCGACTGTCACGGCAACTGTATCGCCGTGGGCACGCGTGACTGCAGTGTGCAGCGGCGCCATCAAAAGATCATCGAGGAAGGCCCCGCCTTCGGGGTCGATCCGGCCGTCATCATGGCGATGGAGAGCGCGGCGATTCAGCTCGCTCGTGCGGTGAAGTACTGCGGTGTTGGCACGGTGGAATACATGTACGACAAGGAGACGCACAAGTTTTACTTCCTGGAGCTGAACCCGCGCATCCAGGTCGAGCACCCCGTGTCGGAGATGATCTCCGGCGTGAATCTGCCCGCCGCCCTGTTTTGCGTCGGCATGGGCATTCCGCTCGACCGCATTCCGGAGGTGCGCGTGTTCTACGGTGAGGAGGCGTACGGCGTCACCCCCATCGACTTCACGGCCCGCCACAGCCTTCCGCCAAAGGGTCACACGATTGCCGTGCGCGTGACCGCTGAGGATACGGATGAGGGCTTCCGGCCGACCTCCGGAAAGGTGGATGAGATCGCCTTCAAGAACAGCAGAGAGTGCTGGGGCTACTTCTCCGTCGGCTCCAGTGGCGAGATTCACCAGTTTTCCGACTCGCAGTTCGGGCACATCTTCTCCTCCGGCGAGACTCGCGAGGAGGCGCGCCGCGGGATGGTGCTGGCGCTTCGCCACCTTGTCGTCCGTGGCGAAATTCGCACGTCGACACCGTACGTCATGGAGCTGCTGGAGACGCCGGCCTTCCGCGACTGCGATGTGAGCACGGCTTGGCTGGATAAGTTGATCGCAAAGAAGGCGGCTGAAGCGCCGACGCACCCCCGCAGTATCCACTCCGCGCTGATCGCCGCCAGCATCTACCGAAACATGCGTTCCATGCAGGAACACAAGAACAAATACATCAGCTTCCTCGCCGCCGGCCACGTGCCCTCCGTCGAGTACCTTTCCAACCTCCACACCGAGTCTTACGTGAGCTGCTCGGAGAAGTACACACTGAGCGCCGGAATGGTGAGCCTCAACGAGTACGCCATCTCGTTGAACGACAGCACCGTGATTGTGCCCTACCGCATCCTCAAGTCCGGTGCCCTGCAGCTGACCATCGGTGACAAGACACTGGTCGCCTACGTTGCGGAAGAGCCGAGCAGCCTGCGCATCACCATCGGGGGCAAAGTGACGAACTTCTCCGGCGACGTTGACCCGACGAAGATTATGGCTAGCGTCCCTGGCCGCCTGGTGCGCTACGTCATTGCGAATGACGGCCATGTCAATGAGGGCGACACGTTTGCCGAGGTGGAGGTAATGAAGATGATTCTGCCGCTGCGGGCCAGAACGACTGGTACGTTGCATCACCACGCCGTGCCAGGTAGCACCATCGCTATGGGCTCGCTGCTGGGCAAGATCACCCCCGAGGACCCGAGCAAGGTTGCGCGGCCAAGGGAGATCAAAGACCCCTGGCCGACGGAGCTCCTTCTGGCCCGTCAGTACGAGCGGCCAGACGGCATCACACGCGCGCGCCGCGCCGCAGAGTCGCTGTGGCTGCTCGTCAACGGCTTCCACTTCAAGGGGGTGTCTATCGAGGAGCGGGTGCACAAAGCGTTTGCCGGCCTCGCCTCGCTGGGCCTCTCATCCGTGACGCTCAAGGCGATTCACCTGCCTTTCATCCCAGCGTCGATGTGCGAGGAAACGAAGGAGCACCCGCAGACACCGAGCGATAAGTACCGCATCATTATCGACACCATCGTGGATCGGTATGTGACTGTGGAGCAGGCCTTTGACGGACACAGCCGGCAGGAGGCGATTGAGGGGCTGCGCAGCACCCTCAACGATAACGAGGCTGTCTTCGAGGTGGACTTTGCGCATAACCAGGAATGCCACCACTACGTGATGCGCAGCTTGCTGAAGTACCTCGAGAGCAACATGCTGCTGCTGAAGTCGCTGAAGGGGACGCTGTCGAAGCTGGTCACCCTCAAGTCCTTCGTGTATGGTTCGTTATTGTTGCAGGCGCGCTATCTCCTCCGTATGTGCTCCCTGCCGTCCTTCACAGAGCGCAAGGCGCAGTTCGCGGAGGCGCTGGAGAGTGGCAGTCTGCTCAACCTCATCGCCAGTAGCTTCGGCTACGACCTCCTCTGCTCCATAATGTTTGACAGGCAGATGGAGCACCTCGTGCAGATATGCCTCGAACTGTTCATTCGCCGTGAGTACTTTGGCGAGAGCGAAATCAAGGACTTGGATATTTTGAAGGAGGGCTCTAACTGGTATGCCAGCTACAGCTTTAACCCCATCGAGGACGCGGATGCGCTGTGCATGGGCAACGAGCAGGCAGTGGAATCGCCGAGGGCCAGCGGTGGGCGGGGCATCTGCGTCATGTTGCCGGATGAGAAGTTGTTTCAGTCGACGCTGGCCTCGTCGCTATGCGATGTGCTGTTGAACTACAGCGATGACATCGTCATTGCAACCGTTTTCTTCTCCGTATCGCGGGAGTCGACGCAGTCAGATGTGGCGTGTATGTGCCGTCATTTGCTGGAGGAGAACGTGATCGTCTTACAGAGATTCAAAAAGCTCGAGACGATCTACTTTGTGGCGCACGGGATGCCGGAAGGGCCGCACTTCTTCACGTTCCGGGCGGAGACGAGCTTTCAGGAGGACACGCTACTGCGTAACGTGCTGCCACAGTCGGCGCGTCGGCTGGAGCTCGACCGGCTGTCCAACTACGAGGTGAGCATGCACCCGACGCCCTACAAGGATGTACACGTCTTCATGGCGATCCCTAAGAAGGTTGGAGCATCCGCGCTGGAGAACCGCATGTTCACGCGCGTGGCGCTAGCGCCGCATGACATGGGCATGTCTCCCTGGACAGAGGCGACCGATGTGGATGTGGGCCATATGCTGGCAAAGTGCCTAGCAGCGCTACAGGTAGCCCGTGACGACTCGACAGTGAAGTTCCCGGATAGCAATCATGTGTTCGTGAAGCTGATTGAGCTGACCTTCGACGTTCGCTCGCTTAAGTCCCTACTGGCGGCAGTGGCCAGCTCCTACCAGGGGAGGCTGATCGAGCTGGGCGTGCGGGATGTCGAGTTAAGTTTCCATGTAAAGGTGCCATCAGGCCTCATTCCGATGCGTGTCATCGCCAACAGCCCGTCTGGCTACGGCGTGTCGATGCACGTCTACTATGAGTCACTGGTGAACGGCCAGGTGCAACTGCACCGTGCCGAGGCATCGGAGGATGTCGACTACTCATCTATGAGCTGCCACTCCGAGCTCCTGGTGGTGGTGAACCCCAAAAGCCCCACGTCGGCTTCGTTTCGCGAGTCCTCGCAGCTAATGCGCGCCGTGTCGAAGCTGGAAGACCTGCGCGAGATGCTGCCTTCTGAGAAGGAGCTTCAGAGTGCTGTCAGCATGTTGTCAGCGCCAGAGGAGGCGTGCGACCGCGTCGTCACTCTCGGGCCGTATCCGCAATTGGGTACGCGTGAGGTGAAACGCCTCCAGGCACGCCGCGCGGATACGACGTACGTGCATGACTGGCCCGCCGTGCTGAATTTGATCGTACGCAGTGATTGGATGAAGCTGCGCCGCGCGCGTGATCTGCCGTGCACCTCTATCCCGAAGGACCCATTGCGCGCGACGGAGCTCTTCCTCAGCGAGGACGGTGAGTCGCTGTCGACGAACAATTCCTGCGCGTCGCCATGCGGCATGGTGGTGTGGATGATCGAGTACGCACCGCCGCACTACTTCAAGCTGAAGTTGGGAGTGGCACAGACGCGCCGTATTGTGGTCGTCGCGAATGACATCACCTTTCAGTCGGGGTCCTTTGCTGTTCCGGAGGACCGCGTCTTCAAGGCGGCCTCGGTGCTCGCCCGCGCAGAGGGTGTGCCGTTCGTGTACATCAGCGCCAACAGCGGCGCACGCCTCGGCATCAGCACCGAGGTGAAGAAGAGGTTTCTCGTCGAGTTCACGGACAAGAACGATATCGCCTACCTGTACCTCACCACGAGCGACTACGAGGAACTGAAGACAAAGGGGATTCAGATAGAAGTAGAGCCGCTTGAGGTGAACGGCGAGACCCGGCACATACTCAAGGGCGTGGTGGGCGGTCCGACGGAGTACCTTGGCGTGGAAAACCTAAGCGGGTCAGGCCTCGCGGCGGGTGAGATGTCAAAGAACTACAACGAGGTCCCAACCATCAGCCTTGTCTCGGGCCGAAGCGTCGGCATCGGTGCCTACCTCAACCGGCTTGGTCGCCGAATCATCCAAACGAACGACTCGCCTCTAATCCTCACCGGCGCCGGTGCCCTCAACCGACTACTCGGCAAGGACGTGTACATGGGAAACAGCCAGCTCGGCGGCAAACAAATTATGGTCCCGAACGGCGTGACGCACTGGTGCACACGCCACGACTACAGTTCCGCCCGCGTGTTACTGCAGTGGCTGGACTACGTGCCAGCTACTCTGCACCCTCTGCGCTGCACCCCACGCCGCTTGCTCTGGAACGCTGCCGACCCGATCGATCGCGACGTGACTTTCTCCCCGACGCCGAACACACAGTACGACCCACGCTTCCTCGTGACGGGACAGCTCGGTCAGACGGGCCTGTTCGACCGCGGCTCGTGGATGGAGACGCTGGAAGGGTGGGCACGCACGGTAGTGGTGGGTCGTGCCACGCTTGGCGGCATTCCGTGCGGTGTTATCCTTGTTGAGACGCGCCTGACGAAGAAGTTTTCCCCGGCCGATCCGGCTGATCCGACTTCGACGTCTTCCTTTATCACTCAGGCGGGGCAGGTGTGGTTTCCAGACTCGGCGCGCAAGACAGCCGACGCTCTCGACGACTTCCACCATGAGCGGCTGCCGTGCTTCATTCTGGCGAACTGGCGCGGCTTCTCCGGTGGGATGCGCGACATGTTTGATGAGGTGCTGAAGTTTGGCGCCGCCATCGTTGACAACCTTCGCGTTTACACCGCGCCGGTTTTCATCTACATCCCGCCAGGGGGCGAACTGCGCGGTGGAGCCTGGGTGGTTGTGGACCCCACCGTCAACCACAATGGCGTTGTCGAGATGTACTGCGACCCCTCCTCGCGCGGTGGCATCCTCGAGCCGTCCGGCGTGGTGGAGATCAAATTCCGCGACAATGATGTGCTGGCGCTGATTCGGCGAAGTAGGCCAGATCTCGCGACGATGGATCCGAAGGTGGCCTGTAAGATCGAAAAAGGCCTGCTGCAGCAGTACCGCGACGTCGCGGTGCGGTTCGCCGATTTGCATGACACAAGCGTGCGGATGAAAGCGACCGGAGTGATGCGCGACACCGTGCCGTGGAAGGATAGTCGTCGCCATTTCTACCACAAGCTGCAGCGCAAGCTGAAGGAGCTGGAGGTGGCGAATGACATGCTCGAACACAACATCGTCGACTCCCTCGCAGAGGGCGTGCGAAGGGTTGAGAAACGCTACACGGAGGAGCACCCGAACGGGCCAGCATGGGGAACGGCCGATCAGCAGCAACTGAAGTGGCTCCAGGGGCTCGATGGCACGTGGATCGGGAAGAGCAACGGCCATTCAACGCTAAGCAGCAGGGGCTGGGTGAAGGAGGTGGAGCGTTTGCTCACTCAACACGGCGGTGAGGCGAGGTCGATGGAAAGTGCGTTGGCGGAGCTTTTCGAGAACCCGGTCATCGCTAAGGCCGCGAAGGAGGTCTTGAACTCCACCTCAGTATTTCCGTCCAGCACAACTGCATAGGCGTGGCCTCAATTACCTTGGTTTGGCCGTAACTAATGGAGTCGGCGAGGGTGGCCTCCGAGGCGCAGCGCCATTGCCATTTTCATTTTCTCGACTCGTATTTCTTCTTTCTAGTCTCTTCGTGTTGCCGATTAATGTACGATATGTGTGAGGAGTTCCTGGCAGCGGCACAGCAGCAAATGCGCAAGACTGTTTTCCACGTTGACGACGCTGTGGATGGTCGCCACTAGAAGAAATCACTGCCTCTCTCTTTGTTAGCTCTGCGTTTATGCCTACAGCAGTGTGTCGGTAATTTCATAGGACGGTGCTGTTGCTTCGAAAAGTTCAACTCCCTCGTTGCTCACGAGCCTCCTCGTCCTAAGCCCTGCCCGTGTTGTATCACCACCTCTCCTTTCCTTTCATTGCTACTGCCCATGCAGCATGACTGCTGGAGTGTATCAATTCCGCCTTCCTCACCCCTTCCGCATCCGTTTAACACTCCTCACACTACACGAGCAAGTCCCAACAGTCTCCCCCTGTTGCTCCCAGTCGAGACTCGCCCTCTCTCTTGCTGCTTGAATCAGATCTAGCGATCGCGCCCTCGCTACTCTTCCGCGTTATCGTTGCGTCTGTGTGTGTGTGTGTCTGTGTGTGTGTGTGTGTGTGTGTGTGTGTGTGCGGAGGGAGGGGGAGGGAGGGGTTCATCGCTTTCGGCAACTCGTCGTTTTTTTTTCCTCCCGTGTCATCTTCTTCAGTTTCACGTCGCCTACAGCGACGTCCTGTGGGCGCCTTTATGTTATGTTTTGCTCTGTTTCGCTGAGTGTGTTGTCCGTGCCCATGTCAGCCTGCCGTTGGGCTCTTCTCAGGGGGTTTGGCGCGTTTGCTTCGGCTTGGCGATGGGTCGGCGTCGCAAGAGACAATAAGTAATTTGTGTCCCCCCTCCTCCCCCTCTTGAGATCAGTGAACCCTCGTCGCCACCGGTATTCGCAGACACGCACACACACACACACACACACACACGCCCTTGCGCACATCGCACTGTCGAGCGACGCATCACTTACTCTTCGGTCCGGATATCCTCTGTTGGGTCCCGAGGAGAGAGGGGAAGCAAAGGGGGGTGTCCGTAATGATGCGCTCATCAGAAGCGAACACTAAGCGAACCAAGAGAGAGAGAGAGAGGATGTGACCCACGTGCACACAGGTTGGAGCACATGCGAGAGGCTCTGCCCATGTATCCTCTCGTGTGGGTAGTGGTGAATCAGAGAGGAGTGACAGTAAGCTGATAGTTACGCGTGTGGTACTTCGAGTGTGCTATGATCGGATGTCATGAGGAGAAAGTTAGGAGGTCATCTGTGCCTCTGTGCAGCATGTACGCATCACCAAAGATGAGTTATGCGCAGTCCTCTCTCCCCACTCTCTTCCTCACTCGTTCTTCTTCCCCACTCCCTTTACTCCCTCTGTGGCACCTACGCACACACAGACACACAGACACACACACACACACACACACATACACACTGCAATGGAGGATCCAGATCAGCGAAAGCCGAACGGCGGCAATAACGGTCTGCCAGTGCCACCCAGCACAACAGAGACCGGTAAGGACCCTCTGCAGGGCATCCTCGGTCGGATGCCGGACTGCCAATATGTCAAGAAGCGCTTGCTGGGGCAGGGCAGCTTTGGTAGCGCATGGCGTGTCGAGGAGAGCGCGACCGGCAGCGTCTTCGCCGCAAAGGTGATGGACCTGAATAGCATGAGCGAGAAGGATCGTGGCTTTGTGACCAACGAGGTGAAGTGTCTCTCGCGCTCCCGCAACCCGCACATCGTGCGCTGCGAAAACGCGATCGAGCGAGAGGGACACTTGCTGATTGTGATGGAGTACGCCGACGGTGGAGATCTGTACAAGCAGATCAAGGCTCGCGTGCGCGAGATGAAGTTCTTCCGGGAGCACGAGGTGGTGTTCATCTTTCTACAGCTGTGCCTTGCCCTGGACCACATCCACTCGAACAAGATGATGCACCGCGACCTGAAAACCGCCAACATCCTCCTCACGACCACCGGCCTCGTCAAACTGGGCGACTTTGGGTTTTCACGGCAGTACGAGGACTCCCTTTCCAATGCCGTCGGCTCGACGTTCTGTGGCACGCCGTATTACCTCAGCCCGGAGTTGTGGCACCGCCAGCCATACAGCAAAAAGAGTGAGATGTGGGCCCTCGGCGTTGTGCTCTACGAAGTCATGGCACTCCGCCGCCCCTTCACCGGCAAGAACATGGATGAGCTCATCACGAACATTTGCCACGGCCGGCGTGCAGACCTGCCGCCATCGTACACGGCGAGTCTTCGCGATGTGTGTAACCGGCTCCTCTCCGTCGACGCCAATATGCGGCCAACGATCCAGGAACTCTTCCACGAGCCCTTTATCCGCTCCAACCTCGAGACTCTCAAGCGCAGCGTTGAGAAGCACAACCGCATTCCTGCCGATGTTCGGGACGCCATTGCACGCTGCATTACCCAGTCACTGAGCACGGAGGAGCCTCCTGCGCAGTTGGAGGAGCCGTCGCCATTCATTGGCACCGTAAGTCGCCACACGGCGCTGCGCGGCTGGCAGAAATGTCTCTTGAGCTTCGACAAGAAGCAGATTTCGATCCGTGATCCAAGCGGGGTGGATCCGGAAGAAGTGGTGCCGGTTGCTACTCTCACCTCCGTCTGCCCCATCGATGTGATGATGGCTGGCGAAGAGTTCGTCTTTGCCATGAAGAACCAGGCCGGTAAGGCCTTTTGGTTCATGGCGCCAAACCAGAGGGCATACGAGCAGTGGCTGAGTACGTTGCAGGAAGCTGCCCCGTAACGACCCCTGACACTGGTGGGCGGCACAGCCCTGCATCTGTCTGTTGTCATGCGTTTGTGTCTGCAATCGGCCACTCGCTCGTAAAGAGTTGATAGCGATGTCATCACTCAGACGTTCCTGCACGGACTCCCATGGAATCACCACATCACCACACTTCCCTGGCTCACTCCGTCCCCACTTCTCGAGCGCTTTGATCTTCTTCCTCCTTTCCCTCTACGCTAAAGTAGCCCTCACTGATCGAATGTGGGTGTAGGAATAGTGTCCTCGGCTTTCCTCATCATGCGGTTGGGAGCTCCACATGTTTTGCCTTTGATTTGCTTCTCCCCCCCTCTCTCCCACTTTTCAATATCCCCACGTCTGTCCTTGTGTTGTCTTCTCACGGTGTACACGCGCCCTCCCTTCTTCGATTTCTCGATGATCTCGCACCAGCGAGTGCCGGCTATACACACCTACGCGCACTGCGCTTCGCCACTCTCTCTCTCTCTCTGTCAGTCTGTCGTGACCTTTCCCCTTCTCTTATCCCCCACTCACACTTTCGCGGCTTCGTTCTCCCTTTCTCTCTCCGCAGTTGCTCTCCGTGTGATCCGTGTGTGTCTGTGTGTGTGTGCCACTTTACACCCCCGTGTGTCCTCTCTGCTCTGCTCTCTGTTGAAGGCCTCGTTTAATTCCTTCGCTCATCGGGTCAGGGGCAGGCGCGGATGCGCAGCGAGGACGGCGCTCTCGTGTGAAACAACATGACAATGAGTGAGAGAAAGAAAAGCGAAGCACCACTAGGCAGTCAAGGCAGCGGATCGGGCGCGATGGGGCGCACCACTAGTGAGAGCATCGTGAAGGTGCTCGTACTCCGTGGCAATGGCGTACGAGCACCAGCGCCAGATGCACCCGTGCTTGTATGCCAGCTTTGTACGTGCCGCTTGGGTCGTGTCGCACCCTTTATGAGTCGCCTTTGCATCTCTGGGTTTGCCCTTCTCTCGGTGTGCCTGTCTTTTGCTCAGCTTGAGTTTGTGCGTGTGTAAGCGCCGGGCTGAGTGCGGGGGGGATGGGGAGGTGTTGGGTGGAGTTGTTTGTCTCCATCTTGTGTGCGCGCGTGTGTGTCTGTGCCTTTTAACTCGTTTCTGTGCGATCATTCGCTGCCTTTTCTCCTTCTTTCATCGTGTCTGTGTTATCTGCGAGTGACGTCGTACAACGCGTCGCTTCTCTACACTCGGGACAGCCCCAAGTGCTGAGAGCCTCTCTCCCACGCACGTAGAGAGAGAGAGAGACGGAGGGCGGCGCGCGCACACACACAGGGACGCAAGGAATCGATGTATCGCTATTTCTGCCTGTGCTTCCTTGTTCATCTGTACACCGTGCCGCCCCCTTTCCGCGTCGCGCTCTCGCGCTGTTCGTATTCGTTTCGGTAGTCACACATTTGCCGCCTCTCATTTTCGCTCCCCGCCGCTATTTCCGTGCCTCGCTGTTGGCACTGTGCGGCGCAGTCTGTTGGTCGTTCTTTCGTGTTTCCTGTGTTTATGGTGCCCTGTTAATGTCTGCCACACGTGTTGGCCATTTCCCCTTCTTCGTGTCTCTCACTGTGTATCCTCTTCCCTCCCCTCCCCTCTTACCCACCCCCCCTCTCTCTCTCTCTCTCACCACGTTGCTTTTCTTTATCGAACGCCTGTGTGCGCGTCTATGGAAGCACTCTGTCTTTGTCTTCGCTTTGCGCTTGTCTTATCATCATTGGAAACGTCGTGAGCGCGTCTGATGGCATATGCGCGTCTCTCTCTCTCTCTCTGTGTGCGTGTGTGTGTGTGTGGGTGTAGCGATAGCTTGTTGCTTCGCGTGTTCCGCTGTCGGTGACTGCGGATATGTTTGTCTTTGCCTGTGCCTTCTCTCTTCTTTGCTCTCGTTCATGTGCCCTCCCCGCCTCCTCCTCTCACTTACTGGTGTGTGTACGTGTGGGGGGAGGGGCCCGCGTGCGTCTCAGCGAAGCGCCACGCCGTCAGGTGAATTGATGTGAAGTAAACGGTAAATGACAGGCAGAAGCCGAAAAGACCGGAGGGAGAAGGAGAGCAGCCCCGCCGTTGCTGTTTCCCCACGATGTGGCGACGGCAGTGACGAGGCTCGAGCTGCTACGAAGACTTGCTTTGTTGGCCAATCATGTAGGATTGCCTTCAACCTAGCTCGCTGGCTGTTGAATGACGTGGCGCAAGTTCACTTTCCGAGCCTCACGACTGTCTTCGAGCCTCTTTCCGTAGCGGGAGAGGCAATGGAAGCTGGTGGTAGCGACTAGGCGGGTGCAGTTCACACATAAGGAGAGCCCTGCTGCGTGTGACACGGTAGTGGCGCAGCTGACGCCTCGACATCGCTATTTCGCTTCCTCTTTTGCACTTCAAACACCTCACCTCGACTCTCCGCGCGTAACGGCGACCAACTCTCCATCCCCAAACCTCCTCCTTTTCCCACTTCCCTTCTCTCTATGTTCGTAGGTGCGCGCACACACACACACACGCGCGCGTGCCGCTCACTTCCTCCCTCGATGTGGTAAGCCACTGATTGCGACTTCGCAATCGTCACCAACCCCCCAACACCACCACCTGTAGGCATTCGCGCTCTTCCCAGCTGTACACGAGGGTGAAGGACTCATGCTGGTGTACCACCTGTCGTAGCACAGCAGTAGCACTACATCCCCCCCTAACTGAAGTGCTCGTTATCTCAGCAGCTCTGCCTCGTCTTACCTCTGTGTTCTCTTCCTTCCCTGAGGCCCTTGCGTGCGTCTCTCAGCCATCCCCCATCCTCCTCACTCTCGCCGCCCCCTCTCGTCGCTCTTCGTCCGCAATCTTTTGCTGCTACTCAAGGCTGACATGAGCCGGCTGCTCGAGTTCACCTTCTCCGGCGGTCAGCTGCGTCGCCTGGAGCAGGAGCGCATGGTCCCCGGATTCCAGGTCCAGCGCCTGCAGCCCTCGTACAAGCCACGCGTAGTCATCGTAAGCAAGGAGAATGTCGCCTATGTGCCACGCACCCAGCGTCAGCCGAATGTGGCGTGGTGGCACCACTCGCTCTGTGATGGGCACCTCACAGTGAAGGACCTCAAGGAACTCATCTATGTTGGCGAGGATCAACGAACTGGCGAGAACATCTTTTCCTCTATGGCCGACAACCTCGCCGGGCCCCGACTGTCGCAGCTGGTCTGGGCGCCCTCAAAGGACGAGTGCGTCTTCGAGATGTCTCGGTCGGACCAGGCGGCCTACGGCCTCGCCATATCGCTCGTCCGCTGGCACGCCTCCAATGGGTTTTGTGCCAACTGCGGTACCAAAACGGACACGACGCACGACGTCGGCTTCAGCCGGTTGTGCCCCAAGTGCAGGCAGCAGCACTTCCCCCAAATTATGCCCGCGGTGCTTGTGGCGGTCATGGATGGCAAGGGCAACGTCATCCTGTCGCAGCGGCGCAAGAAGAGCCAACTCCTGACGCTGCTCTCCGGATTTATCCTGCACGGCGAGTCAGCCGAGGAGACGGTGCGGCGTGAGGTC
Source organism: Leishmania lainsoni (assembly GCA_003664395.1). Taxonomy (NCBI): domain Eukaryota; phylum Euglenozoa; class Kinetoplastea; order Trypanosomatida; family Trypanosomatidae; genus Leishmania; species Leishmania lainsoni. The sequence continues at coordinate 25,452 of RAIA01000132.1, forward strand.
GAGGAGGAGACCGGCGCCAAGGTGAGCGAGGTGCGCTACATCGGTTCCCAGCCGTGGCCGCATCCGTACTTGATCATGATGTGCTACTACGCGGTGGCTGACGCGTCACCGACTCTTGTAGTGGAGGTGTCAGAACTGGAAAGGGTGAGTTGGGTGGGCAAGCAGGACGTCCGGTGTGCACTTGAGGGGCGACACGCGGACATCAAGTTGCACGGCCCAGGTACGACGCCGTATGCAATGTTGAAGCCGTGGGTCGACGGTGAAGTGGATGACTACGGACGTGTCATGAAGCCGCAGAGCAGACTCTGACTTTGCCCTGTCTCGTGTATCCGCTTGTGCTGGGCCGTGACCCATCGCACCTCTCCTCTCGTCTCCCCTGTCCAACTGGTTTTCTTGCTTATTTGCGATATCCCTCGCCACGGGGAAGGACAAGGCGGCTTTGTAGGCATAGCCTGACGGGCTGCATGCCCTTACCCGGTGTGCATGTGTGTCTGCAACGAGAGGGAGGTGGGGAGTAATCAAAGACTAGGAGTCTTCCCCTTTCCCAACTAGCAGTGCTCTCGCAGCGGGGTGGGGGTGGGGCCGAAGTCCTCCTCATTTTATTCGAGTGGATGCGCGCCTGCTAGACTCGGCATCTCAGTGGCTGGTGTAACCACTGCTTGCGAGGGTTCCCGTGGCCCCCAGTAGAGCCCTCTTCGTATAGCTTTGCGATAACGCCAACACACTTTCCCTCTCTCGTCGTTGCCCTGCTACCCTCTCCTTTTCCCCGTGCCTTCGGTACACACTTCCCACGCATTCGGTGTCTATACACGCTGCCACCCATCACTCACACACCCTCCGCCTGAACAGCAAACTACGCATCATTCTTCAGTCCTTTCCACTCCTTCTCCTTTCATACGTAAGTCATATCCGTAAAACAGAGGTCTTTGTAGGGTGCGCACGAACACACGTAGCCGCAACCCTACTCTCCCCTCCCCCCCTCTCTCTCTCCTCACTTCGTCCTTCTGCGCTCTGTGCCTCTTTCCTCGCCGCTTTCTCAGACCACTCAACAGTGAAACCCCGACACGACCGCACGCCAACAAGCACCCATGGGGCTCCTTTCGGATTCGTTGGCGATGATGCGTGTGAAGTGGCAGCTGCGCTCTGTGCAGCTTCAGGTGCCGCCGGAGGAGGCGGACCTGCGATTCTGTTATGAGGTCATGGACGATGTCTCCCGCTCCTTCGCGGCCGTTGTGGCACAGCTGACAGACCAGCAGCTCCGCGACGCCATTTGCATCTTTTACCTCGTTCTGCGTGCCCTCGACACCTTGGAGGACGACATGAGTGTCCCGGTAAACGTGAAGCTGAAGGAGATGCCAAAGTTTCACACGCGTATGAGTGACACGAATTGGTCCATGACCGGCGTTGGCGAGGGACGCGAGCGTGAACTGCTGGAGAAGTACCCGTGCGTCGCGCGAGAGTTCAAGAAGCTGAGGAAGGAGTATCGGGACGTCATTGCCAACATCTGTGAGCGGGTTGCGAACGGCATGTGTGAGTTCCTGCAGCGCCCAGTGGTGACACTGGACGATTACAACCTATACTGCCACTATGTCGCCGGCCTCGTCGGTCATGGCCTCACTCACCTCTTCGCCCGCTGCGGCTTTGAGGACTCGCACCTGGACGAGGACCTCACCAATTCTAACCACATGGGCCTCTTCCTGCAGAAGACAAATATCATCCGCGACTACTACGAGGACATCTGCGATGAGCCGCCGCGCATGTTCTGGCCGAAGGATATATGGAACCGTTACGCAACGGAGCTGAAGGATCTAAAGCGGGAGTCGAACAGTGCGGCGGCGGTGCAGTGCCTGAATGCCATGGTGGCCGACGCCCTCGTGCACGTCCCGTACGTCGTGGACTATCTTTCCGCTCTTCAGGACCCATCCGTATTTCGCTTCTGCGCCATCCCTCAGGTGATGGCCATTGCCACGTTGAAGGAGGTGTACAACAACCCCGACACATTCCACGTGAAGGTGAAGGTGTCGCGGCCAGAGTCCTGCCGTATCATGCTCAAGACCACGACCCTCTACAGCTCTCTCAGCATGTTCCGCGACTACTGCGTCGAGCTGCAGGAAAAGCTAGACATGCATGACCCCAGCTCCACGTCTATCGCCAACTCGCTTGCAGCGGCGATTGAGCGGATCGACATGGAGCTGAAGAAGTGCCAAGATGTCTCCTACACACGCAGCCTTCTTGCCCGCTACCCAGGCCTTGGAGGCCAGTTTGTGCTCACTGTCATGGACACCGTCTCCGGTTTCTTTGGCGGCCGCAGGGAGATTGTTGGCCACGCGTGAGCGGCGAGTGAACACAAAGGACGATGCGGAGGGACGGGAGCGCAGGCGCACAGGGGATGTGCGCTGATAGCCCTCTTCCCTGCACGCCCTCTCCATACGCGGTGTGACTGGCCTTTTTCTTTTTTTTCCATAATTGCCTTGCACTACCACCTGGAAGCCGAAGTCGATGACGGTGAATCTCCGTGTGTGCCCGTGTGCGTGACTGCGGTTGCCAGTTCCCTGCCCATGCTTCGCCTCTCCTCATTCATGGGCAGTCCGACAACGGCGTTTCCACACACGCAAACGCACTGCCGGCGACTGCACGGCTCATACACGTATGAACGTTAACGCAGCGCAGGTATGCGCAATAGAATGTGTTCGCCCCTCTTGCCCCCCCCTCCCCCTCCCCTCTCTGTCTCGCGATTTGCACAGCGCTGCGGTCGGGGTGCCTCGCGGCGCATCATTTTCGTCGTTTTTCTCGTTATATTTTCCTGCCTTTTGCCTCATGTTTTCCCGTGTCAGTGTCGCTGCCCCCCGATGCCTGTCACACACACACTCTCTTCTCTCTCTCTCTCTCTCCGGAATTCGGCATCCGCGTATCCCATCCCACTCCGCAGGCGGACATAGGCACGTAAGAGACGCATAAGAGTCAATAATGTTGGCTTGCGTCAGTTGTTTCTTCCTGTTCTTTCTCTGCTTTCACCTCTCGCCACGGCGGTGACCACAACATGTATATTGCTCTCTCCGCCCCTCAGTGTAACACGAAATGACGAGAGCCCCTGTCAGCGTCTTGGGGGGGGGCTCCCCTCGAGACTTATTTGCCAAGCGCGCTGCTTTTCTCTCTTCACCGGTGACCTGCGGTTGTGTGTGTAGTCGGTGATGTTCTCACCGTCATCGCTGTCGTCCCTGGCGGAGCTGCGCTCTGTCTTGTCTCTCGTCTCTCTTTTTGGAGGATATTCTGCACGGAGATCAGCCCCCCCCCTCCAACAAAAAGAACCATCACCAGCTGGTGGGCGTCTGTGCGTGATGGCCCCTGCTGCTTTCGCTCCTTCTGGGGTGCGTTGTGCAGGCACATGTATGTCTGTGTGCCATCCGTGTGTGGGGGAGGGGGGGGGACGAGGGGGAGGGGAGGGAAGGGCGATGTCGATGAGTGGGAGGCGCCTCAAGTCTCCCTCTCCCTTTCATTGTTATTTGCATTGCGACATTCATTCGCTTTTGACCCCCCAAACGAAGCGGTGTGACATTCGCCAGCGCGCACCCTCACTGAGGGATAAATTCTGTCGCACGTCTGCCACATCTTCACGCCGTGTAGTCCTCTTCCGCGCTGCCCTACCGCCTCAACCCCCCCTCCCCCGCCCTCCATTCAGGACTTTTCGTTATTGCCCGCGCTGCGTATGATCGCCTGTGTTTTCCTTCCCTCACTTTCTCTTCTTGCTTTATCCACTTTGCCTTCGGAGTAATGGGAGACACCTCAGTCTGTGGCATGCGGGCATTGCAGGACCACATACCGGGTCCGTGTGCGGAGCCTACGCCGGTTCCCCCCTACATCAACCAAGGCACCGGGCCACCTCTGGCAGCGACACGGTCAAGTGCCCACGGAACTCGAGTACATCCCACCCGCCCCTCACTCCCTACTGGCCTGGGGAGCCTGGGCCACGCTGGGGGGTGCACTCGGTGGCGACCGGCATAGTGGGACTGGCTGCGAGGCGACCAGCGGGGCCTGGGGCGGCGGCTGTGCTCAGATAGCTGACCCGGCGCACTGCTGTAGAGCGTGTCTAGCACTGCGGTGCACCGCACGGATGGGGCCCGTGCCAGGTCGGGGACGAGGTGTAGTTGGGCTGGTGTGTTCCACGGCAGAGAAGGGGCACGTGAGGGAAGTACGTTCCCTCACCCCCTCCGTGGTGTTCTTGTGGAGGTCAGCTCTTGCGTCCCTCCCCCTCCCCGATTTTCCCCCTTTCCCGCTGTGTGACTCCCTCCTCCCTCTGTTTGTGTCGACATAAAGGCGTACGTGTGTGGGTGTGTATGGGCGACAGCTGCTCTTTTCCGTTCTATTCTCACTCAGCTGCTGTATGTTGCCTGCACATGCCTCTCTTCTTGCACCTCTTCGCTTTCCCCCGCTCTCTCGCTCCTCTATGTTCGCTCAGTTGTGGCTGCGCACGCAGGCCTGCCCAGGCGTCCGTGCAGGGCTACAGAGCAAACGTCGGTGGGGTGAGCGGGTGGCATGTTCTTGGGCGTGGGTGGGTCTTGGTTTGGTCGCCTGAGTGTTTCGTTGATGTATTCGATAGTTGCCGGCGCATGTTGATGTCCACCGTGGTGTAGCCGTCGACTGTGTTGGGGGGACAAATACGTGGGCAGTAGTGGCTGCGGTGAAGGAGGGAATCGCAGTGGGTACCCATCTCGACCCTCTGTCGCCCGCCCTCCTCACTTCCCCCTCTGGACTCCGTTCCTCTTTGTCTTCGCGTGGTTGCTTCTCTCTCTCTCTCTCTCGATCGCTCGCTCGCTCGTTCGCTCTCTTGTTCCTCTTGCCGCCACACTCTTGTGCCCCCTCACGTAGCGCGGCTTTCTCACTCGTCGCACCTCCCCTCCCCTCCCCCACCGCCTCTCGAGTTGTTTGGACGTCTTTTGGCCTTTTGTTTCGTCTTTGCGCAGAGTTTAAAAGAGACGCGCGCGATTGCAGCTGAGTGTGCGCTCCTCGTGGTCTTGTCTTCCAACGAAAACATCTGTGCGCATCAAGCGCACCACCCTTGACTAGCGAAGCACCAGAAAACCCTCCGCCGCCGGCATTGTGGCTTGGGTGGGCAAGGGAAGGGCTGCAGAGTACCTTCGAAGTGATCCCCTCTCTCTCTCTCCGTGTATGGGTGCAACGGTAAACAACGGGAGGGCTGTCGGATCGTTGGTTTTAAACCTGCAAGACAGTCTCGGGGAAGCCTCACCAGCATGTCAGCCTGATGGAGACGGGACAGTCCACAACCTTCGCGGTCCTCTCTCCCAAATGTTAATGTATGTGGTTTATCACCGTCGTCGAGACTCGCTCTGTCTACCCTTGTCTGCCAACCGTTCCCTTCTCTGTATAGTTCTCTCTCGCTGGATCTCTGCCCTGCGTGCACGCAGGCGCATACATACAATCCCCTCAAGGGGTACAGTATCGTACGAGCACGTCGCCCATCGAGCTCGCACGTGCGCCACGAAATGAACGCACTGGGGAACCGCTGTCGTTCTGTGATTCTGCTCGTGAACACCGCACTGTGCAAGGTCCCGATACTGGAGGAGGGATGCGGAGATCATGTCGGCTGCGTTGTTGTCCCTTCCGAGTTCGCACCACCAGCAAAAGATATCGTCCATCATACGGAGCTCTTCTGCAAAGAGAACAACATTGGCTACCGAGTCGTGACGGTGTCGGCAAATGGAACCGAGATTCGTGAGATGATGAGTGCCATCACCACCGCGACAGACTGGCTTACTTATCCACTCACACTCATCGACTGCACTTCAGTGATGGCGGAGGCGTGCGTTGCCTCCCTGCTGACTTGGCTTCACGGGGCGTGCCCTTACACATCCTCCAGGAAGGAGAGCACGACAGAGACGCCGTACACACTGGTAGCTGTCCTGGACATAGCGCGACAAGAGTTGTGCCCACCGCCTATTACTGCAGACTCCTCCGCGCGTGGCGATGCACTTGCCTGGCTGCGACCAACACCAAGCTACTACTCGGAGCTGATGGAGTCGGCTGGTTCTTTAGCACACGGCTGCGTTGTCTATCCAGTGCACATGTATTCCCGCTACCCTGTTCTTCGGGACCGTGGGCTGCGGGGAAAGTGGACTGACGGCGGCGCCACTGTGGCGGAGTCGCCGGCTGCGTGGGCAAATAAGTGCACCCTGAGCGCGTTGCTTCGGGAGCTGGCCTTCAAGGCTGGGCAGCTACCCAAGTACGGTGCGTAGTGCGTGCATGTGGATGTAGCCCGGCGGTGGCCGCTTCTTTGGCGGGTGCAGCCCGCCATTCAGCGAATGCCTCAGGTTGAGGTCCACGCACGCGTGGTTGACTCTACCCTCCTCTGCTGACACGTTGCAGCCTCCCTCTCTTTTCTGGTATTCCGTGTGTCTGTGGCTGAGTTTCATCAGGGCACATTACCAGGGCGAGGAGCGCATGGCTGCAGCGGAAAGCACAAATTTGCTTCTTTCAGCTCCTCTAAATTCGCCGAAGCGCTTTCACACTTTCACTGCGGTTATTGGCGTGGTGACATCGACCTACGGATGCCCCCCTCGCTGCCTCTCTCTCTCTCTTGCCCGTGCCCTTCAACGTCTGGCATCGCAAGCCACGTGCTCGTACGCATTCCCTCCAGTCTCTCCTCGCGTCGGGTATATTCAAAGGATAGTTGTGCAACTGCCCTGCTGCTCAAGGCCTTCCACGTCAACACCCCCCTCTTCCATCACTCTCTGTCTCCCTTTGCTGTTTGTGGGGGACTGCGCAGACGCACGTGTGTGTCCTCCGCCTCCTCTCTCCCTACTGTCCCAAACTCGAGCAGCACAGCCTATCGACCCCCCCCCCCCAGGAGCTGCACTTGCCATTCTTTATTCTTCGCCGAGACAACCCACCTACACGCAGTTTTCAGCCTGTGCGTGGCAGAATGACAAGTTGCAGGAAGCTTTTGGCAGCCACATGACATCAGTGAATGTGGCGAAGCTTTTAGCTGTTTGCGTCCGTGCATCACTGGCGGCGCAGCGCTATGTTATGGTGAACCTTCTAAAGCTGCCAAAGCTGGAGGCAAATAGGACCCACGTGCACGGCGTATCACCAGCGACCTCTGCGGCGCATCCGTGCACTGTGCTGGACCTTTCCGAAGCTGGCAAGGCGATTCTGATGGACTCCCTGCACCACGCGGTGAGTGTCGACGTCAAGTCGCACCTCGACTGCAGGGAGGGCGACGCCGCCGTCGATTTTGTTACGACGGCCGATCTCCTCATTCAGGCTGTGGTCGTGCGTGCACTGAGCGAGTCCTTCCCTGCATTCCCGTTCACGGTGGTTGGTGAGGAAGATCAGCCCAGCAGCGCTGTCGCCAAAGAGGTGGAGGCGTGCATGGCTACGCACTACAGGAGCCTCGCAATGCCGTATGAGGCTGAGCTGTACGCAAACATTCATGCGGGCGATGCATGCAACGTGGACACGGAAGCTGCGGTTGTCCTGCACGCGGACTCCGACGAGGCAATGCGGCGTCGTCTCGGCATCTTCATTGACCCCATCGACGCCACGAACTGCTTTGTGACCGGGGCCTGGCAAGCCCCGATGATACTTGTGGGAATCACGCTGGACGGCGTTCCCATCGCTGGCGTCATGAACCGCATTTTCCACTACCCACTGACGTACACTGGCGACTCAGCCGTGACAGAGCCGCCGGTAAAGTCGTGTGTGCCCAGTCTATCGGTCGTGCTGAACATACCTGCACTTGCGTCGCCGTTTGTGGTGTTTGACGGAGAGCTACTGCGGGGACCAATTCAGATCGAGCCGCAGCCGGAGTGCACTCGCAAGACAACGCTAGCTGTGTGTTGCTCGAGCACCACGAAGGAATTACTTCTCCAGCGGCTGCTGACACAGCTAGAGCCCTGCAGCCCGGTGCATGTCCGTGGTGCGGGCTACAAGCAGTACCAACTACTCAAGAAAATGCTGAAGGGACGCCATGTGCCGCATGAGGTCATCACCCCAGCCGACGTATTTGTGTGCCCACCAGCCGCCATAAAGAAGTGGGACTGCTGTGCCCCGCACGCCTTCCTCTACACGTTCGGTGGCGACATTTTCGACCGGGATGGTGCGCCGCTTCGCTATCCGCTCATTGACGCCTGCGGTGCGACAGTCTCTTCCTCGTCTGAAAGTGCTGAGCTGACGAACGGGCTTGTAGCGGTGACCCCGTACGCGAAGACTGAGGTGGCTCGACGTCTGGGATGGATGCCGACGCTTGTACAGTGAGCTAGTGGCGCGCGACGCACAGAGAACGTGCTCAGCGGCCTTGGCAAGCAATAGCATCGTGGTTCTTTTCTGAGGTCACCCGCACACACACACCAACCACGTAGCAGCGGCGCTTTACTCTTTCGTTGTTGTGCTTTTCTGTTTCCAATTGTATTCTTTGCTTTTCATCTTGTTGGCTGTTGTCTTCTTCATCCATCGGTGTCGAGGACATGTGTGTGTGTGTGTGTAGTGCGTCTGTCTGTACACATAGCGGCCGCATTGCCAGCAAATCAACTCCCATCCAGCAAAGGTGTTTCGCACGGAGCGGGACTGGACCCGGGGATGAGGGTACTACTCAATACACACCCCTTAGCGCTGGGGGCACTTCCGTCCTTTGGGGAATTCGGTTTCTCGTTTTCACTCGTGTGCGTGGCGCCGGTCGTCTCCATCTGCAGCGTGATGTTCCTCAGAACCGTTGTGTGAGCATCCTTGCTAAAGTTGCACTTCGTGTCTTCACTCCTCACTCCCCTCCGTCTGCCTCTCTTTCCAGTTACGCTTGATGAGCGTTGCATCTCACACTCCCCTCTATTCCAACGCCGAAGAGAAAATGGCGGTGCCCGTTACGCAGTGACGCGTCTGTTTCGCGACTTCCCCTACCCGCGATGCAACCGCGTGGGTGCGTCTAGGTTGGGGGCGCTGGCGGACTAGCTGGCCGTGCTGACTCCTCTAGAGGCTCTCAAGCTCTACCTCCAGGTTACCCTTCGTGCAGCAGAGAAGACTGCTACAGTCCATCAAAGCACCGCACACGCCAGGGCAACCACAGACGGTAAATACATGTGGCGTGTGTACTGACACAAAGGTGGTCGTCGCAGGCCCTGCCAAGGTGGCGTAGCGATGATGTAGTGTGCGATACCCGGAGTCTCGCTGTTATGTGGCGCGAACTCGTTTCGGCAACGAAGAATGGCGCTGAGTGGTGGCTGCATGAGTTGCTGTAACCTGCGGGAAACGGCACTGTGCGGCAGGGCTTCCTACCTTCTGTACTTGGTCTGTTTCTACCTCGTTGACTCCCTCACGACGCGTATCCACACGAAACGGAGTCCGTAATGTTGGTTCGACCCTTGGTACGGAGTCATGCGAGCGCAATCACGCTTGTGCGGTGGCTGCATAGCTTCTACTCCGGCCTCGGATTCGTAGTTGTCTGGTTCTTCCCCAACTGCGCTCTTGCATTCTCTCACCTATCCCTGCATCTTGAGCAGGCTGACCTTCAGCCATGGTAGGCGTATGCACGAGGAGTTGCCAGTGCCCCCCCCAGCCGTTGGATTTTGTGCCTGTTGTTATTCCAGATGTCCGTCGTGGCTGCCCAATGCTTTCCCTTGTCAGGCGGCATCCTCCCTCAGTGTAGTCATAGGGGACACTGTGCACCCCTTCTCGGCACGAGGCCCCCTATTCACGGTGATGCGTAGACGGCGGTGGCGCGCTCATGGTTGAATCGCTCCCCCCTCTTCTCACGGGCATGCATCTACTCATCCTTGGATGCGTGAGATAAGCTCCCGCTTGCCTCAAGTCAGCTGCCTCACGACTGGGAGAGGAGAAAACGAGTACACACACACACACACACACACACAGACACACACAGACACAGACAGGCAATGATGTGAGTGTGCGCCCCCTCGTCAATCTTTACGTCACCGGCAGTTGTTCAGAGGCTTTCAAGGGCGGACGGAGAAGTAGTCAAGTCATTGCGCGGGTCTACGTACGTAGGCAAACGACCGTCGTCCTCGCTTCCCTGTGCGGAGGAGTTTCGCAGCGTACCGCTGTTCCTCTTTTTCTGCCCTGCCTGTCGCATCCATCCGCGGAACGAGCCCAGCCTGGCGCCAGTCGTGCCGCACGTACCCGAAGAAGGAACGGGCAAGGACGAGAAGCACCCGCTCGACGCATGACCCTATTTGACGACAGGGCACTTCATCCTAGACGACCAGCGTTTAGCCGTGGGGTAGCCCAGAGACATGTGTGGGCTGTAGTTGCGCGAGTCGAGTTGTTGACTTGTCCGTGGCGAGAGAATACGGAGAAGGAAAGGCCCTCCCACGATGTCTGTGCTTTCTTCCACACCTCTATTGCTTGGCCTTTGTTCTCACCCGCAGTTGCATACATCACCACGCTAGAACGGCTTACCAGTCTCAAGAGCGCCATTTCTTCAGTCGCACCATACACGCACAGTGACCCCAGCCTTTCCTTATTGTACCTTCATGGAGACGAGAGAGAAGAGAACTCGAGTCCCCCCACCACCCTCCACTACAGCGCCCTACCCTACATCGCCTCCATGCCACCCGCATCGAACACGCCTGCGCACGAGAAGGAACAGCTGCACCGCAAGTTCTCCGCTGCTGCCAACGCCCTCGCTGATCTCTACCGTGAGTCCTCTAACTCCTACGAGGCGGGCTACCGCGACGCGCTTCTCTTTGTGCAACGCTACCTGCAAAGCATCTCCCCCAGCACCGAGCGCAGGCTCCCTCCTTCCTCAGCCTTCTCCATGTGCGAGACGGTCAACGCGCAGCACATGGCTCAGTTCTTGCAGAATACAATCGCGGCGCGCCGTGAGCGCATGGCAGCGGTGCGTGGCATTCACTCGCTGCGGCGACGCCGACGCGAGAACGAGCAAGAGAACAGCAGATTCGGTGACGCTTATATGGTGAGTGACGACAACGATGCCACGGAGAACGACAACCACGACGGAGAAGAACCGTACTTGACCTCGCAGCTATCCTCAGGGGTGACCACCGAGCCCCTGACGGATTTACCACTTCTCGCAGAATCTGGAGTGGTGAGCACCGCCGCTTCCGATTTCTCTCGTGCCGCTCTCGTTGTCGTGAATAGGGCGCAACCTGCTTTGAATCGCGAGAGGGAGCGCGTGGTATACTCGGAGGGTATAGTGCCTGCGAGGCTGCCGTACCAGCCGCGCCGTCAGCGCCTCCGCATGGAGCACTGTCACGGTCACAACTCTCTGGGCGCTGCTAATGGGCATCCCCTCTCTGCGCAGCTCCGCATCGGAAGGAGAAATTGAGCGCGGAGAGGTAAACTGTTGGCGCAGGTACCTCGGCTACCGCACAAGCTCCGTGGCGCTTCTCGATTCTGCCATATGACGCAGAGGTTTTTCTCCTGCTGTTTCACAACGCACGGCTCTCATTCTCCTTTCTCTGTTTCGCTCACTCACGCATTGTTGGGGGGTACCGTCTTCTTTTCTCTGTTCTCTTGTTCAGGGGAGGGGCGGTACTTTTCAACTGAGGGAACAACTTCAGTGGGTGCCGCGGCGGGCGTACTTCCACTGCAATTGCAGGACTGTTCTCTTCTCCGCTGCGTCACACCGTCTTGTTGCTTCCTAATCACAGAGGCCATCGCCGTGCGCGTCTGCCAACGTCGGCGTCTCCCTCAATGATCGTACGTTTGCCACTGTGTGCTTCGTGTACGGCGTTTCACTGACTCGCTCGCACCGTGCCCCTTCTCTGCCGTGCAACACACCAGCCCAACTACACCTCGTCCCCGACCTGGCACGGGCCCCATCCGCGCGGTGCACCGCAGTGCTACACACGCTCTACAGCAGTGCGCCGGGTCAGCTATCTGAGCACAGCCGCCGCCCCAGGCCCCGCTGGTCGCCTCGCAGCCAGTCCCACTATGCCAGTCGCCACCGAGTGCACCCCCCCAGCGTGGCCCAGGCTCCCCACGCCAGTAAGGAGTGAGGGGCGGGTGGGATGTACTCGAGTTCCGTGGGCACTTGACCGTGTCGCTGCCAGAGGTGGCCCGGCGCCTTGGTTGATGTAGGGGGGGGGGAACCGGCGTAGGCTCCGCACACGGACCCGGTATGTGGTCCTGCAATGCCCGCATGCCACCGGGATGTCATACGTCATGGATGTATAGCGAAAGACGAGTGATGGCGCTTTCCCTATCCCTTATGAGTTGTGCCTCCCCCTCCCCCCTCTGGTGCGGGACGTGCTCGCCTTGGTGCCTGCACACGCCATGTTACCGTCCCTGCAGTGTGAGGTCTACCCCACACGCAAGACCTGCCAGGTGAGCTGTCTCTCGCTCCCTTGCTGTGCGTCCCCCTTCCGCACATTCTATCGCACCCCTCCTCTTCTCCGTCGCCACGACTACCGCCATCTCTCCTCCACTGTCGCACGGCAGTCACGAAGCCGAAGAAACGTATAACCCAAAAGAGACGCACTCCACGTGGTGATGTCCGACCAGGCACCCCCACCACTCCCTGTGGAACGCGTCAAGAAGGAGAATCTGAACTATGAGGGCCGCGTGCGTGCCGAGAAGCACAAAGACGAACTTGTCATGAACTATACCGCCTACCTGGCAGCCCACCCGGAGATCGCCCCTCTCCTACAGGACATTGTGCAGCACGTGCTGGTGCTGAAACCCGAGCGTCCACTGGAGGCCATGCGGGCATTTGTGCAGATGCGCTCGTCGAGCTCCGTGTAGGCGCGCGACGCTGTGCGGTTACCAGCGAAATGAGAATAGAGCGCAGTCGATCTGTGCGTAACTCTGTGGAGGTGGCGCTTGTGCCTCTCACTCACCCACTCGCAGAACCTCTTGGCTCCCACGTCACCTCTCTCCGTGCATTTGTGGACATGTATCGTACTCCTGGACGTTTTCCAGGTGTGCACTGCGCTATCCCTATGACAGCCCAGCAAAGAAGAGACGAAGGAAAGCACCCGGTCAGTGAGTAGCTCTTCTCATCCTTGATGAAGCGCGAAACCGTGAGAGGTGACTTCTGGGGCCCTTATCAGAACACCGCGTCACTCAACCCTTGGAGAGCCACAAAGGTGGTCATTGCTCTGTAGCGAGTCGCCCTCTCTTTCTCTTCCCTTCCGTTGAGTGAGCCCCACCTGCCTCTCTTCACTCCACTCTGCGCCTCTCTCACACCTTTCCCTCGTCCCTTCCCTTCACTTCGTCGCCTACACGCACATGAGCATAGTCGCATCGCGAGTGAGACGGTGTCGGTCGAATTCGCGCCTCTCGTCCTCTTTGCTGTTTTGTTTCTTTACGGTTTCGCTCACCCCTGCCGAGTCATGTTTGGTGCCACGGCACCTTCGACAGTCATCGGGGCCCCAGCCGCGGGCTTCGGTAAGGCGCCGGCGACGTTTGGCACTACCACCTTAACCGGCACGAACACAACGGCACCCACTGGCGGCGGCTTCGGCTCTAAGATAGGCACCTCGACCACACCAGGCCTTGGCACCGCGTTTGCTGCCCCCATGAGCGGCGCCGCTCCTGTGTTTAGCGCCACAACAGCTGGGGGAGCGGCTGGCTTTGGTAGTGGCTCTGCATCAGGGACCACTGCCCCTGGTGGAGCCGCCGGTGTCGGCACGTGCGGCTTTGGAGCTGGCGGCGGTTTGGGGGCGAAGTCAGGCGGGGGTTTTGGCACCCACGCCACCGCTGGCTTTGGAGCGCCCGCAACTGCCGGCATTGGATTTGGCTCAGGGGCAGCAGCAGCACCGGCAGCAACTGGCGGTTGGGGCATGCAGCAGCCCAGCACCACCATGCAGCCCCAGGCACCCCAACAGCAGCAAGCGGCTGTGCAACTGCTGCAGCCGACCGTCACGCTGCAGGACTTCACGCGGCAGAGCGCCCTCGCCAGCTATCTCGTCAAGCTGGACGAGTCCTACAACGCGCTACACCCTAACTGCCACTTCAGGGCCTTTGTGTACAACACGTGCGGGGCGGGGCAGGCCATGGACGCGATTCAGAAGGAGCGCTACACAGCCTACCTTAACGGCGGTGGATGTAGTGATGAGGCCTACATGCAAGCTCTCCACAAGAACCCTGACCCCGGCCGCCTCTACCCCTCCCCCATCCACTTCTCCCAGGAGCTCCGGCGGCGAATTGAGAAGCAGCGGGAGGCGGTGAAGGTGCTGCAGAGGAAGGCGGCGGAGCTCCTGCAGGATGTCGATACGGTGGCGGGCATGGACGCCGCAAACGTGCGGCGGCAGCGCGAGGTGGAGCAGCAGGAAGTGATGCTGCTCCACCGATGGTACTCGCTTCTATGCAAAATGGAACTGCTTCGTCGCCACGGAAGCTCATACGGCGAGGAAAGCTTGCTGAACAGTCGCGTCGAGCAGCTCCGCCAGCTATTGCGAGCGCCTGGTCGCTACAGTCAGTTGTTGGGTGAGCTGCGGCCGTTCCTGATGGAGGAGGCATCGCGTGTGGCAATGGTCGCCCAGCAGTCGGCAAACAAGTTGGAAGCGCGTCAACAGCAGCGTGGCTTCATCGGTGCCGCGCCGGCAGTCTGGCGAAGCGCAGACGGTCAGCCACTGCTGCGCTCCGAGGTGGATCCGTACATGATGAAGGACTGGATCCAGTTTACCAAGCAGATGCAGGACGGGATTGAGGCACTGGATGAGCTGCTCAAGACAGACCTAAAGGAGATGCAAGCGATCCGCAGTCGTGTGGAAGCTTCTTAGATGCGTGTTGGAGGGGAGTAGTGTCGGTCCACCATGTCGACGCGGCGTTGGTGTTCTTCTCCCGTTTGCCCTGTTCGGTGCCGCGTAGTCCTCAAAAAGCGAAAGACGCACCGAGACGGTGGTGCGGGCAAAGGCACAAGTGAGAGTGAGCAGTGCACTCCTCACGTGCACACACGAGTGTGTTGGACCACTCGGGCTATGTCGTCACCGCGTTTCTTCTGTGTTGTGACGTCGTGCCTGCCCTTGAGGGAAGAAGTCGATAATCGAGGGCCTCTATTCGTAGAAGCCAAGTCCTTCCGCGCCGTCATGCACTGGGCGAGTGTCTTGGCACCCTCTCCCCTCACCAGTCCGCGACACTTTTCCATCCTGCCTCTTCTTGCGCTTTTCTTTTCTCCCCCCCCCTGCACGTGGACACACAGCCCGCACGATTGCATAGCGTTGCTCTTCTGCTTCTCTTCCGTACGGCACACACAGCACGAGGGGGAGGGGAGCCATCATGACGGACGGGGTGTGGCGCAACTTCCGTTTCTTCGACAGCGAGCCTCTTGCTGCTGCTGCCTCCTTGGCGGAGCTCAACGTGGTGTGCGCGTGCTTTACTCCCACCTCACTCGTTGTGGGCGACTACGAAGGTCAAGTGTTCTTCCTCGACCGCAATCCTCCATCAGCGACTGCCACGCCGGGGAGATGGTGCTTTCAGGCTTACTCGGGCCCTGTCACGCACATTCGCTACTGCGCACTCCGCAACACCCTCATCACGATTGGTAACGACGATGCGGTTAACAACACGGTGTTGAGAGTCTGGGACCTTGACCAGCTCGCAGTGTTGTACTGCGGCCTTCTGGGCCCTCACCCAGTCGGAGCCTCAACTTCCATTTCAGGAGGTGCCGCAGCCGACGCCTCCCTCCGATGGCGGCCACCCTGTCAGGAGCACCGTATTTTGCCAGCCAGCAAAAGCGCGAGTGGCGGCGCTGTGAGTGTGCACGCTTCAGACGAAGAGGCCCCGCTGGTGCCGATTCTGCTCGATGAATGGAAGCAGCTGCAGTGCTACTTTAAGCCATCTGCCACCGGCGCAGTCATCTCTTCCCCCCCTCCCTCTGGGAGCTCCACCGGCAACGAATGCACGTCGCGTGCAGGGAAAGGTGACAGCAGCAGCGGTACCGATGTCGTCTCCTGCGGCACCATCCGCTCTAGCGTGGTGAGCTTCGATGTAGCACCAGATCTCTCGTGCGCCGCGATCGGGCTCGTCACACGCGACTGTGTCGTGCTGAAGGGCGATCTGGAGAAGGGGCGAGCAGTACGGGCGTTGACGATCCGCAGCGGCCTCGCCAAGGGCGCCCTCACGTTTGTTGGCCTTCCCAGCACGCGGTCCGTGACGCTGCCGGAGAACAGAGGCGGCGGCGACGCAAGCGGCACAGGCGCCGGAGGCACCAGCGCCTTCTCTTTTCTGACGGGGGGCCACCGTGTACCGGCAGGTGCGGCGGCAGCGGGTGTACAGGTACTCTACACGGTCTACGACGACGTGGTCACGTGCTGGGCTTTGCGAGCAAACGGCAACTGGTCCGAATACCCGTGCCCCACTCCCTGCGGTGGCGCTCTGCGTTTTGGAGCGGCGCTGACGTCGCATGGCGAACTGCTCATGCTGAGCAGGCAGGCCGTGATGCCTGCGGCAACTGGCAGCCTAGTTGTGCGTCTCGGTCCTGCTAGTGCAGCCTCCAGCGCTCCCGCGCCGTATGATCCGACGGTGAAGTCGTCAGTGCATACCATTCACGTCGACCACGTGCCGGGCCGTTGCTTCCTCCACACGCACCGCCAGTACCTCGTGCTGCTGGTGCAACACGACGGAAGACCAGCGCAGTTTCAGCTGCAGTGCTTTGATCTCACTTATCGCATCCGTGGACTGAGTCGCCCGCAGGAAGCATACACGAACTGTGCCATGCTTCTGTCGGATGAAACAGACATGCTGGTGCTGTTCCTCGACCCGGCGGCGCACACGCGGCAGCTCACGTTGCGCGGCGTGCGGCTGCGTGAGGCAGACACGCCGACGAAGCTGGAGCTTCTTTTCAGCAAGGAGTGCTACAGCATTGCGCAACAACTAGTGCAGCGAATGGAAGGTGCCGACCCGACGCTGCATCTGCGCATCCGCAAGCGCTACGGCGACTACCTCTATGGAAAAGGCAAGTTTGATGAGGCCATGGACCAGTACGTGGATACCATTGGGCACCTGGAGTCGTCCTATGTCATTCAGCGCTACATGGGCAGCGCGCACATGGAGCAGCTCATCCGCTACCTGGAGGAGCTGCACAACCAGCAGCACAGTGCGCACACCAATATGGCACACACGACGCTGCTGCTCAGGTGTTACATCAAGCTCAAGGACGAAGCTCGACTCAAGGCGTTCATCCACCGCGACGACGTACGCTTTGAGGCTAAGAACGCGATCGAGGTCTGTCGAGAGGGCGGGTACGCTGAGGCGGCTCTGCACATCGCCGACCGCTACGCCGCCGTGTATGACTACGCACGCATTCGCTTATACGACATGCACGAGCCCCTCGAGACGCTGGCGTATGTCCGTGCTCTGGGGATCAGTGAGGCGGAGCAGACTTGCTTGCAGCTCGGCAGAGATCTTCTCCTTAGAGCGCCGCGGGCCACGACTGAGCTGCTGGTGGATTTGTGCGTGCACTGGAAGGGACCAGGACGGCGCCTAGGGGACGCACCTGCTCTTCCTGCGCTCGTGCCCGACGCTTCTGCTTTCCTGACTGGCACGGGAAGCGTGATGGGCAGCGAGCCGCAGCATCCTCACCACGCGAACGCGTCTGCGTTCATGCACATCTTCGTCGACGCACCAGTGTGTCTCATGAACTTCCTTCGAGCGGTGGTGGAGAGTGGTGTGCTGGATGAGGAGGACGTGGCCCCGGCGCCGATGCAGGGGACCGTGGAAGGCAATGCAATCATGTCATCATCTCCGCACCGCCCTCTCTCACAGACACACCAAGTGTGCATGCGGTACTCTACAACACGCTATTGGAGCTTTACATGACTCGTGAGCTGAAGGACACGCTTCGACTTGTGCCCCACATAACAGCAGCAGATGAGGGTGGTGGTAGCGACACCCTCTCCTTCACAGAGGGACGTACTGGTGGTGTCATTAGCAACAACGAGACAACTGAGTTCCCCCCAGAGCCGTATGAGCGACGGCTGGAGCAGGCACGGACGCTTATGGAGGTCCACAAGGGTCGCTACGACCACTACCGAGCCCTGTGCCTCGCCCATCAACACAATTTTGAGGGCGGCATTTTGTACCTTCTCCGCTCCCTTGGGCTCTCGGAGGAGATCCTCAGCTACTACAGCGCCAAGCTGAAGGACCCCAACGCCACTCAGACTGAGAGGAACGAGGCGACCACGAAACTCTTCCAGGCGTGTCAGGACAGTCCAGCAGCCGACAGCAGCACGATCGCCATGTGGATGACGCTGCTCTCGCAGCTCATGCGCACCGCGAAGACGGAGTGGCTCGACATTGCGAAGGTGCTGGACTACATCGAGGCCCACGACGCGCTATCACCGGTTGTGGTGCTGGAGATACTGAGCAGCAACTCTCAGAGCACTCTCGACCTGCGAACCGTACGAAACTACTGTCAGCGGTGCCTGCTGAAACAGACGCAGCAGCTGAAGGTTCTCGCGCAGAGGTCGCAGCAGCTCGAGGAGATGCAGCATGTCAGGAAGCAGGTCGTCGCTTTGCAGACCTCGGCTGTCGTCTTTCAGACTACCACGTGCGCCCACTGCCATCAGGCACTTGACACTCCCACGGTGTACTTTATGTGCAAGCACGCCTTTCACCACCGCTGTCTCTACACATCCACGGAGTGCAACGTGTGCGCCACGGCTTATCGCCGCCAGCTGGACTCTATCAGGGAGGCTCTGGATCGGGAGACACAGGCGCACAACCCAAGCAGCTTTACAGCGCGGTTCTTTCAGGATGTGAAGCGCGGCCGCTGTGCGACGAACGAAATGCCGGAAGCATCTGCAGGTCTGAACTGGAGCACACCGCAGGATGGCTTCGACGTGCTGACGGACTACGTGGCTCGCGGTATCCTTGGCGCTGCACCGCCCTACAAAGAGGCGGGCCTCTTTGGCTACGGGCCATCAGTTCCGCCCTGCCCCGGTGGAGGTCGTGAGCGTAGACCGGAGGAAGTGGCCAGTGCGGACAACCTCGAGGTTTGGTAGGCGGAAATATCCGCATGTCGGCATCTCTGTGGTGTTGGCGCCGACGCAAGTTCAAGTGAGTTGGCGAGAGACGTGTCACCTCAGCAGCAGGCGGTGGGCAATGCTCCATTGGCACTGAAGAAGGCCTCTCGGTCAATAGAGGAGACGAGCCGTCCCAGCGGCAAAGAGAGATGCACCAGCCGGGGACTCCCTTCAGCTGCTGTCCTACACGGAAGTCGGCAGCCTCTCTTTGGTGGGGCACTCCTTCGAGTCTCCTTTCACACCTTGTCGAATTCCCTCATGCAGGACCGCAGCGCAGGTCGCGTGCCTACCGAACACCTCATGTAGCCCCTCTCCTCCTCCCCTACTGCTGCCACTGCTGATACGAAGGCTACTGCCACCCCTATCACCACAGCAACTCTGTTACCAGCCAAATACTAGTGACTACCGGGACTGAATGGGAGTGGCAACGCCGCGCTGCCACCCGTCTCTCTCCTCCTGATCTGCTTAGTTGCCGTGGCGCGATTTACTACGGAGCACAACGCAGTCAACGACTTGAACGCTTCGGTTTTCTCTCTTCTATATGGCACACACACACACACACACACACACAGGCACGCGCGCAACTACTCATCCATGTCCTCACGCACTCAAGCTCACATGGCGACTCCCCGTGTGGTGCGCCTGCCCGATGGCACAACAGCTCCAGCGCTAGGACAGGGTGTGTGGATGATGGGTGACAACCCTGCGAAGCGCGCAGTCGAGCTGGCGGCACTGCGAGCCGGTGTGGCAGCGGGCATGACGCTTATCGATACCGCAGAGATGTACGGTAACGGCCGCTCCGAGCGACTCGTGGCGGAGGCCATCAAAGAGATGCCGCGCGAGTCACTCTTCGTGGTCTCGAAGGTGCTGCCACAGAATGCATCCCGGGCGAACATCTTTCGGTGCTGCGATGCCTCCCTCCAGAACATCGGGACGGACTACCTGGACCTATACCTTCTGCACTGGCGCGGTGCTGTGCCGCTCTCCGAGACGGTGATGTGCCTGGAGGAGCTCGTCAAGAGCGGGAAGATCCGCCGCTGGGGTGTGTCGAACTTCGATGTGAACGACATGGAGGAGCTGTGGCGCGTCCCTGGCGGAGACAAGTGTGCTGTCAACCAGGTGCTGTACCACCTCGGCTCCCGTGGCATCGAGTACGACCTTATTCCCTGGCTAACGGAGCACAACGTGCCAGTGATGGCCTACTGCCCCATCGCCCAGGCTGGCGAGCTCAACGCGAAGCTGTACAAGAGCGCAGTCCTGCAGAGCGTCGCAGCTCGCCACAGCGCCACCGTCACACAAGTGCTGCTCGCCTTTGTGCTACGCAGTGGGCACGTTATCGCGATCCCACGCTCCAGCAACCCGGCGCACACAAAGGAGAATGCTGAGGCAGTCAGCATTGAATTGACAGAGGTGGACATGGTGGAGCTGAACGCTGCGTTTCCCGCGCCCAAGTGCAAGACGCCCCTTGACATTGTGTGAGGAGGGTGCGGGGGTGTGTACTTTCCTGGGCAATGCGAGCCCTGCTGTCGTCGCATGTGCACAGGTGCTTCTGCGTCCTGGCCTCCCTCCCAACGAGGGGTCCGGTGCCTTCTTGTTTGACCTCTGCTCCATTTGGTTCGGGGTTGTGCTCTTTTATACAGAGCGGTGTTTCGTCAGCATTGGGGGGAAGAACGCATTCCGCAACCTCTACTCGGAGGGGGCGCTGGCCTGGCGACGCATTGTGGGTACCCCTTACCTGTTTCCTTTCAACTCGGCCAAGCGCTTGAGTTTTGCGCCTTCCCACGGCGCCTACCGCTTGAGGTGGAGACTGCTGATAAGCGGTGAGCGGGAACTCCGTTCAGGTTCCCTTTCACCTCCTCCCTCGCTGCTCAAAATTCATTGTTGCCGCACTGCTCATCTCCCATCGCCAACATCGTTTCCCTCTTCTCCATCGTCGCCTCTGGCGGCGCTGGTTATCCGCACCCGATAACCCGTGCGGCCACACCCACACGCGCGCGCACTACAAACTCGCAAGGAGCACAGAATTGCGGCAGCGGATCCTCGAAACCCTTTGTGGAATCTGCGCTCTTGATTGCTCTTTTCCCCTCTCCCTCGCCCTCCCTTCAACCTCCACGGATTGTGATTGACGCTGGAATGGGCAAGAAGAAGCGCGGGAGTGACGTGGAGACGGCGCCGGAGCTCAGCTTCGTGAGGGGTGGTGTCCTCAACATGATCATCTTCAAGGGGGCGGAGGGCATCCAACATATCACAGCGGACACAGCCGCCTTCCTCGAGGATAAGCGAGTGATACGTAGCACCAACATGGATCAGGTGACCTTCTCCCCAAATATCATCTTCAAAGTCACTCTTGACTTTGCTGAGGCAATGCCGTGCGTTCCCGAGATTGCGGTGCGCGAGACAACAGACTGGATGCTGCTAAGCTGCGCGGGAACCCACGCATACTACTCGACGGTAGACCAGCGCCTCGTTCTGCAGCAATGCAAGGCATCTCTGCAGAGCAACATACCAGAGCTAGAGTTTCCTATCTCCCTTGTGCTTCGGTTTGACGATGATCAGTGGTTAGTCGAGTGCGTCAGGCGCTAAACTGACTCAGTTGTGTCTGCGTGCGGTAGCTGTGCTCATTGTCGTGCGTGTGCGTGTGTCTTTGATGGATTTTGCTTTTGTAGTCGACCTGCATCTCGTTCTCTCTCTCTCCCTTCCCTACTCCGCTGGAATCGAGCTGCGCTCTGACTGCAGGGCAACAACAGCGGCGCCTCCCCACGCCTCCAAAAGGCACAAAGGTAAACGTGTGTCGCGTGCATGCGGCGCTGCTTCTGGGTCTATCACTCACCACTTTGCACTTCCCCCCTGTCTCTCCCACATTTCTCTCCTTGTACAGTGGCAGTATACTCGTTGCTGCTGGGAATTCTTCTTCTCGCGCGTGCGGCTGAACTGGCGTGTGTCAACTTACACAGCAAAACAGCAGCGCGCACGTTCCTCCGTGCGTTTCAGCGTTCCTGTCGCTCTTCGTTGCCTATCGTCGTTCGTTTTCAGCTGGGCTCTTCCTCCCAACGCCTCCCCCAGCCTTTGGTCAGCCGACTTGGTGACTGTAGCACCCGCCAGCGAGTTGACCTTCGAATTACTCGCAGACGTTGCCAAGGCTCAAGGCTGCTGTGTGTGCCGGTGTCTCTTTTGCTTGTCTTCGCACTTCCACATCGCCTTCTTTCCTTCGCGCTGTGCCTCCCCACCTGCCCACCCACCTGCCCACCCACCGCTCCACCACCATGGAAGTGGCACCCACAGCAGCGGCGGCGGCGGCGCAGCAACCACTGCAGGCCCAAAAACGACCCCGCGAGGAGAGCGATGCCTCTCCACAGGAGGGCAGCAGCGGCAGCGTGCCCGCCACCTTCTCCAACGAGCACTCCCTCACGGCGCCAGTTGTGGGCGCGGAACTCGTTGTTGACGTGGATCAGTCAGAGATGAACGCACAGGCGTCGGCCGTAGATGCCCCGCGTTCACGATCGCGTGGGCTATCCGCCGTAGGGCCAGGTCCCATCTCACCTGTTGCAGCCTCCCGCAGCGGTACGGAGGGCGCGAGCAGCTGCCAAGCGGCTGCCGTGGTCGCAACGCTGGGGTCGTCCTCTTCGGCCTTTGCGGACGCGCGCCGCTTCAAGCAGCCCACCCTTGCGGCCTACGGCATGGTCAGCGACACGATAGCGCTCAAGAAGGAGATTAGTGACCGAGACAGCCACATTGAGGAGTTGAACCGCGAGGTGGAGGGGCTACGTGCGGAGGTGGGGCGGCGCGATGACCAGATACACTTCATGGACAGTCAATGCCGGCAGTACCAGAAGAAGCTGGAGCACTTCCAGTCCGTCATGCGGCAAGAGATGCTGAGCGCTGCTCAGAAAGATCGTTCAGAGGCTCGACGCGTCCTCTACCAGAAGCACTTCGAGCTCGGCCAAACAGCGACGTGGCACAGCAATGGCCAGACGGTATGGATGGAAGGCGATCGGGTGCGCTCACTCTTTCTGACACTGGCGAGCCTCACCCAAAAACGAGAGGAAGCCGAGGCGCTCAAGAAGGCGGCGCAGAGCAGCGTGAAGCACCTCGCCCGCCAAGAGCGGGAGCGAGAGGACTCGGGCGCCGGCGCCGACCTGCAGGACGCGCTGATGGCTGCCCAAATGGAGTATCAGCTGCGTACCTCTGAGCACGCCGCGCTGACAAACAGCATTGCTGATGTCAAGCTGAAGCAGGCAGAGGTGGAACACGAAAAGAAGGCATTCGTAAAGGAGATGCGGCGGGTGAATGACGAGGACACGTCCGAGTTCTTGGCTATCCCCACCATCGGCGAGGGAGACCGCTACGTCCTCATGCATCTACTAGGCAAGGGCGGCTTCTCTGAAGTGTGGAAGGCGTTCGATCTCGTCGAGGGGCGCTATGTGGCATGTAAAATTCACCACATCCAGCGCGAGTGGCCTACCCAGACGCGCACTCACTACCTGCGCCATGCGCAGCGGGAGCTTGACATTATGCGCGCGCTCGATCACCCGCACCTGACACACCTTTACGACGTCTTCCCCCGCGGTGACAACATGTTTATTTCCGTGATGGAGTACAGCAACGGCATGGACCTCGACACCTACCTGAAGCGCTACCGCACCTTTAAGGAGGCCGACGCACGACTCATCTTTCTCCAAGTCGTGGACGTACTGCGCTACCTCGCCTCCCTGGAGAGCCCTATCATCCACTACGACCTGAAGCCGGCCAACATACTGCTGCACCGCGACGACCCGACCATCCTCGACATCAAGATTACCGACTTTGGGCTCTCCAAGATCATCGGCGCCACACGCGAAGGCCCTAGTGACAACCCGTCCATCGAGCTCACCTCGCAGGGCACCGGCACCTACTGGTACCTGCCGCCGAGTGCTTCGAAACCGCTTCGACGCCGCGCATCAGCAACAAAGTGGACATCTGGTCTGCCGGCGTTATTTTCTACCAAATGCTCTTCGGCAGGCGACCGTTTGCCGAGGGCGAGTCGCAGCGCCGCATATGGCAGGAAAAGCTCATCATTCAATCAGCACGCATGCTCCACTTCCCAGATACGCCCAAGGTGAGTGAGGAGGCGAAGGACGTCATCCGTGCCTGCCTCGCCTTCAACGAGCACGAGCGATGCGACGTGTTTCAGCTGAGTCAGGACCCCTACCTCTTTCGAACGAGCCGCCGCACCACTCACAAGGCAAAGAGCGTCGCTCTCCCTGGCGGCGGAAACTCGTGTTCGCCGCTGATACCGCCCGTCACCGACGCAACACCGGCATCATAGACGTTCGCCGTATGTCGGTATGGGTGCGCCTACAGACACATGGCTTTATCGCAGAAGGCGAACGGAACAGCATCAGAGAAAGATAAAGGAGACGTGTATGCCTGTGTTGTCATTGAGTCTCTTTCAGCTTGGGTACCCGTATACGCGTCTGCACATCACCCGCTTCGCCTCCCCTCGTCTTCATCTCGATTTGTTCTCTTCTGTTCATCCCCGGCATTCGCCAAACCAGACTTGACCACCCGCGCTCCTTTTTCCCGCTTCTTCCGAGCTCTCGTTGGGTGTACATCTTGCCTTGTTACGCAGTAAGCGGAAAAACAGAAGGGTTCGCGCAGTCTTCTGGGCGTGCGTTGGTGTGCCCGAGCGTTGCCATGTGCGTGTCGAAGGCCCCCCTCCCTACGCTCTCTTCCTTGCAGCTGTTGCACACACGCCTCAGACGAGCCTTCACTGCCGCAGGTGTACTCGCTCTGCACCCCTTTGTCTTGCGTTACGGAGTCCCCATAGGTACGCTGTGGATGAGTGCACACGCCCGCTGTAGACTCGTTCGTTTACTCCCCACCACCACCACCACCACCACCTCACCTCCATGTCCCCCTGCCCCCTCTCTTTATGTGTTAAAGGCTAACACACAGTCGACGCATCAAGCACCGCACCCATCATAGTCGGTTTCACGTAGTCATGCGACAGCGATTCCTTGCTCGTGTAGTAGCACGACTGTCTTTGAGCACCGCCGCCCTCTTCACTTCGCACCGAACCATCATCAACGGCGTGGCGAGTAACCGCATTCCCGTGGCATGGTGCCGCTGGGTGTGCCGTGCAGCGAAGACGTGCTAGAGGCACTAGCCGAGGCCTACGTGAGCATGGATATGGCCACCATGGAAACCTTTCACAAGAAGACAATGGCAGAGATGTTGCGCGCCAGTGGCGGTGGGACCCAACCCACCGAGATGAACTACGAGGAGCGCTTGTTGCAAGCTATGGGCGGTGGTGATGGCGCCGCCGCCACGCCTGTTCCAGCGGTTGCCGTGGCTCCTTGTGCTGCTGCCAGCGACGCTGTGGCTGCAGAGAGTGTCGCTCCAATGGCGAAGAAGGCTCCTGAAAAAATGGCGTTTGACGTCACCCTCAAGAAGTTCCCGGCTGAGAACAAGATCAAGCTGATCAAGGAGCTGCGCTCTGTGTGTGGGCTCTCCATTCCGGAAGCGAAGGCGGCGATCGAGAAATCCCCAGGTGTGATCGCCTGCCAGGTGCAGAAGGCCGACGCAGAGAAGCTCAAGGACGGCATGGTGAAGCTAGGAGCAGAGGTGGAGCTGATGTGAGAACAGAGGCGGCGTAGCTCATTCCATGCCCGAAACGTGCGTCACACGGCATAGGCGTGCCTTCGTTGCGCTTCTCTCATAGGGTGCTGGTGTGCGCATAGAAACGCAAGAGTCAGTGCGGTACTACTCTCCGTCCGCTGCTGCGGTGCTCAAGTCTGTTGCTCACGGAAATTGTTTGGATCGATGGCGAGATGGTGCATGGCGCCGTTCAGCGTATCGAAAGCAAAAGAAGTCACGTATGCGCAGGCAGCGCACGCCCACGTGCTGAAGTGAATGAGGCGCTGTTGGCACTTGGCGGTGCTCTGCTGTCGACACATGCTGCGCATGGGTGCTCCCCCTCCCCCTCCCCACTTCCCCCTCCCCTCCCTTCTCGTCACTCTTGGTTCTGAATGCTCCCTCTCCCTCCCTCCCTCCCTCCCGCTGTGCCCGCACACTCGGCAGATTCGATCGAGTCTTCTTTTAGAGTCGCGTCGCTGCCCTCTCACATTTTCGCTATACACCAGAAGCGAGAAGGCTCCCATGCGCGAACGCGCCACGGCCTCCATCATCGAGTAGAACACCGCCCAAGGGAGCCCCGCACACAATCATCACAGTTCACAGCCGTCATGTCTGACAGCCTCCCCGGCGCGTTGTGCTTCGTGAGCCTCATTGTCTTCTTCGTGGCGGATTTCTTCTACGCTAAGAAGCTGAACGAGCAGAAGAATGCGCACCCGGAGCTCGACGACTGCGCACCATCCACGTCCCCAGATCTCGACACGATAGCCGTGCTCGACTCCCTCACCGCCACTGCCATCGACCTCTACCACCACGAGCGAGAGCGCTTCACCGGCGTGGCGGCACCCGCCAACTCGCGGGAGTATGCAGCAGTTGGTGAAAACGGTGTGAGCGGGCAGCCAGTCGACAGCCCCGACTTGGGCGACCCTGCAGGTAAGAAGGTGCTGCACAGCATGGTAGTGGTGTGCAGCGTTGTTGCGCCGGTGCTGACTGTCCTTCTGGTTCTCATGCCCACTCTCTTTGGGTGGACAAAGTTTGGGGTGCACTCATCCGTTTCCTATCTCGCCGCTGTCCCCGGCATGGCCGCTACCGCTTTCTACGTGGTGCGCTCCTATGAGCTGACGCAGGTGTTCGACGCCACCAAAGCGGAGTGGATCTCAATGATGTGGCTCCGCCTAGACGTCTTCTTTGTCATGTCCGCCGTCGCCTTCTTTGGTGTCGGAGCATGGGTGGTGACCAGCTGCATGTTGACAGTTGCCTTGTACCTGGCCCACCGACTCATGAAAATGGAGAAGCAGCTGAATCGCGTGCAGAGACACACGCAGCTAGTGCGCGACGAGGTGAATGTGACGCGCGTGCTCGTTCCTGGCACGGAGGAGTCCAAGCGGGCATCTGGCATCAACGACGGGTACAGCGCGCTCGCTTCGCCGTGAAGGTCCGATATAAACGCCTATAAATCTTTTCTCTCTCTGTGTGTGTGTGTGTGTGTGTGTGTGCAGCTATGGCATGTACGTGCGCTCTCTTCTACACTTGTGGCCTTCGACCCTCCGGCTATGAGCGCCTGTCGATGGAGCAACGCCTGTCGCTGCTTTTGCTGCTGATTTTCGCTTGTATGCATGCGCTTTGGAGGTGGCCACCAACGTTCTTCGTGAAAGACATGCACCCACGGACGCACACACCGGGCAAATCGACTCTCGCTCACGGGCGCCTTACCACGTTAAGGATGCGCGCGCGCTGTGACGCACGCAACAGTCTTCGGTAGAGGAGAGTTGGGGAGGTGCATCCAAATTGTTCTGCGCGGTGGCAGAGGCCCGGGACTTTCTTCCCTCCGTCTCCCGCCCGTGGACTCACTGCCTTACCACCCAACTTGCCAACTCTTCCCTTTCGCTGCCGACCTGATCGGCATTCTATTTCTCTGATAGGTGAGGGCGCAGGTGTAGACGCTGCTGAAGGGAGCAACGGCCCTTGCCAGAACACGGAACCGCCCACAAGAGAAGCGGGACGCTTATTGATGCACGTACAGCCGTATAGCTACACCACATCACGTAAAGGCGCACGCAGGAAGGGAGGACAAACATCTCCACTTACCAGCTCTCTCTCTAACCTCCTCCCCCCCCCCACACACACACACCTCCCTTGCGGTGCGGTGACCTCCTTTAGCAGAGATAAAGGGTGCCCCCTTATCCGCCATAGAGCCGCACACCTCTACACACAGTCATAGAAGAGAGAAGGGGAGGTAGAGTTGATCGCGGTCGACAGTGTGTTTGCCCATGCGGCAGCGGCACATTGCCCTTCCCTCTCCCCTCGGCTCTCATTAGGATCGTCGCGCTCGACCACAGCGTCAACGAGACTCACCGTCTTCATCCGACGTGCGGTGCAGACGTCCGCGCCCCGTGGCGTTACACAAGAGAGCGACGTTAGCTGGTTTGCTCTGCTTCGCGTTGTGTAACTCGAAGACTAACATAGGTGAACATATTTACCGGCAGCGCACACGTAGCCTCTCTTCTCTCCCCGCATTTCTCACGGTGGCACAATGCTGCGCCCCACCCTTGTCAAGTGGCTGGAGCGCAAACATGTGCGCCCCATCATGGAGAGAGTTGCCCAAGGCGCGGTGCGAGGGCCATCGGCCGTCCACAGTCCGTCTCACATGAGTGCAGGTGCAGCCTCATCATCGCTGTACCGCACTGGTGACATGGCGATGTCGACGAGGCGGAGTCGCTGGACATGATGGACGACACCCCGATCGAGTCGTTTGGCCTCCCCTCTCCAGTCGCGCTACGACGTAGTGTTCACCCGCCAGAGCGGCGATCACGCGCTGCCAACACCTACAGCTGGTCATCTGGTGCGGACGTTGCTGGTGTCGGCAGCAGTACTGTAGAGCACCGCGATAAACCAAGGTGGGAAGAGAGTCCAGTGAGTCCTTCACGGCGCGTCATCACGGCTGCCCGGCGGCATCACAGCCCACCTGCGGAGCCTCCCTCTTCCTTTCGGCATGCGCACACACCCGCTGCACATGCACCACTGTCCAGCTCCCCTCGTGAGGCTCAATTCAGGGATCATACCAAGGGCGCGCCGCATCACGAAGACCCTGAGCATGCCGCTGCTGTTGTGAGTCCTACACATGACAGTGACGGTGCCCATGGCACCAGCGGTGAAGCGGGAGAGTCCGCTGAGGACACGACCACGACGGCCAAGTCCTCCGACGCCTACCGCTTCCTCCTGCATCACATCGACGCCGAGATCGCCGCACTGCAGCGCCGCCACGCCTCTGTGACGACTCGGCGTCAGGCCATCCAGACGCGCCAGACACAGCGCATCAGGGAGTTGTTTGAGGTGATGGAAAATCCATGGACGCTGCTGCCGACGGAGGTGCAACCGGCACTGCCTGCTACCGGGGTAGACGTGTACATCAAGGAGCAGCAGATAGCGCGCCAGCAACAGAACCACACTCAACCCGTACCGGAGGGCCACGACAAGATGTACGTGCTGGCGTTGCACAAGAACTACAAGTCCATGCCAGCGGGCCGCAAGCGGTTCTACGAGGAGGCAGCACACTACAACGCTGCCGTGCGAGAAGAGCTCAAGTATCTTCTCACTCGCGGCTGCTCCCGCTTCGAGGCGTTCCTCGACACCATCCAGGAGTGCACGATGGACATGGCACGAGAAGGGAAAGTGCCAGAACTGCCCTCTACGCACGCACAAAGCCGCTTTCACGCAGCGCGCGGCGGTGCTTCCAACTACCGTCATGCCGGCATACCCCGGGCCTCTCCAGGTGACGGCGACGTCGGCACCACACGAGGTCGTAAGTCGCACCAGCAGGTGCAATCTCAACACAGCGCCGCACGCAGGAGAGGCCTGCCAGAGCAGAGGCAGAGGCAGAGGAGGTGGACGCCAGCACTGAAGAGCAGGACGAGGGCGAGGCG
This sequence comes from Leishmania lainsoni, assembly GCA_003664395.1. Lineage (NCBI taxonomy): Eukaryota > Euglenozoa > Kinetoplastea > Trypanosomatida > Trypanosomatidae > Leishmania > Leishmania lainsoni. The sequence continues at coordinate 54,940 of RAIA01000132.1, forward strand.
GGGGAGAACGCTGCCAAGGGAGCGAGGCGTGGGGCACGGCACGTCTCGACGGGGCTCAAGGGAAGACAAAAAGCGTCGTGTCGGGTCAAGAATGCAGCGAAGATGGCGCACGCTAAAGCCTCCACTGCCGCTGCGGAGGTTCGTTCCTCTGCGAAAGTACCGAAGGGGCGGAAGGCATCTCAGACCTCCGCCAAGAAGCAGCTACCACCAAGCCAGTCCACAGGGTAAAGAGCAGTAGCGGAGCGAGCACTGGTGGCAATGGCAGGCGCGACAGCAAGAAGGTAGGGAGTAGGGCAGCCCACCGCAGTGGTGTATCGCACTCCATCCCACTTCCCAACCTTGACCACCTCGCCCTGAAGAAGATCAAACGAATGGTCAGCCCGCCGTTCGGTTCTGGCAGTGCAGCAAAGAAGGCGGCCAAGAAGGTGTCGCCGTCGTTGAGGTCAGCCGCCGGTGGCAAGCAAAAGCGAAAGAGGTAGACAGACCGTCACCACCGGGGTGGGAAACGGGGGATTGTCTTCTTTGCCCCCGTCCTTGATGGGTAGCACTAATAGAAGTGTCATCACTATTCCTGAGTAGATCTGTTGGCTGTTTGTTGCTGACGTGTGCCTCTCTTTCGGTGGATGAGGATGTGATGAGGACGGTGGGAGGTGTGTCGGGACGCCAGTGTTTAGGAATGGCAGCTGGTGCTGCGGTCGTGTTACACATGCTAATGCTGCCCCTTCCCCTCTTCTCTCTCCAGGTGAAGAAGTGGTGTACTGTTCTCGTTTTACTTCTTTTCCCGCTTTCCGCAATGGCTGTTTGTGTGTGGGTGTGCGTTTGCGAATGGGTGGTTGGGTGTCTCTCTCCCTCGCGTGGCCTTTGCGGATCCTCATCATGTCGCTCAGCTCGGCCTACCGGGTGCCATTATGCGTCTTAGTCATTGTTGCTTATAGAAGGCGCCTGAGTTTGGGGTGCGCAGGCGCACACAACTCGATTCACACCTCGCAGACGAGGCGTACCTGCTCGGCACGAATCCCCGGTCTCTCTTGTTTGCTTCTCTTTTCCCCACCGCAGAGTAGGTAGGGGATGCGTTGTTATTACTCGTGTGGGATGCGGGTGTGTGTGTGGGTGTTTGTATGTGAGCTTATGTATGCTTCGTCCTGGGAAGACAACAACTCCACTGGAATACCGCACCTCCTACCCTCTTCCCCGACCCCTTAACACCCTCGATGTGCCCCGCCGGATCCTCTTCGAGTTATCATCCGGATTGGAGAAGACGGGTAGTGGAACATGAGGGCAATGGAGAGGAATGGCAGAAGGAAGGTAAAGTGGGAGAGAGAGGAGTGGCTGGCATGTCTGTGTGCTGCTCGTGTGCGCCTCGGCGTGTCGGCGTATGCTTCTTCATTGTTGCTACCGGTATGGCGTATTTCTCTGTTTCGCTCTCAACTTCTGTCGCCTCTCTCGTCTCCATGCACACACGCACGTACGCATGTTGTGCGCAGTCGAGAGAAGAAGAGGAAAACAAACAGAAACCCAAGACGTAACACTCGTGTGGGCGGCTCAGCATGCGGCAGAGAAACCCAAGGACAAAAGTGAGGTGCGCATGTTGTACGCTCACCCTCTTGGCTCCAGGCATCCTTCATGATGGATCGAACAAAAAGGCCACCGTTACACGTTAGTAGGGGGGGCCTGCAAACTACGATCGGGTTAGCTGCACGTTGTGCTGCTAACCACCACTAACAGAGACCCTTTCGCATTGGCTTTGCGTGCGCCAATGGCCGGTCCCTATTGATCGCTTCTCCCGCCCATCGCTGTTGCTGCTTCCTTCTCGCACCACTGCTCTCTCTCTCTCCCCCCCTACCGATTGTCAATGCTCGCACCGATCAAGCAAGTGCCTGATCCAACTCTATTCATATACGGTCACCTTCCCCCGTCCACACCACGTCAGCTTCCCTCCACCTCTTGCCTTTTGCCTGCCCTCTGCGTGGAGAGAGAGAGGGCCACTGTAGGTACGTGAACGTGAGCTCAGCCACCACCACGCACCCTCAACACGGGACTACTGGTCCATTCTTTTCCATACCCGGGGTCTCTCTCTTCATGCTCCCTTCCTCGTTTCCTCCATCTCTTTGGCGAGTCATCACCCGGATAGAACGAAGGCACATTTTCACTTGTTTGCCTGGGTTCATTGACTGCCTGCGTGCTGGTCTTTTCCTTTCCTTTAAGTGGACCTCCTCTCTCTCTCTCTCCGTCAAGGCTTCTCTCCTCCCCTCCCGCCTCGGTGTTGCCGCAGTGCAGCTGATTATATACACGCACCTCTGCTACCTGCTGATTTCCTGTTGACGTCGAACAGTCACTCGTGTGTCCTTCGCGTGTCTCGTGGCTGGGTGGTTGATCGTCTCAGGACTGTACTTGTACCTGCTGTTTCTCTCTCTCTATTTCGCTTTCGCTTTCGCTCTCTGTCATTAGACCGCCACCCAGGGTTGCCGCCACGCCTCTCACCACGGATGCCTAATGAAGTTTATCCCGCTGGACAGCTTCAGCGCGCTTAACTCCCTCTTGCAGGGTGTGGAGGCGCAGGGGTGCTGCATTACATTGCGTTTAGAGGCCTACACGTGTCGGCACACGAAAGAGGAACGGCAGATCGCGACTAACATCGCCTCCTACCAAAACAACGTGCAGCTCACGCCACCCATTAGCCCTTCACCCGTCATTGGCGCTTACGCCGACTTCCCCCCGCAGCAAGCGCTGCCACCGCTTGTGCTGGGCGGAAGCGCCGACCTGGCCGCCAACTACAGCCTCGTGAACCCCGACGAGATTGACGATCGACTGGTGTACTTCGTGGCAGCTCTCAACACGGTGTACGAGAGCGACGGCTATGACTTTTCAGTGCTGCGGGAGAACGACTTTGTGCGCTACACGGAGCCGCAGTTCCGCACGGAGGTGTCAAACACACTGCAGTCGTTGCCGGAGCAGTGCCGCCCGGCGGTTCAGCGCTTCTGGCCGACGATGGAGGAGGTCGTGGAGAACGCGGAGGGCGGGTGCGAGTACTACGAGTTTTGCTGTCCCTCCTGCGACCCGCTCGCTGACACCGCTGTCTACGCCCGCCACTACTTTGTCTATAACCGCCGAAAGAAGGTGCTCGTGCTGCTTGTGGAATACGGCGAGAGTAACCCCTACCGCGGGGACGACGGACTACCACACGCTGGCGGCCCGACATCCGCGTGGGACGGGGAGAGCTCCACGTACGCCAGCACCCCTGAAGCAGGTGAGGAAGGGGAGGTGTACGGTGGTGGAAAGAACAGGCAGTTCTACGGGTACTACTAGTAACTCAACCTTTTGGTAGCGAGCGATGCCGACGTTCCTCGGGGGCACACGATGCGGTGGGAAGTGTGGAGGAGGACGGTGATGCATGAAACACCCGTAGAGATGCATGAAGCGTCCTTGCCAAAGCTCTTTCCTGGAGTGGTGCCGATCTTTCCATGTATGCCTGCTACCTTTTCATATCGCTGTGCATCTCTGTGCGGGTGGAATCAGCCTTCCCTCCCTCCCTTCCCCCACCCCCACGATGCCCAGGCCAGCAGATGCACCCAACAGAAATGCTTCACATTGCCTTGCATGCGTCAATCCCACCAAAATCAACCGCGCCTGAGTCCCTCGGCGGAGCCGGAGCTGCAGCCGTTTGCAAGATTTCCCAATCCGTGCGCACTCGCTGGGTGTATCGATGCTCGCGGCTGTAGAGAAGGGAATGCGAGAGCACGCGATCTGTCGTACTCCCTGTAGGCAAATGCAAACCGCTACTGCGAAGTACCTGTGTGTGTGCATGTGCGCTGTGGCGCACCCGCTGTGGGCGCCTTCTCCCCCAAAGGTGTATCTGCTGGCCAGATCACATTCGATAAGTCTCTTGTACATGTTTCCGCCTTCCATCTCCCTTTCGTGGTTTCCTATCGCGCCTCTCTCTCTCCCTGTGGGATTCTTCTCACCATATAACCACAGCAACGCATTCAGGCTGGATGCACGCAGGTGTCTATGCATCCCGAAGAGGATGAACGCATAACCTGCCGCTCTCCTACGCTATCACGTTAGCTCTGGTAGGATTACTACGCGAAAAGGAAAAACGCCCACACCAACGCCTTTCCTGGCGTCTATTCACCACTGCCTCGCTTTTCTTCGCCACCCCGTCGCTCTGTTCCACAGAGTACCTCCTCCTAACCCACCCACTCGCCCCCAAGCGACGAGCATGCCTGAGGTCTGCATTTGCATAACCCACATCCAGGTGGGCCATGTACTGGGCAAGGGTGGCTCAACGCTCAAAAGCATCCAGGAGCGCACCGGAGCGAAGCTGGAGATCCTCGAAGCTGGCCTGCAGGTGAGGATTACCGCTGACGACGACGCTAAGGTGGCCGCGGCGGAGGCGGAGGTCAAGAAGATTGTCGCTCGACAGGAGAAGCCCGACTACGAGGGCCCAAAGGGCATGCGCCTGCGCAAGGAGGCAAACGACCTCGGGCACTTGCGCTCGAAACTCTTCGACGAGGCGACCAAGAGGCGAGAGGCAGGTGACCACGAAGGTGCGAACAAGCTGGTTGCGAAGGGCAAAGAGGCTGGCAAGAACATGCAAGCCCGTCACCGCGAGGCAGCCGTGGCGATTGCCTGGTACAACAACGAGGCCAAGGGCAAGGGTCAGAACTACTTTGACATGCACGGCCTGCATGTGGAGGAAGCGATGGAGATGCTGAAGGTGCGCATGGCCAGGCTGGAGGAACAGCCGGAGGGAACGATAACAGAGTTCGAGGTAGTTCCTGGCGCCGGCCACCACTCCGCCCCAGGCGCGCAGAAGCTGAAGGCCGCCACGCTGGAGTACATCAAGTCGAAGGGCTACATGTACGACGTGGTCAACGCCGGAACGTTCCTGGTGAAGGTGCCCGGCCGCAGCGAGGGCGTCATCTCGAAGCCGGAGTACGGCGACAAGGCGCCGACTAAGCGCGACGAGTCTAAGAAGGCGCCATCCAGAAAGAGCCAGATGAAGTCCTGCTGCGTGTGTATGTAACTCCACGGAGAGCCGTCCAGAATGTGCGAGGTCTGTGCCGTGCCGCTGCCGGCGGTAGGCTTGCATACTGCTAATGAATGCACACGTCTGCGCCTCCAGCTCTGACGCATGTGTGTGGGCGTATGAGTGTGGGCCTGGGCCTTCTCTTTCAGTGCGTCAAGGGGCTCTCTACGTGACCACATGCGCACCTCCACTAGGGGAGTGTGCAATCGTACATCATCACTGTGGATCTTCTCCGGCACGCGTGGGTGTGGGTGTTTCCCCCCCCCCTCTCTCGCTCTCACATGATGCGTGACTTTGTGGAGGTTTGCTTGTTGCCCGCCACGCCCGCTTCTCTGCCACGCTCACATTTTCCCGCTCATGACTGTAAATCGCCATTTTTCCTTGGGGTTTCTCTCGTCTCCGCATTCCTGACGCTGAGGGAGACCTCAGCGCGTGGCATCCACGATCCCGAACGCATTCTGTGAGGCGAAGCCCGCCAGCCCTCTATCCCTGCCAATGCTGAACCACTTCTCGTAGGGATAGGGTCAAGCACCCACGACGTGGGTGAGGTCGGCGCGATGTATTGCTGCTGATGTTGGCGGTCAGGTCCTGCATGGCATGGTGTCGGCGAGACCTGCGACAGTTAGCGCTCTTGCGCCCTTTATACGATGGGCAAGGTGCCGGCGTGACTCAACCGTATCCCACGCGGTCCTCAATGACTACTCCTGGTGAACGGAAGGCACCCTGGGGGCGGGGGGGGGGCAGCAGGTGGCGACTGGCACGATGGGTGCAGCTGTGAGGCGGCCTGTGGAGTAGGGGTAGAGCTCGAGTTGGGTTTGGAGGTAGCATACCTGCTCAGATGACGGAACCGGCGTATTGCCTCGGCGCGTCTCTACAGCTACTTCGAGCCAGGCGATGAGGTCTGTAGAAGACCGGGAGGGAGTGGACGCAACTTCCATTACTATGGCAGAGGGTGAAGACGCTCAGAAAGGAAAAAGGGTTTGCCCTCTTCTCTCTTTCTATCATTCTTCGCGGGGTGCGGTGTGGTGCCACAGTGTTGGGGGAGAGGGAGCGAGACGGCTCTCCTTGAGGGGAGTGCTCACTGTGGCACGCAGATATGCGACCCATTCATTCACCGTACTGACAAAGAGGAAATGGGCAAAACGGCAGCGGTCTCCCCCACGCCACAGACACTACGCAGAGACGCACATCTCCGGTGTGTGCTGACGGTGTGTGTGTGTGTGCCCTCCACAGAACTGCTCTTTTTCTTTGCCTTCACCTTGACATGCCTTCACGCTCTGAGTTTTCACCAACTGGGCAGTTGGCCTCTATTAGCCGATGAACGTCCGCCGGACGGACCCCTCAACTTTGCTCGACTGGTTTTCTTCTGTTTTTCTCTGGGTTGAGTGCCCCACCATCCTCAGCGCCTGCCCTGCATGATTGCATTCTGGCAAGGAACCAATACAGCCAATACTCTTTTTAGTCTAGGGTGCGGTGCTTGATGGGCTACCTCAGCAATACCGAGGATGGGGAGGGTTGTGGTTGCTGTAGGCTCCTCGCGGCGTGGTTTCCAGGGCTGCGCAGCTCTTCCCCGCGTCGTACGATTCAAGACGAGTCGACCTCCAGTCACAACTCCGGCTCCCCAGGTAGCAAGAGCATCTCCTATGATGGTGCAGGCGAGGAGAACGAGCGCCTCTCGCTCGACGAGTTAGGGTCCTCGGCCACCGGGTTGTGGGACTCAGTTGGCGGTCTAGCGTCCCCAGACAGTTTGGATAGTGATGCACCGTCAGAGGAGTCGGACCCGCAAGAGCGGGCTCGACGTGCGGCGGCGTCGTTCCTCCAGTGGAAAAACAAGGAATACGTGCCGCTTAGCTCTGATGAAAAGCGATCCATCAAGGAGTACCGCAAGTCAATCGCACAAGAGGAAGGCTCTTACATGAACGCGCGGGCCCAGCGGTCGCAGGAGAGGACTCCAAACCGGTTCACATCGCAAATGGACGAGTGCGAAATCTCGATTGTTCGATCGAGTGTGGTGAGCTGATGCGGCGCCGCAGTAGCGCAATCCGCTTCATACCTGCGGCGGTGGCCAGCAAGGCTGTTGGGGTGCACAACGATGCACACATTGAGGTAACAGAAGCCGGTGAAGAGGTGCCGGCACTTCTCCACTCCGCCTCGATTCTGCAGAAATCGTACGTCACGAGTTTGACGGAGGAATCCCCGATATTCGTGGAGGACTTGCAGTACTGAATGCTGGAGGAAGCAGAAGAACAACTCGATGAGGCAGCTCTGTATGCGGGACTTCATCGTTAGCGTGGAAAAGGGGGAATTTACAGACGGTGCTGCTATTCTTTGACTTGTTCTCTTTCGTTGGACGGCTTTGCCGCCGTGACTTGGAGCACGGGCATGCCCAACGGTATTCCGTAGATGTCTCTTTCTCCACTCTCCCTACCACCCTTTCCCTCTTCGCTCACTCGCCGCCACCGTCGCGGTGGCTTTCCCGGCAGATTTGGGACGCCGTGGACGTTTTCTCCTCCCCATTGCGGCTTGCATCACACCTTTGTAGTGCCTGTGCTGGCCTTTGTTCCTTTCGCTTCTCCTCCTCTACCCTTGATGTCTCTCTCCTCCAGCTGATCCGCTGCCATGCACGTGCGCTGCGATATTTCTTCCTGCTCTCTCGTCTGCGGTACTTCGGTTGCTTGTTTGTGATTTGGCCGTCTCTTCCACTGCTTTCCCTTTCTCAGCCGGGCGTGTGTGGCGCTGCGGTCGGCGTTGGTGTGCTCCGGGTAAGTGACTCCTTCTCCCTCACCCTAACCCCCTCGATGTGAGACTCTGAGTGCTGTCGCCCACCTGCCTGCGTTTGTCCCCTCTGTATGTGTCGGTGTAGGCGTGTGGCGGCACGTATTCGCAGACCAACTCTCACAGAGGCCACCACGCTGGCGTCATGTCTCTCCTTTGGCCGCCAAAGCGATTTCACATACGCACACACACACACCACACACCTCTCTCTGTGTGTTTTCCTTCGCTACGTCTTTGCCCGTCCTCCTCCGCTTTCTCCGTCACGGTGCACATCACTGTACAGCGCACGAGGGGGAAAAGAGACGCTACCGCCTTCCCTTCTCTTGGCCGCATCTCCTCCATCGCCCCTGTGAGCACGAGCGTGTGTTGTGCTGTAGCGGACGAAACGATCGTGCGATAGGCCATTTGTTGTTTGCTGTTGTTGTGCTACTCGTGTCGCAGGCGTTCTCGCTCTCCTCCACCTCTCTCTGCAGCTGTCACAGCGAGCTCTGCGCATGCTGCAGGTGTGCCACCCCTCCCTCCTCTTGTCTACTGCATCGCGTCTTCGCTCAGATGTGCCTGACGTGTACCTTTCTTACCTTTCCCTCACTCCCCGCTCACTCATTCACCTCCGCTTCTTCACCCACCGTTCCTTCCATTTTGAGCGCTCCATCTGTGTGGGCGTGTGGATCCCGGGACTGCACCCTTGTGTGGTGTGCGTCTCGGGGTGTGTTGGCGGCGACAACAACCCTTTCATGGAACATTCGTTTTCATCCTCGGTGCACACGCCCCTCCTCTACACTGCCATCTTTCCCCCCCCCCTCCCTCTGCGTGATTGATGGTGTGGGTAAGGCCGACCCTTTTAGAGGCGTCAGGTGAAAGTATTGCGTGTGCGCTGTTGTGTTGCATATATGCGCGCCTCTGGTGTCCGCTTCACTGTTGTGGTTGCCTCTGCATCGTCCGCTGTGGTCGTCTTGATCCGAACACGTCTTTCCTTTCGCCACCTCCCTCGCTGTCTCATTCCGCCTGTGTCTCGCGGGCAGCACCCGTCACCTTCGCTTTTCTCTGTCTTCGCCTTCGTCCGCTCTCACACCCCTACACCTGCTTGTGAGTGTGCGTATGCCGAGGCTGCCGTCGGGCGCGTGGGCTCACACGAACCTGAGGGCAAAATTTACACCGCACCGGCTGCCTGCCTCTCCTCCACTGCAGTCACCACGTGACGAGCGAGCCTTTGTTTCCTGTTGAAGGCAACGCTTGAGGAACGAGAAGAGGCAGAGACTCCCCTTTGCGTAACGTACTGCCAGCGAGTTGTAAGCCTCTGATGCTGACTGCCTACCACCTTCAAGTTGGCGCTCGGTGTGGGTGCATGGCTGCCCTGGCACAATGCAGTGGATGCGCTTCTTCCTATCATCTGTCTGCCTTCCTCTCCTTGGCTGCCGCCCCTGGTAGTGCATACCGCCTCGTTGGCTCCTCCTCCCTTCTTCTAAGCCACTGCTTCCCTTTCGCGCAGGGTGGGCTCACCAACACAAGCGCACAGTGGGTTACTCGCACACTGCCTCTCCCACCTCCCACCCCCACTCCCCCAACGTTTATCCCCATAAGCTTGTTATCAGCCTTGTAGGTAAAGTGGCTCGTGTGGCGGGGTCTAGACATAGCGCCGATCTTACCATCGCCCTGGGGCTGGGGAAAAACGTGGCGTCAAGGTAGTAATCAACAGACGCGACGCCCGCAAGCGCGATGGGGCGGTGGCGCAGTTGTGCCGAGAGAAGCGCCTTAACTCTGTGTTCGTTGCCTTTGATGCCACGGCCTCGCCAACAATGCGGAGCACTGAGTGGTGGCTATCGAGGCAGGTGCTGGGCCCATCCACAGTTGCGTAAACAACTCGGACCTGCACTGGCGTCACATCTTCCTCGACTCTACGGGGGACACACTCGTGCCGGTGAGTCGAGTTCCCGCCTTCATCGTCTCCTAGCAAGCGGGTCAGCAGATGGTAGAGTGACAGCGGGGCAGGAGAATGAAGAGGTGCCACATGAAGAGGGGGATGTTCCGCGACAGCATCGCACCGCAAGCAGGCCATCAAGAGGGGCGTCCAGGATGCTGAGCAAGGGGATATGCGTGCATCTCGCGCACTACAACATTCACATCAACGGGGTCGATTCAGGCTACTGTGACGTGAACATGGCGCAGACCCTTCTGCAGGATGCTGAGTGCAACGCAGGACTGCGCACGTGCAACCCTGCGGCAGAGTTATGGAAGCCGGGGAGTTGGTTAGCGCCGCCCTGCTCACGCTCTCCTGCGGTGTCGAACTTTGTAAATAAACGCACCCTTTACGCTAAAGGGTAACATCCTGCGCCTGCGATGTAGCAGCGAAGGGGGACAGGGCAGTGCGTTGCTGCCCCGTGATGGTCTAAGGGCTGCTTTGCTGTGTCTTACGCCTGGGTGCCGTGTCTTCTTTCCGTTGGTTGCCATCGTCTCCTTTGCAGCCACATGCCGGTGTTTCCTTGCGCATTCTCCATTTACATGCGCGTCTCACTCCTTGCGTGTGCCAGTCAAATGAGAAAGCCAAAGCACAGCCTCCACACATACATATCCCTGCACGACCCATCACGTTAACTTACGTCATTACACAGTTGTAATATCACCGATGTAGACTACGTGGTATCCTACGCGCAGCGCACCTCGGGGCTGTCATTTGTTTTCTTCCCTCCTCACACCCTCTGCTCCTACCCTTACCTGTGCCGCTGCCTCCGTGTGTTTGTGAAGGCAACATGGCGAAGCAGGAGAGCGACATTAGCAGCGCACCCCACATCGAAACAGACTCGAGAAAGATAGCGCCAACAACTTACTACTCCCCTTGCGCTTGGCGAGCCCATCATCGCCTTTACCATGTGCCTCCTTGCACAAGCTCGCGTCGTTGGCTACTCACGGAATCGATGACGAGAGGCCTGCGCCAGCGCAACTGGTACATTCAGGGCTGTTGCGGCACCACCGCTCAGGGCCTCTACGAGGGTCTCGACTGGCTCTCTGCCAGCCCCGAGACGGCGAAGCGAACTGGCGCATCCTCTGCACTGTGTACACCGTCCCCCATACGCAGGGGTGCCGTTGGATGTGGGGCAATGTCGAGGCATGCACCTTTTGCCCCTTTCAGTTGTATCGCGCTTGACTTCTTCTTAACTGTGCGGATGTTGGCCCTGTGCTGCGCTCTGCCTTCACACACGTGTCGCTGCGTTATGCCGGTTTTGCTCGGCGTTGTTTCTCTTTTTGACTATTCCACCCCGCCAGGCGTGCTGACGTTGGGGAGGGGGGTATGCTCAAGGGCTCGCCCAGGTAGCGTGCGTACGTCTATGCACCCACACTGTGCTGAGCACACTGTGGTTGGCGGTCTTCTTGAAGGGTGAATACGCCTGTGGCTGTTCCTCTCCCTCCCTCTCTCGCTGCTTGTATTCCTTTGTTTTCTGTTGACTCCTTCTCCTTATGTGATTGCCATTCTGCTCTGTTGGGGAGGCAGTACCTCCGGACTGCTAGTCTCCCTCTCCTCCTCTCCCCTTGCATGTCGTTGACCTAAGAAGAGTGAAGATATGCGATTTCTCCATTGCGTTGCTGTCGTCAGAGAATCGATGAACCAAGATCGGCCTCGAGTGGATGCGCCTCGCCCAGCAGGAGACGTTGGCGTGCTGCCGTTGGCGCATCACAGTACGCGGTACCCACTCTCCTGTGCACACACGCTCTCTCGCCCGGTCGCCCTCCCTTTTTCGGCTTCACACGCGTGTCCTCTTGCGCAGCCGTGCCTGCCTGCCTTCACCGATAGCGCACACGGGCGCTTCCATCAGGCAGCAGGTGCAGAACAACTGCGTTGATGTCCGCGCTGCGCGAACGATCTCACGAATTAGTCCTCCTCTGCCGTCCCGTGCTCCTCTCTCCCGCTCTCCTGCGCTGCAACACACGAGCGTGCGCACACACACACACACACACACACACACACACACAGTCCAATAGAAGAAAAACGAGCCGCTGCCCTTCATCTCCCTTTACCGGCCATACACTCTCCCCCCTTTTGCCCCCCCCCTCCCCTTCCCTCCCCACCACCACCACCACTGTACGTGTCGCATCTCACTTACTCTCTCTCGCCTTCCCTTTCATTTCTCTGGTCATTTTCTCCTCGCTAGGTGGGCAGCGCTACTCTGCCTTCGCTCGCTGACATACACCCAGAGCGACGTGTAGGTTTGCCACTTCTCATTCGGTGTCTCCACCTCCGTCCGACTCGAGGCCTCCTTAAGCGAAACTTCTCCCCGTCTCCCTCTCTTCTGCGCAAACCCACGCCTCAGAAAGCGTTTCCCTCCCCCCCTTGTACACCCTCAGCATATCGCATCATTCACTAAAATGGGAGGCTGGCTGTCGTCGCTGCTGGGGAAGAAGGAGGTGCGCATCCTCATGGTCGGTCTCGATGCGGCTGGTAAGACCACCATCCTGTACAAGCTCAAGCTGGGCGAGGTCGTGACGACCATTCCGACCATCGGGTTCAACGTCGAGACGCTCGAGTACAAGAACCTGAAGTTTACCATGTGGGATGTCGGGGGCCAGGACAAGCTTCGCCCGCTGTGGCGCCACTATTATCAGAACACGAACGGCATCATCTTCGTGGTCGATAGCAACGACCGCGACCGTGTGCGCGATGCCAAAGCAGAGCTTGAGAGGATGCTTGTCGAGGACGAGCTCCGCAACGCAACGCTGCTTGTATTTGCGAACAAGCAAGATCTGCCGAACGCGATGAGCACAACGGAAGTGACGGAGAAGCTCGGCCTGCACGCCCTGCGCCAGCGCAACTGGTACATTCAGGGCTGCTGCGGCACCACCGCTCAGGGCCTCTACGAGGGTCTCGACTGGCTCTCTGCCAACATCAAGAAGAGCATGAACTAAAGTAGCCGTGCTCGGCGGGCGGCCTGCATTGCCCCACAGGCACGCGCACCCGCGCGCTAATGTGCCTTCTGGCGGTGATGGCAGTGACTCTCTTCATGTATGGGTCTCTTGCTCGCCTGTTGTTTCGCGCTCTCCAGAGCACACGTACGTTTGCGTAGGACCGCCCACCCATCCGTCCTCACCGCTCGATTCGCTTCGCTTTTTTCCCTTTTTTTCTTTCGCTTGTTGTGTCACTCCGCGAAGGACGTGCTGTCCTTGGGTGACTGCTGGAGTACGCGCTCAGCCAACGCACATCCACCCCAGTCGCATGGACTCACGCTCGCTCATATTTGTCTCGGTGCTCATCTCCACGTGCTGACGTACGTACGGCGTACGCCGAGGTGCTCTCCCTGAGCAATTACCCTATGGGGTGGCGTGCGAAAGGGTGCGATGTGGCAGTGCGCGTCTGTGTGCGCGCGTCTGCAGAGGGTACCTCCTCACCTGTTAGAGCGAGATGCAGAGCGGAGAGTGGCATGGCAAAGAGCTTGGCAAAAGGTAGGGAAAAGAAGCCAAGCCGCCGCAGGACTCCCCTCTCGCTCTCTTGCCTTCTTCTATAGTACCCCTTCTTGCGGTCGCTGGCTACTCTGAAGTGTGCGCTGCTTCGTGTCCCCTTGCGCCCCCTTTTTCCTTTCCCTTTTACTCGGGCGTGCGTGGGCTTTCGCCTCCCTCTCTCTCTCTCTCCTCTGGTGTGCAGCTGCAAGACGAAGCTGATCACATCGAGGGTATTTCGTGGGTATCTCTGTGCGTCTGTGTAGCCACGTGAGCGGAGCAACGCAGGAGGGGGCAACTGCCAACCTGAGCGAACGAGGAAAAGAGGCAAACGAAAGCGGCAAAGGGAAACAAAAACGAAGGCAGCTCTACAGAGATGAGCACCGACACACACACACACACACACACACACAGCTCCCGAAGATGGGACTCAAGGACGGAGCTGTGAGAGCAGAAGCAGAGCTTATGGGAGAACCAAGCTGTAGAGGAGAGTCGGACGAAATCCTCCCACGCATGCAGATACGCATATGCGCTCGAGTGACGCACTGCCTCCGATGCCGTACAAGAGCTACGCTGCACTCGCTCATGCGTAACGGGCCGAATAGACTCGACATAGCGCATTGCATAATTTCCGCCTTTAGCGTGAGCGTGTTGCAGCGACATCCCGCCCGCTCACGCTAACGTCTTATCATCTCCTCTGGTGTTTTCGCCCTTTTTATATTTCTCTTCGGTTTGTTGTTTCTTTGCTTTGTAAGTCGAGTGTAGCTTCGGTTAGTTGAATGTGCGTAGGACTTCGCGCGTTTCCAGTGCATGTGTACGCGCGTCTCTCTCTCGCTCCCCCCTCTCTACCGTCGGTCTGTTAAGCGTAGGGAATGCCAAGGTTGAAAAGGGCCGTTAGTGTCTCCTCGGGGAAGCGTTGTTTTTCTTTGGCTCGTCTTGCGGCACCCCGTTGTGCTCAGTGATGCCTGTGCTACAGCAAACGACAACAGCAGACACAGCAGGCATCTCACACGATATCGGAATGCTTCTTCTGAGCAAAACACACACACACACACACGTGTTGATTTGCATTCAGGGGTACGGGTGGGCGTGTGTTCTGCGCAGAACTGCTTCCTGCCCCATTTCTTTGCCGTACTGCGTTCCGTGGGCACTCCAGCTTCAGGTCCCTCCTCAGCGCGGCCGTGTGCGCTTCTGACGCCCTTCTTCGGCGATTCCGACAAAGGCACGTTCTTGGCGCCGGTGGCTTCATTTCTCGTGCCGCTACACCCGCGCAATCACTGCTTGCGAGGCGTTTTTTCTCTCGTGTGTGTCTCCCACTCCCTCACCCTCTCACCCTCTCTCGCCTTCTCTCTCTTGTTGAGTTTGCACGAGAGTGGCTCATGCAACTCGCCCTGCAATTCCCCACCCACCCCCCACCCCTCCTCCACACGCACACCAACAGGCCTCATAATCGGAGGAGATTCTTTGCTTCACGAGCCTCACTCCCTCTTCGGCCTCCGTTGCTAGCAGCAGCACGACGGCCTTCCCTAGTAACTCCACAATGTGACGGTGTTGAAGCTGGCAGCTTCAACACCGTCAAGCGGAACTCTAACACTCTACGTCTTGGCCACCTCATGACGCACTTGAAGACGCTCGGCATCGAGTCCACCTACGTTGACACACCAGGGAAGACGCGCGCCAACCTGTTCGCACCGCTTCTTGCATCACGCAACGCGACCCAAGGCGATTTGGCGATGTCGGGCTGCACGGACATGGAGTGCCGGTGGACTGACCTAAGTGGGGCACGGGCCTGTTTGTGGTAACGGAGAATGACAACAAGCGGCACGGTCGTGGGATTGGTGGCGTGGGGGATTCCTGATCACGCACATGACTCTGGCACCGTACCACCTGGTGAAATCGGTGTGCAAGACGATTCACGTCATTGTATTGTACGGCGAGGTGGCCAGCTGTGTTAGCGCTCCAGTCCTCGCGGCGCAACTCAGGTCCTAGGGCTTCGAAGCGGACTTCTATTTCTCGGCGACAGCAGTTTACGCGGAGAGCAGGTGAGGGACAGCAAGGGCCTCAGCGCGTGGCACGTGATGGTACACGGCAAGGCCATTCACTCGCTAGTGTCTCTGATGAACATGAGCTGCAACGTCGTCGATTAGGCCTCGAAAATCACCCCAAACACCTAAGAGCTGCCTGCAGACCGCCCACCATATCCGCTCCTTCTCCTCCGTGTCGATGGACCTGATCAAAGGTGGCAATGTCGTGAAATGCGATCCTTGCGCTGTGCAATCTCGACTTCAGCGTGTGCGTCACCGGAACAACGGTGAGGAGCGTGTGGAGGCTGCGGTGGAAAGGTACTTCAACCGCAAAGCTCTGCGTGCGACACGCGAAGAGTACCCAGCGGCATCCGTAAAGATCACCCCGGTGTGGTGCGAGCCAGCTTTTAACTCCCCTGAAACAACAGACCTCATTTAGACTGTGCGCAACATCCTCGATGACCACACCGTGTGTACGTTTGCGGGTGGAACGGTGTGGCCGCTTCTTTCAACGCCTGGGTATGCCCACCATCACGGCCCCCCACCCGCCCCTGGTGGCTATCGCGGCCACATGGAGGGCAGATACACAGAGGTGACGTTCCTGACGAAGTGTGAGACTTTCACGGCTGAGCCAACACAGTGCGTCACGACAGGGAAGAGAATTGCTGATCCTGCAAATCTGCGAGGGAGACTTCTTCTTCCCTTTCCGCCATTCTGTCTTGTGTAGTGTTGGATTCACACGAAAGTATGCGTGTATGTGCTCGCATAGTTGCCCTGCTTGCGGTCGTGGAAAGTTCTGCCACTGCTGGGTATCGCAGCATGCACACCATTCCTTCGCGCTACTCCTCTTGAGTGCCGTCGTCTGCCACGCTGTGGCAGCAGGCGTCCTACCGTCCATTTCGTCCGTCCATCTGTGCTGCAAACTCCTCTGCGTGCGATGGGCAACGCATTCGCGTCTCTCTCTCCTCCTCATCGTTCCCTCCAGGTTCTGCGTGACATATTGCCTCATCTACTCACCATGTAGGGCTAGGGCTACGTGGTGCACTGCGGACTGACTGCGTCGTGTTGCTGCCGCTGTGGTTTCTGCTTTCCCATTTCTATTTGCGGCTCTGTTCATCCCCTTCCGCTCCCCTATGCTTTGTTGCATTGACGTTCTCGCTAGTGCTGCCTCTCTCTCTCTCTCTCGTTCTCTCGCTCTTCCTCTGCAGCCCCACCCCTCTCCTCACTCGGGCAACCGCTTCTCTTCCCGCTCTCCTCGAGTACGGTGCACCCCCCGGCACTCACAAGACTAAAAGTGTGCGAAAGAGAAAAACACACGGCAAAGAGCGAATAAGAGGTGCGCCATGGTGACATCCGCGATGTGCAGCGGGAGAGCGGCGGTAGTGTGGTGCGCATTGTCATGAGGCATGTGCGTCTCGGTGGTCGACAACGTTTACGATTTTCCTTGTCCCCCTCCCTCCGGCAGCGCATCGTGGGCCCTTTACTCTCGCTTCCTGCAGCCTAGACTGGTGTGCTCCTCTCCACCTCTGCATGCTTACCAACCACCTCTCCCTCCCTCTCTCTCTCGTTGTTTTTCTTGTCGCTAACTAGCGCTGAACCCTTCTCACTTATTTGCATGGGTATTCCTCAGTGGCATTCCCGTCCCGACAATTCACCATCACCCACGCGATTCTCCTCACCGCAACAGTCTTCCTCCCCCTGCCTCTCCACTCCATCCATCCCTCGACCTTCAGGCTTCTCTGCGGTATCCTTCTATCAGTAGTATCCCCTAAATATCACCTCTTGTCAGCGCTGCCACTTTGTCGTGTAAGGGCTTGAATCCGCCGCACCTGTCATCGATCTCCTCGTCGGCCCCCCACCCACCTCACCCACTCAGCCTTCTCCTTTCCTACCTCATTTTCCCTACCACACCGTTCTACCACTACAGCCTAACCATCATGCTCGAGCAGACCGAAGAGGCACAGATGCAGAGGACAGGGACGGAAGAGGCCGCCGTGCGTGCGCCATCGAGCCAGGTGTTCGTCAAGATGCCCAAGGAAGTGAGGGAGCGCAGCCGCTCACGAGAAGCGTTGCGGGCGGGCAACCAGTCTCAGGAGGGGGCGCCGAAGGAGGTGAATTCGCGTGTGTTCGTACAGATGCCGAAGTACGTGCGTCGGAGTCGAAGCCTCTCTCACGAGTCCCGCAGCAACGGTGTCCATCAGCTGCAAGGACAAATGAGATGCCGTGTGCTACTTGCAACGACATGCCCGTGGCTGCCGCTAAGTGGACTACTGAAGAGAATGCCGCTACCCCGGCGCCGCTGCATGCGGAGCAGGAGCTGTACGCCGACGATTCGACTCTGCAGTCCGCTGGCGAGAAGCGATCTCATCACAAGTCGTTGGCAGAGTCCTCACCTGCGACTCTCTGGGAGACGGAGGTCGACACAGTCGATAAAACTGAAAACGCCGAGAGGCTCGCCTGTAGCGTCTCTAAGCCGACGATTGAGGCGGAGGCCGACTCCGCTGTTCTCGCGGAGGAAGCGAAGAGTAATGTGGAACTCAAGGCTGAGGCAACGTCTGCCACCCAGAAGTCTAACTCACCCACAAGTGTGGTGGAGAATAGCAACAGGGCGACAGAAAAGCCCCGGTGCTGCACGGTGATGTGAGTCACCGCATCCCTCTCCGCCACTCTTCTCCCTCCGCTAGTGCCCTCCCAGAGCTACCGGAATACGTGGCAACGTCTCACCATCACATGCACATAGTTGTCGCTTTGACCTTAACGTTTGCGTGCCCTTCCCCCTCCCTCCTGCGTCCGCCGTCCCACTGTCGGTTGTCGTCGTGCGTGCTGCGCCACGGACACATTTCAGTACGCTCTATTTTTTCCTCTTCTTTGTGGCGCTTAGATATGCGGGTGTTGCCGACACAGCCCACCGCTGAGGCACACGCACACAGAGAGAGAGAGACAAAGAGAGGCGCAATCGCAGAATCACACTTCACCAATCATTCACATTCTTTGTCTTTTGCTTCCTTCTCCTACTCGAAGTAGCGAAACGCCTCCCCCTCCCATCTCATCCCACCTCACTTCTCCGCTGGCCCTTTCGCTCTCCCTTCTGCGTATCCCATTTTTGCTTCTTTACCGCCCTCCACCTCCTTCCCCATTTTCATCTGAGCGCTCGCTCTTGGCTCAGTCGTCGTCCTCGATACCCACTACGGAACAATCCGACTGTGCAATCCCCCCACTTTCGTATTTTGTTGAGGGCGTGTGCAGGGGCGCTTCGATATCGCCGCTTCCTGTGATGCGCTATTTGTATTTCTGGTCTTTTGCTTGTACGCGTTCATTCGCCCAACTCATTGAAGTCAGAGGTGGCGGTCTTTCCCTCGACTCTCTTCCTTCCCCCTTTCCCTCACGTAGAATTGACGTCCTTTGGGGGCCACGTGGTTGTATGCGGGTGTGTGTGTGTGTGTGTGTGTGTGTGTGTGTTGCGTGAATGGCTGCTTGTGTTCGTTTTTCCGTATTGATTTCCTCTTAGTGTGTCTTCTCCCTCGTTTTCTTCCCCTCGCCCTCTTCACTCCTTCTCTTTTCGAAGTAGTGAGGCCGAACAGCTGACGTGCGCACCACCAAAGGAGTTACTCGTAGAGGCCCTGTGACAAGAACAAGCGAGGGAGAAGCTGGCAGAGTATAGTGAGGTGCGGCTGTTAGGTGCTGTGCAGCGGGGCCCAGCGCCGCCTTCTCGTTGCTTCTCCGAAGTCTCATTTGTTTCTCGTCTTATTGTCTTCTTCGCCCTCGCATGACGTTGGGCCATGCACGGGGCACTTTGCTCCCGCCCTCTCCTCTGTGTTTTCCCCTTTCGTACTGTGGAGTGCCGGTGTCTCGGTGAGCGCGCGTGTAGTCGCGTCACCGCTGCACCGTATCGGCAGTCTTCGCTTGTCATCGCCTTTTTTCTTTAGCTTCGCTCCTTTGCCTTCCTCTCCTTCCACTCACACGTACGCATTTGCGGACTGCCGAACTGTGATGTCGTGAGATGACTGTGCCGCCGTGGTGGATGCATCTGTGTGTGTGCGTGTGTGTGTGTGTCTGTGTGGGTGTGTGTGTCTGTGTGGGTGTGCGTGTGCGTGTGCGTGTGCGTGGGTGGACAGGTGGGTGTGTTAGCGCCTTATTTTTTTTCATTTTGAATGGGAGGTGGTGGTGAATCTTCATCTGCACAACTCTCTGCCGCCCTCTCTCTGTCGCCCTCTCTCCCCCCTCCCCAGGTGATGAGTCGGCTCTTGCGCGTGCCACGTTGTAGATTGGCGTTAGGTGTGTACAGGAGTGCGTTTTCTTCTTCTTGGGGGAGGGGGTTGTGTGTGTGTGTGTGGTGCGTGAAAGGAGCCGCAGCTGCTGCCGTTATCCACATGCCTTCACCGTGTACAGGAGGAGGAGCGCTATACCTGAAGAAACAACACACACACACATACCGCCTCCGATCGATCAGGGATAGACCGTAACAGGGAAGCGCCCCTTCTTCCAGTGAATGGTTCGCACTCCTTATTCTCGAACCCCACTCGAAGAGCACAGCTATAGCTTAGCTGAGCAGTACGGCGACTGTTGTGTGTCTCATGATCCGCCACCAGCACTCTTACCAGAAGACCTGTGCGTGATGAGCAGCGCAGATTGCATCGGCTGCAAAGAAAAGGGACGAGGCGCTCTCGTCGCTGCTCCGCTCAAGCGCCGAAGTACCTTCAGGAGCATTCAACGACACTCGTCCACTGCAGCCTTCCCGGAATCCTCACTACTGAATTACGGGTATACTCCCCAGTGGCAGCTCTCTCTCTCTCACACCATCTTCTTCTCATCTTCCTTTTTCTGCTTGCCAATTATTCATACGCATCACAACTCCCTTTCGATGTTTTTCTCCCACCGCACCGTTGGTATTCGAAGCTGTCGTTGCTCGAGTCGGAGCTCTACTCGCGGAGGACTCATGATGAGCAGAGGCGTATACTGGCATACGGCTCCGGTGTCTCTCCACATCTCTTTCGAAGCTGCCCGCTCGACCAGCCCTAACCGGGACGTCCACAAGAGCACCAGCAGCACTGCGGGGCGGCATCATCAGCAGGTGGCCTCGTCGCCACCACTCAGTGCCAAGGCAGCAGAGCACATTATCTTCTTTGGTGCCACCGGTGCCCTCGTGCATGCGGCACCGCTGCACATCACCGCCACAGAAATAAAGAGAACTTATGCGGAAACATCAAAGGCGGCAGTGGTCAACGTCGCCGCGGCCACAGACGTGCCAAACGCCGCCGTTCGTTTTGAACGGCCTCCGACATTATCTGCCGACACGACAACGGTCATCGTTTCCGAAGTGTCTGTAGCGGAGGCAGCAAGGAAAGATGAGGAATGGGTCGACGCCGTGGATGAGGAGGCCATGGCCTTCTTCGGCGATGAATGACTTGCACGCGGGAACGGGTGAAACAAAGAGGGACAGGGGGAAAACAACGCGTATGTGGCGGCGTGGTGTCACCGTGCAGCTCAACTGCCTTTGCCGAAGCAAATCGAAAGACGCACTTTGCCTGTCCCCCTTCTCCGTCGTCGAAGAAAAAAAACGTCCAAAGACTCACGAGGGACGAGAAGCCGCTCACGGCTGCAGGGCCTCTCTTGCACGAAGCGCACAAGGGGTATTAAGTTTCACTATCGTGTCTTCCACAATTCCCTCCCTGGGCTCCACCCCCTTGTGAGAACTTCATCTAGGGAGGCTTTCTCAGCCTCTGGCACCTTCCCCCTTATCCCCGTTCAGCCGATGCGTGACGCTGCATTTGCAAGCAGATGTTTGGAGTCTAGCCTTTCTGCACTCACGCTGCACCCTCCGCTGTGCATCAGCTTATGGGTCGCTCCTCTCTTCCACCTCCTTCCTCTCCTCTTGTACTTCTCCCTTTCGCTCTTTCCCTCGTTCACGTGCACACTTTGGCCGTGTCTGGGGTATACATCGCCCCCCCCCCACACACACACACACACTCAACAAAACACCGAAGAATGTTGTTCGCTTTCACTCTTCACTTTCGTATCCCCTTTGTAGTTTGTTGTTGTCTTTTTTCCCCTTCCAACACTGTCTTTCGCTGCTTCCACACACGCCCGCTCACTGCACCGCGATTTGTGCGTGCCCCTCCGTGTGCGTGTGTGCGTTTCTTTCCTTCCTTCCTTCCTTCCTCTCTCTCTCTTGGACGTGCGTTCGACTCTCCTAATTCCCTCCTCTCCTCCCCTTTCCTTCTCAGACTACAGCGCACGGCCTGTAACGCCTTGTCCCTTGTGCACGTGTGCACGTGGGGAGTTGTTGGCTGTGTTGCACGGATAACACTCGAAGATCGGTCATCGCTAAGAAACACGAGACGACGGGTTCGCATCATTCACCATTACATAAGTGATCCCTGATTAGGCCTCATCGCAGCTGGTGCTGGCCGTACACGCGACCACAGCAGGGCCAAAAAACAAAGGATATACGAGAGAAAGAGAACACAACAACAACTGACCACACATACACCCCTTGAGAATACACCTTCTCGACGCCGCCATCACCCCTCCCCACGACCCTTCACTCCACAGCTTCGTTTTCGCTTCTCTCTTTCCTTCTCTTCCACCCTCTCGGTCTGCTCTAGCGTCTTCGCTGTAGTTTCATTTACTACTACTGCTGCTGTTACTCTTCTCTTGGTGTGAGTTGTCGTTGGTGTGTCTATTGTGCAAGAGCATTTGTTTTGTATCTTCGTTGTGTGCGTGTCTCTCGCTCTCGCGTTCCCCCACTCCGCTGCTGCTGCTGCTGCTGCCCAAGTCTCTTTACTTTGCTCCTGTCGCTCTCTCTCTCTCTCGTCCTGCTTCGTCACCTGGTTCGTTGCTGTCGTCATTGTTCTCTGCTTGATTCAGCTCTCTCCTTCTCTGTGTTATTTGGATATCTTGTTTGCTTTGTTGTGGCATTGCTGAGTGTTGTTCTCACTGTGGTGTCTAACGCAGCTGCTTTTCTTGTTGGGGTGGCTATCAGAGGCAGCTGCTCGTGGCTTTGTCCCTCTCGCAGCGTGTGTGTGAGCGTGTGTGAGTGTGTGTGTGTGTGTGTGAGGGGAGAGAGAGAGAGAGCATGAGCCTGTAAGAAGGCCATCAAGAGATACGCATTTTTTTGCCTTCCTGCATGCGGAGTACCGGCGCGGTGCGGCAGCGAACAAAGGGGGTCGTGAAAAGGCGAGTGCACGCGCGTTGTTCCAGTCAGGCGACTCTTCTCTCGACGCCTTCACCTTAAAAGTTCGTGAAGTGTATAATCTGTTGTCTCATATTTTCCTTCTTCGTTTCTTGTGCTGGCGCAACACACCCTCACGGAGTACTCTCCCTCCCTTCCCCCCCTTCTCCCCTTCGTGTCTCTGTCTACCACACCACCCCCCCTCCTCCTCTCCCACCACCCATAAAGCTTGTAGCACTGCCAACACCATTCGGGGGTTTGTAGAATCGGGCACACCTCTGTTTATTTTTCCGCCTCGGCTAAACTGCCTTTACGTTTGGGAGTGCGTTGACGCAGTGGTGGTTTGAATTCACGAACCATACCGGCCACACCACACCACACACTCTCTCTCTCTTTCTAACTTTCCTCTCTAAGTCCTTGTTCATTTCTCCTGCATACCTGAACGTGCCTGGCTGCTGCAAGAGTGCTGCCTAGTGAACCGAGTTGACAGCCTCGGACGTCAAAGCCTTCTCTCCTCGCCCACCCACCACAGACACCCCCAGCCATGTCGCATAACGTTCGCCCGTCGAGGTACGCCGTGTCTCAGTCGAAAGCGCGCATCTTCGTAGGTCAGCTGGAGCCCTACGTTACGGAGCAAGACCTGTACCCTGTGTTCAGCTGCTATGGCAAGATTCTGCACCTCAACATTGTGCGCCACTCGACTACGGTGACCCCCAACGAGGAGCGCCGCATCCCAACAGCGTTTGTTTGGTACGAGACGACCACAGAAGCAGACGCAGCCATCGCAGCACTGCACAACGTCTTCACCTTCTCTTCACCGGATGAGGAGGAAAACAAAGTACGCTACATTCAAGTGAGCTACGCGGACAAGAGCCCCGAGTGCACCCCGTGGGGCCGCTGGCAGAAGACCCAGGCAGAGATCATGCGCCGCACGAACCCCTCTGGCACCGGCACCGGAAGCAACAACATGCCGGGACAGTACACCCACGTCACCAGTGGGAGCGCGAGTGCCTACTCGTCACCCGCCCTCAACACCGGCGGAGGGTTTACTGTATCTGCGAGTGGACCAGCCATCCGGTCCTCACAGTCGAGCGGTGACATCGTCTCGATGCACTACCCACGTAACCCGTCCCGTGGCCCTCTTCCCCAGACCTCGCAAATCGATCACACCGAAGCGCAGTACTACAGCAGCTACGACAACCTCTACAGCCTCGGTCATCGCAGCCAGCTCTACAGTGTAGGCAGTGCCGTCAACAACATGATGGGGTACGCGAAGCACACTGGCATGCCACCGGACAAGAGCACCAGCAGTGGCGACCTCACCCGTGGCTCGACGTCGTCCTTCTGGAACGTTGCCGGGGAGATGAAGAGCCCCCTTGCGGACCCGAGCCGGTTCCGCCGCACCGCCCGCTACACCGTTCCAGAGCCTGACGAGGACCTCATCATGGCGACCCCCAGCTTCACGGTGACAAGTGGGCCATAAAGTCGCGGAGTGCAGTAGAGGGCAATAGTGTGGGGTGCAGAATCCACCTCGGCAAGAGTGATGAGGTCTCACCGCTGACACGGTGAAATCACACATCCCCGCCCGCCTCCCTTTGTGTTCTCCTGTCCTCTCCTTTGCCTGTGGAGACATCCACTCGAATGGCTGTCAGCTGACCATTGGCCTCTCTCTCTCTCTCTCGCTGTCGTTTCCTCTGCTGTGCGTGCGTGTGTCGGGGAGGGGGGGATGAGGGATCGACCTCACACAACGTTCCTCACTTCGCGAGAAGTCGAGGGAGTCGCATGAGGAGTGAAGGCGGTGTGGTGAGAGCGGTACACACCCCCACACCCACACTCACACCAGTGCATCACAATCACCTTTCTTATTTGTTGTTAGCTTTCCTTTGTTCTTGGGGGCTGATGTTCGCGATCTCACGTGGAATTAGGCGCGTGGCCCACTATGGTTGTTTCTTTGCAGGTTCTGTGCAACCCCGCGGGCTGACATGTTCTCGAAACGTGTCCACGCGCAACCCCACGCACAAGCTGAGGTCTATAGGCCCAATGCGTTCCGCTGAGACGGTGTGCGTGTACGTGTACTCGCATGTATCACTGTTTCATTGTTCTTCCTCTCGCTTTCCTCTTCTCTATCCCCTCCGCTCTTCCTCCTTCCGCATTGTGATGTGTTCAGAGAGAGAGAGAGAGAAGGGAACACGGGAACGATAGAAGCTGTTTGTGGTGTCCCCTTCTCCACTCCTCTCCTCGCTCTCTTCTCCTATTTCGTCCTGTCCGTGCACCTGCTACCCCCCCCTCCACGCTGCCTGTCTCCGCTGCATCTCTTTGTTTTTCCCCACGTCCATCGCTGTGCATCGCTCTCCGGGTGCGAGGATGATTTAGATACGCGCGTGTTCTGTGGTCATCTACACCTCGCGACAGGATTTGCCTTTCCCCCATAGTTGCTGTGGATGTTCTGTGGCGGCACGGAGGTCTCCGACCTCCTCCCGCCCACCCTCAGAAACAAAGAACAAAAAGGAATCATTTGGCTCTGTGTGGTCCTCTCTCTTTGGCGCTTTTCCCTTGTGTATTCTGTGGGGAGGGGGGTGACTGTTGGTGTAATCGCATGGGATGGTGACTCTGTTTTAACCATCGTGCGCATGGTGGTGTGCCCTGCTCGTCTGCATAAGTGTATGGTCACATGGATGTGCTGCGCAGCGTCTCTCTGTATGTGGATGGGCGTGACTTACTCGAGGGGGCCAAACACTTCGCAATGCGGCTCATTTTGGGGTACGCAGTTTGCTGCTCAAAGTCGACGCGCGAAGTGGTGGGCAGTCCTACACGCACCAGTAGCACACAGGGGGTGGGGGGCATCCCCACGTTTACTAAAGTGTTCGTGTGTTCGTGTGAAGCGTCTGTCTGGGCGTCTCGCATTTTGTTTTGTTTCTTCGGTGTAGGTGCGGCTGTGATTAGTTGTGTTGGTGTGCTTAAGTTCTGCATGGTGAGCCTTCTGTAAGCGCAAGGCAATAGCGCGCAAAGAGGAAAGGGGAAAAAGTCCCCAAGAAACGTCGGCGGGCACCGAGGATGAAAGTATTTGCTGCTCTTCCTCACATCTGTGCGTGCGGATGTGGCTGTGGGGGGTCTCTCTCTCTCCCCTCTCCTCCTCCTGCCTATTCCATTCTTCTCCAGTGTAGCTGACAAGCTCGCAAGTGTGCCTGTGGCTCAGTCTCTCTCACTCCCTCATCACTTTTCGTCGGCTCCTCTCTCATCCGCTTTACCACAGAAGAACAAAGACACACACACACACACACACTATGAAGACGATTGTGGGTCGCATCTGATGTGCGCCTGGGCATGCCTGCACGTTTGAAAGCAAAAGTCAAGGACGCACCAGCACGTCTCGTCGCGATGTATCGGTGCACGCGTGTAGGGCTGTTCGGCCCCGTGCCACCCCTCTCTTTTCTAGTTCGCTATCGCTTTGTTGGGTGAGTTCGTTCTCTGAGGTGTTCTCTTCTGTGCATCTGGCACCAGGCATCTCTGCGTGTGCTTCTGCACCGTAGTGCGTGCAATTCGAGGACTCCTCAGCTTGGTCGCCGCTCGCCACCGCTATCATTGGCATCCCTCTCCACTTCCGTCCCCCTTCCTCCTAACACACCGCGGCTCGTCCTGTCCTCGAACGTGAAGAGGTGTGCCTGTGCGTGTGTCGTGGGGCGTAGAATGGGAGCCCCCAAGCTGCAGAACAACGGCAAGAACCAGAGCAGCGCATCTTTATTGAGCCAATAGGTCGCACCCAGGATTGATCAGTTATCATGTTTAACTGCAACGGCACGAAGGCGATGTGTGTCTGCTACGCTGACGGGGCCAATGCACCTTCTGTCGAAGCGCAGTTGGTGTGTACGTGTCTCGGTGACTTTTCTGGCGATGTTGCTTTTGGGGGGTTTCTGCGTGTTTGCCTGGTTGAGGTGTCGCGCCAGCCACCGCCGCGGATGTTACCGGTGAGCAAGACAACACACACGCTCTGGCGGAATGCCTCTACCACGCACTACAAACTATTCCCACTGCGCTTCTCTCCTCTCCTCTGCTCTCCTTTCTCTCTTCCCTTCCCTCCGCGACTCGACGACATCGCTCGCACGTGCCTGCAAAATCCCCTGTAAAGGAGCATCAGCGAGGAGGAAACAGTGCAGAGAAGACGCCTACGATACACAACCTCAACTCTTTTGCTGGAACTTTCCCTGCCCAACTACCGCTCTCATCCATCCGAGCAAGCAGCTGTCAACTCTGTTGCGTGTGCCGTGTACTGTGTGTGTCTTCCTCTCACCAGAATCTGCATAGACCCCTTTCCACAGGTTGTACGGGGTGTCCGCCGGTACGTCTGCGATCAACCCGCCTAACACATATCACTTCCCCGCCTACCCATAGACATCGAGGCCAACCACCTCCCCTCATAGAAACCCTCCCCTCCCCTCCCCTCCCACAGACGCATCGATTTGAGTCTCCGCCGACGGCACGCACGCACATCACACGCCACGACTTCCCACGGTGTTGACAAATTCATCGGCACATACCCGTTTGCAAATCCTATTGTGGGTGTGGGGTGGGGGTTACCTCTTCACGGCCTTTCTATCGACATAATGGCACCGCGCCGATCTCGCGCAAAGCGTCTTCACCTCCTTGGTGTAGATCGGCGCCTTGTAGCGCAGCCCTCCCCGGCTAATCGAGTGGCAGTGGCCTCGCCGGCAGTGCCGCCGCCCGGTGCGACCGCCCCGGCGGCGAAACCGCCAACGTGTGTGGAGCCCCCTCTCGCCGCGTGTGTGAAGCCAGAGGCCACTTCGGCGGAGCCCGGAGTGACTGCTGTCGCTGAAACCCCGGCAGCGGCAGCGGCAGCACCTAATTCCACACCTGCTTCGACTCTCCGTACAGTAAAGCACACTACAGAGGCGCAGGTTCTGGCTGACGTGAAGGCGGCTCCCGTAGCCACAGGTGCCTCTGCAGCGCCCGCTGGTAAAGCGCTGACAACAGCTGCTTCAGTGTCAGCAGTGCCATCGGTACAGTCAGCACGAGCAGCCATCAGTGCACACCGCAGACGACTGCGTGCTAAGCGACGCGCGACGGCGGCTCTTGCACGCAAAGCCAAGCACCACAGAAACATTTCCGCACCGCAGCAGGCGATCAGTCTCTCCAAGTCGTTTCAGCCGTCCGCTCCTGCACGGACTTCAGAGATGGCGCCTACCGCAGCAGCGGGGGCGCCGGCAACTGAGGCTGCAGTTAAGCCGATGTCGGTTGCAGCACAACCAAATATCACGCAAGCGGACTTCACCGCGTCAGAGCTAACAGAACCAGCAGCCGCTACAGAGGTGGCGCCCCTTCCAGCAACAGCGCCGATCACCACTCCCCACCGCGCCACTATCAGCCGCATCCCGAAGAAACGGAAGTTCTTCGCAGAACTGGATGACAGTGTGACCGCACCAGCAGCAGAAGCAACACCACTCGCCGCCTCATCGAAAAGGCATCTTCTGACCTCTGACGCTGCGGTGGTCGCACGTGGCGCCGTCGAAGCGGGGACGGCGGCACTTCCGGTGCGCGAGGCTCCGCCTCTCGCTCCACCCGTGACACCAGCAGCTGTGGTAGAAGAGGTGACCGCGAAGACCTCTGCCGTCGCCGATGATCTGCCTGCTCCGGCTGCTGCGCGTCGCATGGCAACTCACCGCATTTCAAAGAAGTATGCGAGAGGGGCAAAGGGAAACCCCACGAACAGCAGTGGCGCCCTTCCTCCTGCCGAAACTACACTTGAAGCAACGCTGGCAGCAACAGCAGCCGTGACCCAAAAAGCACCTGTCTTCAATGCAGCTACGCTCACCATGCCCGAGACGTCCGCGGTTCCAACGCCACCCGTCGTGGCTGCACCTTTGGTGGAGCTTCCGCAACGCTCTGCGTCCTCAACCCCTCCACTCACGGCACCAGCGATGACCTCTGCCGCCACCGTCGCATCAATGGGCCGCGCCACCATCAGCCGCATCTCGAAGAAAAGGAAGCGCTTCTTTACAGAGCTGGACGACCCCCCAGCGAGCGATACAACTCTGCCGATTCAGGGGACCGTAACTGTGCCTGCAGATCTGAGTGCTACAGCGACTCTGAACGACACTGGCGCCGCAGCTACGATAGCGGTAGTGGAGCCGACGGCACCGACGGTGGAGGCCGCGGCAGTCCCTCCAGCTGCGGCGGTAGCCGTGGCAGAGGCAGTTTTGGCAAAACCGACAGCCACGCAGGGAATGGTGAGACGTCGCAGCAGAAGGCGGGGAAAGCTCCCGCCACGGACTGCAGTGGAAGAGGCACTGACAGCTACAGAGAAGCTTCCTTCTGAGTTCACTGCGTCTACGCTTGCGGCGCCAATTGCTGAGGCGACGTTAGCTGCAGTGATGGAATCTGCTCAGGGAGCCGAAGTCGCAGCTCCTGCAGAGTCAGCTGGCGAGACGGTCGCGACGACAGCAGCAGCTCCGCCAGTGGAGGCGGTTGCTCCTCCTCCCGCTGCTGTGCGCAAGCGAGGCCACTCAAAGCCGCAGGGCTCAAAGGTAAAGCGCCTTACTGCCGCAGCGATTCGGCGGCGCGAGCTGGCGGCGTACAACCGCATCCCAAAGCGCTTCCGCCCTCCAGTGGCACCACGACGGGTGTTTCCTACGCCAGCGACAGAGCAAGAGGGCGCGACCGCGCTGACAGATGCCTCAGCTGCTACCTCTGTTGTGGAAGCCGTGAAAGTCACTGAGACACCGCAGCCGGCGTCGGTGAGCACAGCGCAGACGGAGTCGGTGAAGGCTGTACCGGAGGTGTGCACAGAGAGAAAGGCAACAGCTGCTGTTGAGGATATCGCAGACCCACCCGCGGCCGAGGCTTCGCAGCCTCCACCAGGGGCATCTACCGCTTGGAGAGCCGCAGCGGTGGAACCGGCAGAATGTCTCACAGAGACAACAAAGAGTGCAGCCCTCCCCACAGTCCCAGTAGAGGAGCAGCGCCTGGTGGGTCATGGTCGTGAGGCACCTAAGAGCAGGAGGATGCGCATGACGCCGTCGCCCAAGAAGCGCTTCTTCACTGCCCTCGAGGAGGTGCCGACTGCCAACCTCGCCAGGGTGGAGGCGGCAGCGGTGGTCACAGAGACGACCGCCGCTGCGGTGGAAGTGCAACCTGCCGTTCCTCAGTCGCATGCAGGTGTGGCGGCGATCCATTCTTCGCTTCAAGTGGCAGGTGATGACATGATGGTGGATGCCGATTTAACTGCAGCACCGCAGAGCGCCCTGAACACCGGAAGCGAGGCTGCCTCTTCCACAGCAGCAGTGGAAGAGGCATCCACCGAGGCGCCACAGCCGATGGCCGATCAGCAGCCCACCGCGACCACCTCGGCGGAGGAGACCCCCTTTGAGGCGGTCGACGCCTTTTGTATTGGGGACGCAGCGCCTGCCTCAGAGGCGACTGCGGCGCACGCACAACCCCCCGCCCCCGCCCAGAGAAAGGTGATCCGCTTCACAAATGTGCGGGACATGCTGAAGGCGATTCGCAAGGCAAAGCTAGCAGGTAAGCGCGGGAGCGCAAAGAAGCACCCTTCTGGCAAGTCGTCGTTGCCGCACCTCGCCACCACCGTCACGGATGCGGCAGATGAAGTTGTGAGTGCGGAGACGTCGTCCTCGGCTGCAGAAGCGACTCCGTCTGCGGAGGAAGTCGGCGCAGAAATCGGCGCACCACCACCGCACGAGGTGGAGGCGATGACGGCTATGGCGAAAACAGACGCTCCCGCAGCGACCGAGCAGCAGACGGTGGGGAAGGCCGCCCCGGTAGCGGAGGTCGAGGTGGAGATGAACGTCGAGGCGACGACGACGACAGTGACACCCGAAGTGACTGAGGCACGCTCAACAGCACCTGTGAACAAGGAAGCAGTGCAGTCGCCAGAGACGCAGCCGTGTGCAGAATTTCGAATGTCACCAGCGCAAGCAGCAGTCGCGGCCCCCGCAGAGGACCTCCCGCCAGTTGCCTCCTCTTCCCCATCTCCTGCGCGGCGCCAGGCGGCGAAGCAGAAGATCAAGAAGCACGCAAAGCTTGCTGCAGCACGGCTAAACAAGCATCAGACTTACACTGTGTCAGCCGCAATTCCCTTGGCAACAGATTACACCCCAGCAGAAGCTATGGACGCGCCGCTGGTGAAGGCAGTGCATTCCGCTGCGGAGCCGTTCGCGCCTCCTGCAGAAGAGACGTCTGCCGCCGCACTTGTGCACCACGCCGCGCTGATGCTGCCAAGCGGCAGGGTGGTGATGGAGTCGTTCACGGATGATGAGATGGTGCTTCGACGCACGACCCTTGATGACAGCTGGGATGTGGGGCTGCGATTCGACTGGCAGGAGCGCACGCTGACCATCTCGTCATTCCCCACATTTGAGGAAGCCGACAAGCGGGCGGCTCACCCGTTTGTGCAGAGGTTCAAGTCGAGGCCACGGTGGCTGCTGATGGAGGTGAACGAGGCGAGCGCTGCGCACATGAAGAAAGCACTGGACTCCATGAATCGTAGTTTAACAGCACGCTTTGTCTTTCGCCATTTGAGGTAAGAGGCGAAGGCAAATCCACAGATTTGCATATGTGCGCACCTTCGTTTCTCGGGACTCCACTGCCCCTCCCCCCCCCTCGTCCTTTACGTTGTGACTCGTCGGGCCATCCATTGATGCAGCAGGCTGGTTAGGGACTTGGGGTATGAGTATGTCTGTGTATGCCATGCCCTTGCCCTTTCGCTGCGATGAGTGGCGTAGCCTACTGTGTGGTGTTTCGGTGTCCTTTCGATTGACTGTGTGGTGCTTGTCTGTCCTTGACTGGGTATGTTCTCGCGGTGATGCACAGGAGTTCTTTCATAGAGGCGCTGCTGTGTCGGTTATTGCCGCCGCCGCCGCCGCCGCAACCAAAGAAATGCGGAGTGTAGGAAGGGGGCGATGCACGGGTGTGGGGCCAACTCCCCCATCCTACGATAACTCGTGCCAGGCAGAAAAGTGCGTGTGGTGTCAGTAAGTGGCGTCACGCTCGAGCGATTGTGTGCACGTGTATGTAGAGAGAGGGTAAAGAGAGGAGTGTCGGCGCTCTTGATCGCTGTCCTCCACCGTCCCCTCCCCCAGCTCCTTTTCTTCAGTGCTGACCCCCCCCTCCACCACCCATAGATTCCCTAGAGAGGGGTCGACCAGGAGTTACTCTGCGCTTGTTAGTATAATACATGAGTATCTGTGTAGCGGTCCTGATCATCTCCACCCCCCCTTCCCCCCCCTCTGATTTGGCCCAGCTGTCGTCTTCTTGAATACGTCTGCGTAGGCGTGCCGTTTCAGCCTCTCTTGTCTCGCGCGTGGACCCGCAGAGGGTGTGCTTCTCTCCGCTTTGTTTGAGGGGAGTGAAGAATTGTGTTCGCTTTCGTCTCTGCCTCTCCCTCCTTCGCTGCCGTGTTGATGGTGATAATCGTCGCTTCGTGCTTAGCGGGGCATGGGCACTGTCGTTGTTTCTGTTTGTGCGTGCAGTGGTGACGGGCGTTCGATTAGTTATTCTGGCCTATCCTCCTGTCCCGTCCTTGTTGGTTTGTTTCTGTAGTGGATACGCAAAGCTGACTCGTGGCTGAATGGGGCGTGCGGGGCCAGTGGGACCGCGATGAGAACGCGGTGCACCTACTCTCCGGTGCTGCTATTGTGGCACCTCAGCATCTTCCCCCTCCCCCCGGCTGATGGTCATCACACCCTCAGTGTGGATGGCCACTGCATAGCCTGGCTGCTCCCGTTGCCCAACAACACACCTTGCTACTCTTTCCCTTCCCCTCCCCCGCCCCTACCATCCCCCACCACACACCTCGCATTCTCTTCTCCCCCTCTTCTTCTCCGCTTTCTCGAGAACACAGCCCCATCGTGTCTGGGGACTTCTCGCGTGGTCACCTCCACAAGAGCCCGTACACGGCCCCATCACCGCACGCACACCCGAGCAGGAAAACAAGCAAGCTAACATACATAGACCGCTGTTGATCGACAGCACTTATACCCCCTCTCTTCTTTGCACCCCTGCGAAGTAAACGTAGACACAGCACCACCGCTAGGCATCCTTTCCTCTAGCTAGACTCTTCCCGACCGACCCCAGCTCCTTGTCACTCTCATGTCGGCTCAGCCGTACTCTGGGCTGCGGTCCACCACACCGCCGCTGTACTACCGTAGACCCGAGGGCACCGCGCCGGCCTACTACACAGTTCCAGCAAGGGAGGTTGAGGGACTGCGCATCCCCTCCTCCCTCCCTGCTGCCGCTATGGGCTCCGGAGCACCCACCACCGTAGCCAGTGAGTTCCCACGGACCAGTACGAGTCTGCCACCCTCAGTGGATCGCAGCTCTGTTAATCGGGCTCCTACTGCGATGACAACGGCGCCGCCACCGTCTTCACGCCTCTCCGGCTACGCCATTCCCTCGGTGGTGAATCCCTACTCTCAAGGCACCTCACAGCAGCTGGCGATGGCACACGCGGCAGAGCCCGTCAACCCCTCCTCGTACCTGCAGCAGACCAACGCGATGAGCAGGTGGAGCTACCAACCGCCGCCATTTCAGCAGCCGCAATACCCTACGCTCGACCCTGTGGCTTCTCGCATAGCCGCCATCGATGCCGAGGAGGCGGCCATGGCTGAAGAGGAGCTGGTGCTGCGAGCCAAGCTGGTGGAGCTGCAGGTGGAACGTAAGCGGCAAGAGGAGGAGCAGCTTTACCTCAGCCACGGGTGGGCGCAGATGCTCGAGAACGAGGAGCGCTACTACACGGAGCCTGTGATCGACTTGAGGCCGGACATTATGGCGAGAGAACAGCAGTGTGCCATGCTGCACAACCACCTCCAGCAGGTGGAAGCGCAGGCTCAGCACGCGCAGTCGCAGCTTCAGGGGACTGAGTACATCCTGCGCGATGCGGAGAGCTTCGAGCAGGAGCGAAGGCGGGTGCAAGACGCCTTTCAGGACGTGGAGCGGCGCCGGCGCGAGTGTGTTGCTCGGGCGGAGCGTTACTTCGACGTAGAGACGAAGCGGGTCGTGGAGGGCAATAAGGCGATGCGCAAGCTGGACAGCCAGCTGCACGAGATGACGCAACACGGCCTGCTGGCGCAGCTGCAGGACAACAATCGCCACCTCTCCTCCGGTCGTAGGTCTGCGTCCCGCGCGGTCACCTTTGCGCCTGACAAGAGCATTGTGCTCGACATGGGGTACGAAGAGTCCGCTTCCTCGGCAGAGCCCGTGACTATTGACGACGAGAGTTGCGGTGTGACAAGCAGCTACACCAGTGCGCACGGCACAGCTCCTCAAGACGAAGGGAACTCGGCGTACGCGTTTTGTGGACTGCCAGACGAAGGCATTGGTGGCACGAGCGTTGCCTTCTCCCTGAACGACACCAAAGACTCGCTGATGAAACGGCGCAAGGTGGAGATCGCTTCCGTGTAGTTTCGCCTACGTTGCCTGCCGCGGCTACTATTTCACTCGGGTGCTCGTGTGTGAGCTGGCCCTGCCATAGACCCCCTTCATCCCCCTTTGCTGCTCTCAGCTTCTGCGCAGGTGGAGTGGAGGTCGCTCTTTCTCGCTCCTCTCGTATTGGTTTTCTGTTAGATCTTCGCTTTTATGGGTTCTTTGGTCGGCCTCTCCCTCTCGCCCTACCGTAGATGTCCTCACTCGCCGCGTCTTTGTGTTCATTACGAATGTGCGACGCGGCTGGGCGATGGAGTGGCCGATGACTGAGTAGACCACTTTGAAAAAGCGCACGCTGCAGTACACATCGAAGGCACGTCGCGATAGCCGTTGTGCTCGCTACTACTTCAGTGAAGCCTAGCACTGCCCCGTGAAGCCGCGCTGCAGTGGGCTCCGCGCCTGCGCAGGACGCGATGTGAATATGGCATGTGCCTCAATCTCGTCAACCCTGTCCCTCGCTACCAAGTCTGCCTGCAGCCTCTCTCGTGCCCTTCAAGTCAGTCGTGACGCTGCCTTTAGCTGTCAACTCCCATTCCAACGCCTCCGCCCAATCTTTTACTTCGCAATACCATCATCGGACGCGCGCACCAACGCTTATTCCTGTGGCTTGTTGCGCCAGC
The DNA here is from genome assembly GCA_003664395.1 of Leishmania lainsoni. Classification (NCBI taxonomy): domain Eukaryota; phylum Euglenozoa; class Kinetoplastea; order Trypanosomatida; family Trypanosomatidae; genus Leishmania; species Leishmania lainsoni. The sequence goes on from RAIA01000132.1 coordinate 89,434, forward strand.
AGCAGCCCCCGCACAGGCGAGCCAAGAGCGAAAGAGAGCGTCAGTGGCAGAGGTTGATTGTCCACTCGTTTTCTTTCTGTCGCAGCAGACACTGCCACCACCCGCTGCCCCCCTTACACCAACAGCCACAGGCACACGCAGGCACCACCTGTGTGCTGAACCCTCGCACGCTTTGGTTGATAATCACTCTCATCTGTCAGCCAAGCACATCCACACAATGCAGCAGCTAAAGCGCCTGGACGTTTTCCCAAAGTTTGACCGCAAGTTCGAGCAGGATGCGCGGCACCGCACCGTGTCGGGTGGCATTTTCTCTGTCGTCGCCATTGTCGTCATTCTGTGGCTCCTTGTTGGCGAAGTCCGCTACTTCCTCTCCATCGAGGAGCATCACGAGATGTTTGTCGACACCGAGGTTGGGGGTGACATGCGGGTCACGGTCAACGTCACTTTCAACCACGTACCGTGCGACCTCATCACTCTGGACGCCGTGGATGTCTTTGGCGTCTTTGCGAACGATGTCGAGGGCAACACAGTGAAGCATCGCATCGATGCGGCAACAGGGCAGGTGATCAGTGCTGCACGCGCCGTGGTGGATGAGAAAAAGGTGATGACCAATGCAATCGATGCGGACGGGGTGGAGAAGGAGAACTGCCCCAGCTGCTACGGCGCCGAGCGCAGCCCGGGAGACTGCTGTCACACCTGCGAGGATGTCCGGCAGGCGTACGCACAGAAGGGATGGAAACTGGACGTAGACGACATTAGTGTCGAGCAGTGCGCCGAGGATCGAATCAAAATGGCAACCGCCGCTTTGGGGAAGGAGGGCTGCAATTTGTACGCCACTTTCGCAGCCTCGCGCGCTACTGGAAGCCTGCAGTTCATTCCAGGCCGCATGTACGGATGCTTGGTCGGCAGATGCACGATCTCATGGGGAGCACCGCTCACAAGCTGGACCTCAGCCACACCGTGCACACCCTCGAGTTTGGCGAACGCTTCCCAGGTCAGCAGAATCCGCTGGACGGCACCGCGCAAGGGTCCGCCCTCAGCGGGGACGCGAAGGATGCGATGAACGGCCGCTTTAGCTACTTTGTGAAGATCATCCCAACGACGTACCAGCGTTACTCTCTCATCACGGGCCTGCAGGACATGGTGGAGTCGAATCAGTACACGGCCACGCATCATTTCACCCCGAATGCGGGAACGAATGCGATGTCACGGACGCCGGCGATGCGAGCGATCGTTCCAGGTGTGTTCATGACGTATGACCTCTCCCCTGTACGCATTCTGGCTCAAGAGAGGCATCCGTACCCCTCCGTGATACACTTTGTGCTGCAGCTGTGCGCAGTGTGTGGTGGAGTGCTGACTGTGGTGGGCCTGGTGGACTCGATGTGCTTCCATAGTCTCCGCAAGGTCCGCAAGATGTGTACGGGGAAGCAGTTGTAGTCCATCGGCGAAGCGAAGCAGACGAAACTCGGTGGAAGCAAAGTGAACGCACCGCAGATGTGACGCTTACAACGTGCAAGAGAACAGGGGGTGCGAGGGTGAGTGAGCGGGGTAATGCTGCACCCCTCGCATGGCTGCTGGTCTGCTCTGCGTAGTCATCACCATCGCTTCCTCTCTTCACACATGTACCCTCAACAGCCCCACCCGGTTGCTGTTCATTGTTTCTTAGGGGTAAAGGAACGCTGCGTGGTGGCCAATACGCCTGTCTCCTTCCGCCCCCCACCACCTCTGTGAACTCTGTCTTTCTCTCTCTCTGTCTGTCTGTCTGTCTCTTCATCTTCCGTGGTCTCGGCTGTTGTTGTTGCTCTTGGACCCCTTGGGGAGACCCATACGGGATCGCATTAACGCGCACACACAAAGCCCGGCATCCCACTGGCGTCTGTGTGCGTAGGTGCCGCAGACCCTCACAGTGTTCCACCACGCGTAGCTGCACCCCACCACCCTCATCACGTGGCCCCGCCCCACTTTACTCTGATATGCCCCCCTTTCGTCGGGCTGCAAGGGGCGGTGCGTTGGCACCGGTGTGCAGCATGGCTGCGGCTCTCCTGCTGCTGTTGCTGCCGTTCTGCAGCCCGGTCACCGTCACGGCCGCCACATACGGGTCGAAGATAGAGGCAGGGGAGACGGAGTGCTACACCGAAATCGTAGAGGCGGGTGGCACGCTGGGCTTTACCTTTCGCGTCACCGACGGCGGCGCCTTCGATGTGAACGCCGTGCTGAAGGTGCGATCGACGCCGCCGGTGGACAAGACAACGGAGCTGAGCCGCTTTCACTACAATGCCCGGTTTGCCGGGCTGCGGGACCGACAGCGAGAAACAGTGCTGAACACGTGGCAGCGCGCCACCGACGGCAGCTACACCTACACGGCACCATCCGTCCTGAGGACCCGCCACGGTCTGCCGGAGGAGGTGTCCGTATGTTTTGACAATAGCTTCTCTACCCTCTCGCCAAAGTGGGTGCGGTTCAACATCATGAAGCGCGACGTGATGGAGGTGGATCCAGACGCGGTGGGCAAGGTGGAGAACGCGATGGAGGAGGAGCTGCACCGCTACGGCTCCATCCTCTTCGGCCTCGCGCAGGATACAAACGCACTGCAGCTCGTCGGTGAGTCGGACCGCGTGAAGCTGAACGCCCTGGCAACGATCATGGCGGCAGGACTGGCACTGAACGTCATGGTGCTGCTGACCATGGCCATTTACCAGTATGTGTCGCTCTCGCGCTTTCTCGCTCGTCAGGCTCGTCATGGCAAGTTCACCATCTCCACAAAGTAGCTCGCGCAGAGGCAGTGGGCTCCCTCCTGTCCTCTGCGGTGTGTGCGTGGAATGGGTACCGCCGTCGTGCGTGCTGGTGACCGCAGTCTTCGCCTCTTGCCCCTCCGATGCCCTCTTTCTTTTCCTCGATGTCTACCACTGCCCCGTGTTGTGGGCACTGCGGCACTTCCTCTGTGGGGCCACTACATTGTACGCCTGTTGTCCTTGGCAAATGCCGCACCTCCAGAAGGTGCGACGCCGCCGTGAGTCAGCAACACACCACCTCTTTTTCGGCCTTGCATGCTTTAGCTGACCAGAGGCCGAGGATGGGGCCACAACCCCCGCTGCTTACTCGCGCATCGCCGAAGCAAAATCAAGCGGGGTGCGACCCACCACGCCAAGCGTAAGGTGGCCCGGCAGACGTGGAGTCTAGCTGGGCGCTTGTTTTCCACTGCCACACCTCGTACCATGTCGACACTCTTCACCACCCTCCCTCTCGTCCACGCTCCCGTGCACATCTCCTCACACAGAAGCCTAACAGACATAACACGAAGGCGATGTTGCGTCGTCTGCACACACGAATCATTGGCATGGGCTCTGTCTGCGGCCTTGCGCCGTCCCCGCCGGCAGAGCTGTTTCTCAAGACCCTTCCCTCGCCATGTGACGCTGACCCTGTGAAGTACCGTCGCTTTCAGCGAGAAGAGGTAGAAAAGCATGCCGCGCAGCGGCACCTCACGACTGTTGCCGCCTCCCCGGTAAAAGCCCCAGAGCCGTTTTACGACGTGATCGATGCGGCGGCAGGGCACAAGCACGTGGTCATGCTCACGCGTGAGGGTAACCTTATCACCGTCGGCAACAATCGGTACGGACAAACCGGAGCGATGAATGCGGAAGGCCAGGACGGCGGAGGTGACGCGGCGGCTTCGCCGCCACGGGAGAGGGGCGGCACTGGTCACAGCACCCGAAGCAGCAGCGTTGTGCGTGCCTCAGCCGTCGTGGCCGATCTTGACCCGCTCTACATCGACCTTGACGGGGCATTCCCGCGGACCGATTCCCCCACCGTCCGTGTCGCGTGCGGCTCGAACTTCACCCTGGTCTACCAGCACAGCAGTCGCCGCGTCATCGCGTTTGGCAACAACCACATGGGGCAGCTCGGGGTGGGGCACAAGAAGCGCATAGACAGTGGGCGCGGGTTCGCGGAGTGGAATCCGACAGCGTTGTGGTGGCCAGCAGGACAGGCGAGTGTGCTAGAGACCGTGCGCTGCGGCTTCAATCACGCAGTGGCCACACTGAGTGATGGCGGACTCTACTCCTTCGGCTGCAACAACTGGGGGGAGCTCGGCACCGGCAACAGCGACGCGCCCATGTCGCCAACACGGATCGTGTTCTTCGAGGAGCGCGGCATGCGCGTCGCCAAGGTGGCGCTCGGCAACTCCTTCACCCTCTTTCTCACGATGGAGGGACGCGTGTTTGGGTGCGGCGCGACAAACGGCGGCCAGCTGCCGCCGAACGCGTTCGACCCGGTGCCCATCCCCCTCACACGCTCTTTCCAGCAGCACCGAAGCGACGAGGCGCCACACGCGGTGGGCAGCGCGCCAAAGCTGATTCGCGTGAAGGACATCGCCTGCGTCGGCAGCCTCGCCGTTTTTGTTAGTGTGAAGAACGAGCTCCTGATCCAAGGGTCGCTGCCGGAGTACGGTGTCATGATCCCGTCGCCGCGCTTCGCGGCAGTGGACCAGGCGCCGGCGCTCAAGTACTTCACCGCGCGCATGGGCGCACAAACGTCGGAGGCGGACTACGACATTGTAGAGCTGGTGGGTGGTCCGTCCACGCTACTGGTGCGCTACCGCAACGGCTGCGTTGCGGCCCTCGGGGCCAACACGGAGGGTCAGCTGCACAATGTCACCAAGGTACTGAATGGCAAGTGCGTCAACCTCGCACCTGCCTTCAATGCAACGGAGCTGTTTCCGATGTTTGTGCCGGCGACGCCGCTCTGGACCACAGCGTGGTTTGCTTCCGGCAAGGGGTTCAACCTGCTTTTTGACGGAAACGAGGCCTACCGCGTGCCCGAGACCACCGCGCCGATCGAGCTGCCCCCGGGCAGCGGCCATGCGCGGCGCGGGAAAGCCCCGGCGGCACACCATTCAACTAGAAAGCCCCCAAACCCCTCCCCGTGAAGACCCAAAGTCACCATACCCAAGTGGTTACGGGGACTGACTAGAAATCAGTTGCGATCTCGCGCGTAGGTTCGAATCCTGCTGGTGACGCTTTTCCCCCTCCCCTTTTTGGGGAGGGTGGAGGCGAAAAAGGATGCCGCGACCCGGGATCGAACCAGGGACCTTCAGATCTTCAGTCTGACGCTCTCCCAACTGAGCTATCGCGGCTTCGAATGTACCGCATGAGACAATAACAGCCATAGCCAAGTGGAGGATATTCCCTCCCCCCTCCGTCGAGCGGCACGATGGCCGACGGCTTCGCCCAGACAACCTACAAATAGAATGAGAAGCCACAATAGGGCAACACAGATGTTTCTCGTTGCCGGGCTGAGGCCACTGCAAGCGGACGCATCCCCCACAGAAAACCCTCTTCTCATTCACCTTTTCCCCGACAAAACACCAAAGACCAACGCACGGCACAAGCTGTTCCCAGCAAACACCCCGCGAGCCGGGAGACAAGCTGCTCGACTCTACTGGTTTTCCAAAACATCACTCTTTCTCCCTCCACTCTTCACCCACAGTCTGATTTTGTACAATTGAGCCTGCAAAGACGCCTCCGGGCTCTTCTATACACACACCTCCCCACTCACCCGTCCCTTTGCTCCAGCAAGACAATGGCCAGCTTCCTCTCACTTGAAGTAAATCTGGTGATGGTGCCTGTTCTGGTGCTTTTCCTTCTCTATTGCATTCCTATCCGAGCCATCTCCATGACGGCAGAGCGCATCACTCGCCTCGTGGAAGGATTCAACTTCAATGGCTTCACAATCATGTCCGCCATGGCCATCATATCGTCTTTCTCCTTCCTCTTTCACTTCCTCGAGTGGCACTCCAAGTATAATGCAAAGCAGCGCTTCACCGACATCAGCTTGCAGCTGCAGTACGACAACAAGCGGCTTCGAGTGGAGCGCAACATGTACATCCAGCTTATTACCTGTGTTCTGTGTCTCGCCGTGAAGAAGTGTGCGGTACTTCAGGCCCGTCAAGAAGCTCGCCAGGCAGAGCGCGCTGCCGACTCTCGCTCAACTGCAGCAACTGCCCACCCCAAGACAGCCTAGTCGTGCGTTTTGCTACCACCCTGATTGTCTGTCGTATAACTCTTAGTTTAGCTACCGCCGTCGCACAGCTCTATTCTCCCTCTGTTCGAGCCCGTATCTTTGTTCAATGATCAATGCCGCCCAGCAAACGCTCTCACGCATCCATTCCCATACTCCTGCACGTCTGTGCGGTGCTGTACTGCCCTCTCCATAACTTCTGCTTGCTGATGCTCGTACACTTCTCGTCTTCCTAGAAGAACTTCCTCTCTCTTCATCTCCTCATCCTCTCCTGTCGCGCGCTCTTTTCACCCATGCTTTTCTCTGATTGCTACGTTGCATTCTATCGACGAAACAGCCAAGAAACCCACTAAATGAGCGTTCATTCGAAGGCACAAGGAGGAGTGAATGCACCAGCAAGTCTGCAAGGAGAAGAATTCGATACCAGCGATGGACCCTCTGCTGCAGGCGATGAGCCGTCACTGAAGAAGAAAAAGAAGCTATTGAACGGCGCCGACATCAAGTTCACTTTTCCCAGTGGCGCCACGTATGAAGGCAGCTTCAAGGATGGAAGGATAGAAGGATATGGGATCTATGTCTACGCCAAAACTGGTGACGTCTACGAGGGTGAGTGGAAAGCAGACCTCAAGCACGGTTATGGCCGCTACACATTCGCGAACGGGGATAAGTACGTAGGGCAGTGGTACATGGGCAACAAACACGGAAAGGGGCAGTTTGCTTTCTTTAATGGCGACGAGTATGTCGGCTCCTGGAAGGAGAATCAGATGAATGGGTATGGTGTCTTTTTGCTCGCCTCCAAAGGTGACCGCTACGAAGGCTATTGGAGAGAGGGCATCCGGCAAGGCCAAGGCTCTCTCTACTACGACAACGGTGACTTGTACGATGGCGAGTGGTGTAGCGGCCTCCAGGATGGTCTCGGTGTGTTTTGCCAATCGAACGATGACTTGTACTGTGGCCAGTGGCATGACGGGTCGATGGACGGAAAAGGTGTCTTGCGAGAAAAGGGCATCCTCTTCCTAGTCGAATACGTAGGGGGCTACCTTATCTCAAAGCAGCGACAGAGCGAGGCGATAGATGAGACCGAAAAGGAGTGGGAGCCAGCCTACCGACATTATCTCGCATGGATAAAGCATCACCAAGGGCCAATCGCGCCAACGCGATCGCGGAAGGAGGAGGACAAGCTGACCAGCGAGCTTCAAGCAGCCCACGCCGAAAACAGCATTCTCCGCAAGCGCTTTGAGGACCTACTTGCTCTGCATCGACAGACAGGTCGCTCAGCCAACGTCGGAGGCGAGTCACATCTTACATTTCATTCTGCTGCTCTAGAGGAGGCTGGTGCAGAGTACTGGAAGGAATCGACGCTGAAGCTTGAAAGCAAGCTAAAGCTACTTGAGTGCACACTTGCTGAACGCGTCGTAGAACTGCGCAAGCTTGGTGATCAGCTCAAAAGCAGGGATGCTAGAGTGCACGAGCTGGAGCTTGAAAAGGTGACACACAAGCTGCGGTATCATGGCGCAAGCAAAGAAGTACAAATGAAACGTTACCATTCGAAGCACCAACACTATCTGCACAGCAGTCACCTACGGAAATGGACACTATTGACGCCGATGAGGTAGAGGAACTGAAAGAGCAAAACGCTCTGCTTACTCATATGAATGATGAGCTACAGCAGAAGGCGGCCTTTCTCGCAGCCGAAAACGCAAAGCTTGCCTTGAAGGAAGAAGCTGCTGAAGACCAATACAACAAACTGTTGGAGGAAATGATTGAGATACGGGCGACTTTGGAAAATGAGCGATGTATCAACATGGATAGTCAGCAGCTGAAAGCAGTGTCACAGCTGCAGCTGAAACAGATTCGAAGCCCGGAGCAGCGCAAGCGCCTTCGCCTGTGTTGCTCTCGCTTACGGCTGAGAGCAACTTGGAAGCCCAAGAGCTCCAGCAGAAGCTCACCCAGGCAAAGCAGCTGAACATCGACCTGAGACTCAGAATTGACAAACTGGAACGAACAACTCAGGCAAAACCAAACGATCCAGGATCCCCCTTTCTCTCCCAGGAAGCTGCTGGGCTCGCATGTGAGAACGAGGTGCTGCGCTCGTTAGCAGCAAGTTTGAAGGCAGAATTAGCGGCGATGCACAGTGCTTCGAGCAATGCAGAACAGCATATTATTCTTGCCCGCCAGCGACAGGTGGAGCTAGAGGATGCGCTGAAGACAATCACCTGCCGCAAAGCACCAAACCCGCAGCTACAGGAGACGCTGGAGTGGAAGTCTGAGCGAATTGCAAGTCTGGAACTGGAAAACGCGGAACTTGCACGGCTGCTGGATGAGACTCGAGCAGACGCGGAGCAGAGGGCCGCAATACCAGCTGCGGTGAAACTGCAGCCGAGTATTGAATCCACGACCGCGGGAAGCGCAGGAGGGAGCTGGCATCCGTGCAAAAGGAAGTGAAAAAGCTGCAGAGGCGGATAAAGAAGCTCACTGCCGAGCGAGATGATGCGGCAGAGCAGCTCTACCAGTCACAAGTGCGGTTGGCCCGCAGGGATCGGGCGCTTGCTGCACTACAAGGCCAGCTGATAGTGGTTGCCTCTATCACCAACAGTGGTGGTGGTGCGGCAGTGGAGGGTTCGGCCACAAGAGTTGACGCCACCGATCCCACGAAGCTGGTGCTGTGTGACTGTGGAGAGGAGACATTCCATCAGTATGACTTCTGCTTTGACAAGGATGCTTGTGTGGAGCAGGTCTTTGCTGAACTTTGCGGTCCTTTGGCTTTTGTGTGGTCGGGCTACCAGTTTGCTCTTATGACGGTCGGTGAGCTTCGCTCCGGGAAGAGTGGCCTCGTGAAAGACATCCTTCCTTTCTTCACGAAATACCTGTCAAAGGCAGCTGAAGAAGATCCAAAGCGCTTCTTTTTCAGCTTTACTTACCGTGTCGCCATTGTTGAGATTTCGGCGCATGGAGGCTTCGACTGCGCATCTGGAGAAACTGTTACGGAGGTGAACTACGATTCGAACGGCTTTGTGCACCCAAGGAACGTGCACTTCATCGACTGCACAAGTGGTAGCATTCTCAGTGTGATCGATAACCTTCTTACCAAGCGGCGGCAACACTACAACGGCCGCTCGCACACCTGGATCCAGCTCCAGTGTGTGCGGACAAACGTTGTGCGGCAGTGCCAGACAATTGGTAGACTCACCATTTTCGATTGGTGTGGGAGTGGCTCGCTTGCATCACAGAGCAAGGATATTGAGAGTGCGCGCTTTGCGAATGCGTCGAGCCAGGCATTGCGAGGCGTTGTCACAGCGCTCGCTGGTAAACTACCTGTGATTCCGTACACAAAGTCTGTCGAGGTATCGCTGCTGTTTGACTTGCTTGGTGGCAACTCCGTAACTGCAGTGGTCGGCCGCATCCGATCTGCCGTAGAGCATATCGAGGAGACCCTTCGAACACTCCACGTTCTGACTTCTCTGTTCGGTGTGCGCAACGGACCTCTGCTGCCGGATAATCAAACAAGCGATGAGATTCGTTGGCGGGGCATTGTTGCAGCGCTGGCCTCCGACCACCAAGCAGAGAGAGAGCTGCAGACTGTGGAAAACATCCGAGAGTGCTAGGCCGATGCTAGTCTCTCGTGCGCTACTGAATGTACATACCTTACGGGCATTTTTCCTCACTACTTGGTTTGTTGTGCCTTAGCCCTGTCTTCGACAGCTTGTGAAGAGCTTTTTTTTTCGGTCACCCCTGAGGGAGCCTTTGTTTCTCCTCTGAAGTCTTTCGACAAACATGCAAGGGGTGGGATTCTCTAGAGCCAATGAGGAGAAGTGAGTCAACCTACTCCCTGTTACTCTAATGACACGCCCCATCAACTGTTTCTCTTCTCCCTTACCCCAGTTGACCTTGCAACCCATTTCAGACATCGTGTAATCGACTCACTCTAAGAGTTTTGGGTTTCCCACACCCAACCCCTGGATTACTCACCCCGACTCGGGAGCCTTGGGTAAGGAAAAGTAAGATGCATGAGCTTACCTATTCGTGAATAGTGTTATCGAGAGCGCGAGTGGTGTGACACCGGATCAGTAGACGCTTTCAGGGACACAGGCGGCGCACCGGTTAGCAGTAGTTGGGATGATTTACCGGAAAGCATCACGACTACCTTCTGACCTCATTCTCTCTTCTTTTATTCTTTCTCTCGCATGGGGGGTGCTCTCTGACTCTAACGATTGCATTGCCACCAGCTGCAAGCTGCTTTAGCGGGTCGTCATGTACATTTATAACTCGCGTGCCGCCTGGCTTTCTATTCCTTTGCAGTGTGCTCTTCCTGGCTGAGGAGTCCTGTCGGACTCCCTCCTCATTTCGTTGCCTCGATTGCAACGCTCCAAACACGTCGTCTCTCTCTCTCTCCTTTGTCGTTCGACAGCATAACCCCGCACGCTTGCGAAGCTGAAGACGCGCACCGTGGCTTTCCCTGCGACTGTCAACTTCCGTTCACTCACGAGGGGCCGCTCTGTGCGGTCTCCTCAACTTTTATGCTCTCGTAAAGGCGCGCGTCAGACACATTGGCTTCCTCCACCTCACGACTCTTGCTTCTCGCTCCCTCCCTACTTGCTATCTCACCGTTCTGATCTTGCTCCTTTCGTCTGTTGTCCTTTATATTCAGATGACTGCCATGCAGAGACCATTTTTAGGCGACCTCCATGGTGCAATGGCGCCAGGGGTGCGACGGCGCCTCGTCATCGATCCGATTTGGAGAGTGATCGATGCCCAACAGTACCGCTCTCTATGGAAAGTCCTCTCCGACGAAGCTGCATTCTGCGGCTTCGTTGGGTTCGACATGGAGTGGACGACAACACTCCAAGCACCTGATGTTGACAGCGACAACATCAGGCCCAAGGAACGCGGTGCGTCTGGAAAGCCGAAGGCGCGTCGACTGCTGGGACCTGTCGCGACGATTCAGCTAAGCACGTACTCTTGCACCATCGTGGTTAAGTGGATCCACTTGCACGCCTTGGCCACAGGCGGCTTCGCCGATGTTCTCCGAGACCCGTTTGCTCCGACGTCGGCTTGCTGGCCATGCTATCGTCAGGGGCAGAGCCAAAACTCGGTGACCCTTCTGCAGGAAGTATACACAAATATGTTGCACCTAATCCACGACCAACGCATCTTCAAGACCGGTGTCGGCATTCATGGTGATGAGGTGAAGCTCCATCGTGACTACCCGCCGGTTCAACTTCGGTCAGCGGTGGATCTGGTTGAGCTGGCAGATGCCTGTTTGCCAGACACGGTCCCTGATCATAGCCGCAAGCACACGGACCAGAAGGTGACCCTAGTACGAACAGACTCTTTGCGCAGCCTCAGCAACATGTGCTGTGCCCTCACAGGGCGAAGGCTGCGCAAGGACATGGCTGTCGTGATGAGCAACTGGGGAGGCTGCCACGGCGCTCTCACACCGCTGCAGATCGAGTATGCAGCAGAGGACGCCGAGGCGTCGTACGATGTCTGTGTCGCCATTTTGAAAGGTGGTGGCTTCATCGTCGACAATGAGGCTTCTGCAACGCATTCAAGCAACAACACAACTCATTTGCCATGGAGTATGGTGAAAGAGCTCGACTGTCGTGAAGTGCTGGCTTGCTGCACCACAGCACCGATTCGCACGTTTAAAATCGCCTCCGGTGCACTGAAAGGCGCTGCAAACGCGGCGGCAGGAATCTTGTGCGACGCACCTGAAACTGACGCGTCCACGTCAGTGTCGAGGGCGCCTTGCTCCGCTGCAGCAGACAATGAAGAGGGGGGTGGTGCGTTGTGGTGCAGAGGCCGTGAGCGGCCGTACTATGACAACATCAACGTCTTCGATCCCGACATGCAGCTGGTCTTCACAGTGGACAAGAGCAAAGCAAATTGGTATGTAAAGAAGGGGCTTGCCAGAGTGGTGCAGTGGCGTACGCCTGCTGGCGCGATAGCGACGGAGGAAGAGAAGGGAGCGTTTTCCGATGCAGAGCATTTGAAGGTGTCCGCCATTCAGCTCAGCTTTGCGCCGGACTTGGCCCGCTACAATGATGTGCACATCCGTCGTAACATGGACTACTTCAAGCAGCAGAAGGACAACATCTGCGTGGTGTGCGGCAGCGGCGGGTCGCTCGTGCGGTTTGCCGTCGTGCCACTGATGTACCGCCGCTTTTTCCCGAGAGTGTACATGAGCCACAACAGCTACGATCTGCTTCTGCTGTGCCCTCCCTGCTTTGCCAAGTCTCGATTGCTGTACGATCGCCTGCGCCAGAACGTCGCCGATGACTTCGGCATCCCGCTCACCCATCTGCGCGCCAAGCAGCGCGACGAGTACGCTGATGTAATACGGCAGATGGCCCAGGCTATAGACGTACTCTCTACTACTTACAAGGAGGCAAAGAGACGAGCGCTATCCACGCCGGGGCACGCGGATGTGCCTGAGAGAGACTGCGATCTACACCCGCGCCTCCGGCTTCGAGGAATGCAAGACTTCCTTGTTTTAATGGAGCATCGCGAGATACTGGACAAGGTGTTCAGTTTCGCCAAAGCCCTTCACCTCTACTATGAGTCCTTGCGAAGGGACGCAGAAGCACGCGACAGTGGCGACGGTGACATCGATGTGGGGAACGTGGTGGCCTCACCTGACGGTGCTTGTAGACCTTCGGAGATGTTAACGAGACTCAGAAGGAGAAAGAGGCATCTCAGTCAGAAGGTCGGCACCGCTCGTGCAGCGGACGCTGCCCTTCTCCCGGCGGAGCGACGCACTATGATGGCTGACTACCTGCGCAAGCACGCCTCTGTCTACCCATTCTTTGCCCGCCGAAGAGACGAGGTCGACTGTCAGGACGGTCGGCAACTTCAAGACGCCGTGTTTTACGCCGAAAGTGATGGCGCCGCATCGGCGCAAGGCGTACGTTTCATCTTAACCGGCGTTGCCGAGGTGCCTGGAGCCGCTGGGTGCATGTACAGGGACAGTGCTGGAATGCAGCAGGGTAACTCGAGCCGCAGTGTGCTGACGCGGTACTGGCTCGACACACATTCGGAGCTGCTGACGATGCTCCCCACTTTGACTCGTGCGGAAGAGAGGCCAATTCAGCCAGTGGACAGGGGCGAGGTGAGCAAATTGGATATCGGCCTTACGCAGCGTAACTCGCCATCCGCCGACATCGCGGCCGATAGTGAGGCATGGGGGATGCCATACGTGGATAGCCACGCATTCCTAGTGGTACGTCTTCTCTTAGAGAAGTACTCTGATTCATTGCTGTGTGCCAAGACGGGTGATCACGCGGTAGGTCAATTCATCTTCCGCTGGCGGTCTAGTTTCGTGGAGGGAATGCACCCGCAACACCTACCGTGTGGATGGACTCCGGAGGATGGCATTCTACAGTGATTGGTTGTTGCCAGTTTTGCATTTCATCGTGGTGAGTAATATGTGTGCATGTGCATATGCGTCTGTCTTGCACTCTCAGCCGAGGAGCGAACTCGCAACTGGTGGCTGTACACTGGAGTGCTTCTCCTTTCCGCTCTGAAACAAACAAGTAAGCCCGATAAGAACACAACGAAAGGTGAGGCTTCTGCGCATTGTGCCTCTCGCTGGCAGGCCGCGCGCGCCACCATACTCGAAATTGGCTCTGAGGCGCGTAGAGTTTGTCGCGTTGTTTTTCGTATGGCCATTTTTGCCTTTGCCAACGAAAAGTGCGAGACATGCATTGGCGGTCGGTGCCCTGTTGGTGGCACGTCCGAACTACCCTCTCTCTGCTCCAAAACTCTCGCTTGCATCTGCACCCACGATGTATCTTGAGTGGCCTGCGTGTCAGCCTTGACACTTCCCAGACCTCTTCGTGACCGTCGCTACGCAAGATTGTCTGCTTTGCCCGTTCTTTTTTTCCTCCATCCTGCGGTGTTGATTACGACACCGCCTCGCTCGCACTTCTTTCCACCCTGCAACATTGTCGTGGCGGCTCTGTCATCAGGATGCATGCCGGCGCCGTCTTCGACCCGCCCATCCCGTGCATCGCTTGCGTGTGTACTGGCTGATGCACGGCAGGGTCGGCAACCGAGAGACCCCTCCTCAGCCCAGCTGCAGTGGTATCTCATTCAGTGGTTTCCACGGAACCTCTGGCCATCCATCTACCGGGCGCCGTCACGCGGAGCGCAGGGTACGGCCGCCAGGGCAAATGTGTACCGCCAATTTTGCAGGGACCCGCCTCGTGTGTCGCACGAGTGGACCGCGGCGCTGCAGCTTGTGGAGCTTGCCCGCCTAGTGGACAAGACACCGGACGCCTCTCCATCGAGGGTGTGCCAGGAGGCAAGACTACCAACACGCACACCTACACCTGAACCGGATTCAGTGGTGCAGGCAACTGAGCATCTTTTGCGGTATGGCGTGTTTCCGCCCTCCGGCTGGGCGCTAACGCTGCGGCTCCTCGACAAATGGCGGGAAAAACAGCCACCCGCGCGGCCGCAGGTGTTCCCGACTTCTCTCAGTCCTCCTGCCGCAGCACAGCTGCTGTACCACATCAGCCTCTCCCCACCGTCGCAACGGGCGTGGCAGGATGCACTGCGCCTCTACCAACTCTGCGCCAGAGAGGCTCACGCGCCATCTACCAGCGATCAACCTTTACCCACCAAAACGGTCGAGCCTCCGTCACCGCCGAGGCGCACGTCAGATACAGCGGCTCACTCCGCCTTCCTGAAGGCACTGCGCCACATGACTCTCACAACGTGTTTGCGGGCTGGCGAGTGGGAAAGAGGGCTCCACTTTTACTATCATACCCTCTATCAGCGCGACTTGCCAGGCCCCATAACAACATCATACCTGGTGCAGCAGCTGGGCCGATCCGGCCAGTGGGCGGCGGTGCTGCAGGTGTATGAGCTCTGCGTGAAGCTGCTGCACGCGCAACGTCACCAATGTAAGCAGCAGCAGCAGCAGCAGCAGCGGTTGCCTCCGCATAGGGAGAAGTGCTTCTCACAAGAGTGGGGGACCACGCTGTCGATGGCGATGGCGGCAGCACAAAACTCGCCTGGTGCCCCAACGAGCATGCTCGCCGCAATGGTGCAGCAGCTTCAACCGGACCTCGGCGCCACACCTACGCTCTCCACTGATGTGACTGGAGTCACACCCTCTTTTTCTCCCCCTTTAGTGCGACTGAGCGGCCACTTTCTCTCTGCTGTGCAAGCACTCCCGTCGGAGAAGGACCGTTTGGTGGTGCTCGACCTCGCCCGGCGCAGATCTCTGCTGGACATCTTCAAGCTCATTCGGGGTCTTGTGTCGAAGCACAAGTGGGAAGAGGCACTGGCGCTCTTCGATGGAGTCATGTGCACCACGTCTCTCAGGGCGTTACACCCAGATCCTCGAGACGGGGACTTACCAGCGCTACATGCGTCTGCGGAGTCCACTATCAGGAAACCGCTTGGCCTTTCGCGGAGAGAGATTGGAGAGGCACGGCTCAGCTTCCTTCACAAGGCCACCATCGACTCGGTGGCTGTGGTCGTGGCCGCGCTGAATCGGCACCGGGGTGCCACAAGGAGGCGGCGCACCGACGCTCTACACGAGAGCGAAGTCGCCCATCGCTCTCCTACCGCAGCTGAAGTGTCCTCGACACGGCTGATGCTGAATGACAGAGAGGTGGAGTGTGTTTTCTCGAAGACACTAGCGCTGAATGAGGAAGGGTCCCTAGCTCTCTCTCTCGCGGCGTGTGGGACTCGCGCGTACTTCTGGCGCTACTGTCTTGAGATCCTTGCCTTCAACTACGGTGCACTGCCTTGTGGCGACATGAGTACAGAGGCCTCTCGCTCGCCTGAAAACACGAACGAAGGACACAGCTCCCCTCCTCAACCACGCCGTACACCGACGCCAGCGGCGCTCTCGTTCCTGCTGCGTCACCCACGGTTCCCCTGGCACGTGGCGCTGCGACTACTGCAGCATTACGGCGTTTTGGAGACGCGTCCAGGTGAAGGAGCTACTGCGACAATGGATGCCGCAGGCCCCCGCACCGCATCACCTTCGTCAGCGGATCAGCGGACCAGGACGTCCTCGCCGCCTACACCACGTTCGCTAGCGCTGGCTGCCGCTGTGGAACTCCTCCGAACTCAGGGGAAACTCCTAGTAGCGGAGAAGCTGGCACTCAAGTCACTAGAGCAAGAGATGGCGGAGGAGGCTCTCGGTGCGGGAACTGTTGTCTCACTCTCTGCGGCGCTGCTGGAGGTGGCACAGTACCCAACCCTGCGGAGCGTGCTGCTAGAAAGGGGGAATGAGAGGCTGCGAGTCGAAGGGTCAACGCTGTTCCACTTGCTGCAGGAGAGCGGTCGTGCGAGAAGAGTACAGGCAGAGGGTCGAGGTGATGATGGTGTCTACGGGACGTCCTGTGGAGCGGTCAGCACTTCTTCGTCTCCCTGGTGGGCGAGCAGCGCCGCCTTCTTCCACCACCCGAGCGGGCGTGCCCTCACCGTGGTATGGCTGTTGATGCAGCGACATATGCACCCGAAAATGTCCACCACTGGTTCGGTAAGGTACGAAGACTCCACACATTTTCTGGATTCTCTGTTTCTCTGCATACCTCCACCCCCAGCACCCACCGTCCCCATTGCAAGCTTGGCGGCCCCTCTCAGGTCGTGGCTCCTGGCGTATCCCGTGGCCGTGCACTGCGAGGTACTGCGCGTCATCAAGTCTCTGACGTCGCCGTCAGATTTGCCCGTATCGTCCACTTCCTCTTCTGCTGAGGCAAGTGTGTGTTATGTACAGCGATGGGTATGGGTGCGGCGCTACCTGGCGTCGCTTGCAATGCACTTTTCTGCGCCCTACACCGTTACATTGACGTGTAAAGAGGGGGAGTCACTTATGGAGGAGGAGTCGGGTAATGCAGCAACCGATGCGGTGGCGAGGGAGGCGTACTACGGTGCCACCTTCGAGGCTGTTGTCTCTCTTCTGGACGCCCCCGTGTCATGGATCGGCGCTTCGCATGATGAAGTGGGCCACGGGATGCAAATGGGCGTAGTCACCGATGCGACGGCTGCGAGACAACGCGACGAGGCTCCTTCAAGCTCTGCACAGCGAGTCCAGCAGCTGCACCAACTGCTGGAGCGCGCCATTGTGCGCTACCGGTGCCTGCCGCCGACGCACATGCTTTTACCAAACCAACTAAACCGCCTCTTGCCGCCGCTTCCACAGTCAAGTCTGCGCTTCACTGGCGTGAGGGCTGGAGAGGTAGGTGCACAACGTGACTCATTCGACACGGATGGCGCATCCACAGAACGCTGCGCGGTGGCGTTTCACCTCGTTCGACTTGTTTTGGGTGCTATCCAAGATGCGAGGGAGCAGTGCACCGTGGAGCCGGTGCTGCTGCACAACCTTCTGAAGCTCTGCTGCCGTGTCGCCGAGTACGACAAGGCCTCTTTGACAGCTGCTGAGGAAGCCGCCCCAACCGACATTGACAGCAGCGCTACAGTTAGCAGAGCCGGCGCGACGCTGGTGCGGCTGCAATGTGAGCTGTGTGGCCTACAGACAGTGCGTCCTGGCACCCTCTCGCTACTCTATCACTTGTGCGCCGCTGCACAGTCGCGCGCCAGCTCTTACGGCCACACTATCCCGCGGCAGGTGGCCCTAGAGACCACATGCTACCTACTAGAAGCGCAGGCGGCGCCGCCGCGCGGAAGGATCAGGAAAATCAGCAGCAGGAGGGTGTACTATCGAGGGTCACGTCGTCATCGTCACGGCCCCAAAATGGACAGCGACGCCTCGACTCGTCAGGCCTTTCTTGTGCAGTGCAGGGGCGCCACTGCCAACTCTACTTCTCCCTGCTAGGGTGGGAGGACGCGCTGGAGGTGTGGTATCGTGCTTTTCCCCACGAGGTCCTCGCTCAGCTTTCGAGCAACCCGGTGGCAGTGGAGGCGTGCCTCAGCCTTGGTGAGAGTCGTCAACTCTGAGCGCAGCAGTTCACCTACGCGTGGCTCCGAAGGACGTGTGATGGTGTGCCGACTCCGGAGTCTTCGTGGGTGTGTGCTCTTCTCAGGGATCGCCTGCCAGATTGTGTCACAGCCTTGTCGTCTCCTCTCTGGTGCGCGTGTGAGACGCGCATCTCTCCTGTGTGTGGCCTCCCTCTGTCGCTACCACGTAGGTTGCTCTTCGCTCATGTTCAGATCAGAATTCTCCATCGCAGACATCTTCAGGAGGAAGATGTGTGCAGGCGAGAGGACTGTTGTGCACCTCATGGTAAAATACGTGCTGCAGTGAGTGCTGGCCGCCCCCCACCCTCCCCGCTCCTTCCATGGGGTTCCGAAACTCCGTGGGTGATGAGGAGACATCAGGCATTCGTTGCGCCTTGCTGGTCTTTCGCCTACAGGCAAGTGGCAACTGGCAATAGAAATGACGGCGTTTTCAGGGCCCGGGACGGCCGCGAAATGCAGCCTCAGGATTCGGCAAATTCTCCTTGTAGCCTGTATGACCTCCCACGTCTGCCCTCTCCTTGGCCGGCATAACAGCAAAGGTACAACGTGCACCTATCGCTCGGTGCAGCGTCTCCTTTCTTTTCTCTTTCCACACGACACGCCGGCTCGGCAGAAAGAGCCCTGCCCATCTCTCTACCTGTCATCGCTCGGCAAAGACTACCACAGCTCAAGCATGTCGGACGCCAGAGGCGGTAGCACACCATTGCAAGCGTTGTCTTGCAGTTCTTGAGCAATAGAGGCTGGACTACACGGCAGAGGAACTGAAGGCCGAAAAGAAAGCGCTTCTTTGGGTCCTCTCAGAACCAAGGCAACCTGAAGCAAGTGTGAGAAGCAGGACGCGCCTCATGGCGGAGAGACGTATGCGCAGGCACCAGTTGAAACTCCATCCGCAGGTGCAGGAGCAGATCAGGGCCGAGGCACTTTGGGAGGAAGGGAACAGCATCGTTTCAAAGGCCCGCAACTTGCGAAGAGCTAAAGGAGAGCAGAGTTCCATGAGTCTCGCCCGGCAAGGCTATTTGACACCCATGGCGGTGAGGCTGGGCTAGTGCGTGCTCTTCTCAAATGACCTGAACGGTGCAAGCTACGCACTGATGCACGTGGTCCTCCACTTCAGCACTGATGACACCATCAGAACGCATAATTGGCCTGTGCCCGGCTTCTGGGGCAGGTGACACACGGTGGATTTCCGTGGTGAGCGAGTTGCCGAACTGCAGAGTCATCTTTTCCCCACAAAGCGACGCGAGCTCAACGAGTCCCCTCTTACAGGCTGAGGTGAGGGCAGCAAGTGGCGGCCTGGTTGGCGGCGCGGAGAGTGCTGTGACAGGGTTTCACAAAAAGCTGAAGGTCGACTCATTGCTTAGTGGTGGGTACATCTTCCCATTCACAACGCCAAAGGGAACCAAGCGCGCGTGGCCGAGGTCGAGGCAGCTGCTGAGGATTCTTGCGCGGAGGCAGCTCTGAGGAGCACCAAAGAAAACTCCTGCGAGAGGGGCAGCACGAGCACCGACAACCCTCTAGAGATAGTGGAGGCAGGGCTCCGCGTCGGGTGGCTCGGAGAGGGACAGTACAGGAGCAGGCCAATGGTAAATGCTCACAGGAGTCTGCGTGTCACACGGAAGAAGACAAGCCATGAGTTGTATTGGTCTTCGCCAACACTACACGCTAACACCACTTCATTGCAATTGAGCACGACTAGCTGCCCTCATGGCAGACCCGACCCGGGTGGCTGTACACCAGGCCAGCACCTGCGGAGAAAGACTACCGCACACCCCTTGCACGCACGGCATCATGGGCTAACCGGTACTCTAACCGGAGGTAGAACGCCCAGTACGGTGCAACTGCACATGCGCTACTCAGCCCCCGCTCTTCATCGTCACACAGTAGACACGCACGTTCATCTTGATCGCACCACAACTGCCTCTGACCTTTGTCAAGTGTATGGCACAACAGCGCTTCAGCGAGGGCTGTGGACTCTTCCTGTGGGCCTCTATAGTTGCAGACGCACTAGACGATGCGATACGACCGCCCCACCCCGCATCATCTCGCCTGGGCTCATTTTTCCGCGAAGCCACAACGAGGAAGCCTGAAACGAGTGGTTGTTCGTTTTCAGACTCATGACTCCTCACTGCCGCCATTGTGTCAAAGAGCCGCATTCAGACCAGAGCGGGGGCGGACATCCTGACTGGGGGGGCTCGAGGTCGTAGTTCCGCCAAAGAAAAAGTGAATCGAGGGGTAGAGAGGCGAACTCTACGAGTATGCCCGCAGAGAGAGAGTCGCTTGACGACACACTGTCAGTAGAAGACACACGTTTGTTCTTTCCCCCTTGTCCTCCCCCTCCCCCCTCTCTGTGTGTATCGCTCCGTGGTGTCTCTCTTCAATTTGTTTTACCGCGGTGTTGTGTCCGGTGAAGAAAACAAGAAGGGGCAAAGATAAATTCGGTAGCCTGGTGGCATCGTGCACGTGTTCCTGCAGGCGGAGGACCGCAACCTGCAGCGGGGTCATGTGGCGCCGCATGCTCAATCAAGGTGCCATGCTGAGGCAGTCCGAAGGCGCGGCGACTCGGAGTTACGCAGAGGTTGTGCTTTCACTGTTCTTGTCTCCTCTCGCCCTTACGTCAATACACATGGACACGAGAGACAATGTTAGACAGACAGACACACACACACACACACACACACACACACTGCAGCGCTTCTGTTGGTGTGCTTTCCGTGCTCTCTGTTGCAAGTGCCTGCGTGCACTGCATGCCGGCCACTTCCTGCGACGCGGTGCTCCCAACGCCTGTGCATCTCTGCCTCTGTTCTCCACATTGCCTTTTTTCTTTCCTCGCGCCATCCTTCTCGCTTAAAGCCCTAACAGTGCCTCGCGCCTCCCTACCCCCGGGCCCTTATCATTTTAGTGGGGGACTTCTCCAACTCCACAAGCATGCTCTGTGCAAGTGCCGCCCTGCCTCGTCTTCTCATTTGAGGGCAGTACGCGTAGGCCTAATTCATCAGTGGTGTTCGCTCAGTCTCCTCCTCCTGCTCCTCAACCATCCTTTTCTCCTGAAGCATACGCGTCTCTTGGAGCGATGGCTTTCTGAATCCCTCCATCTTGCTGCGCGTGTAGCTGTTCAGGCGCAGGGAAGACGAGATCCTGACTCTCGATCAGAGAGGCAAGCAGCACGTAGACGTGTAGGGCAAAGACGGCAGCGCGTTTGCGCGGCGGTATTACGGCGGCATCTCGAACAACTGGGCGAGAAAAGTGACGAGAAGCGCGCGCATCGGAAGTCAGCGGCGTGAGAGCGCGCCGAGCATGACTGAAAGGGCGTCAGAGGGGAGTCATGGCGGTGGCAAGGGAGACTACCGAGGGTAAGCAGAGGTGACGCCCGCGACGTGCTTAGCCCCGCTTACTCTCCAATAAGATGCTCTCTTACCGCATCAAATGGTCGACACTCCCGCTCGCAGTGGCGGCGGTGACAGGGACGCGGGCGTCACTCACCTGTGAGCAAGTTGCAGTGTTCTTCCTGCCTGAAGCGGTAGCATCCTTGCACGATGACAAGCAGCAGCACAACGTCTGCGACAGAGCTGCGTCACATTGCTGCAGCCTCAAGCCCGATTGAGTCACTGCCTTTTACTTAGCGTAGCCACTCATTCCGAGGTCTCGCATCATCTGTTGTGGGTGTCAATCATGTGCGCTACTGCTGTCTGGTGCGTGGGCCATCTCTGGAGGAAATCACCGCAGTCATCTGCAAGGCTGCCTAGTAGTACGGCCGGAAAACAACAGGCACGCAGGCAGGCCGAGCACTCGAAAGAAGCTACCACTCGCTCAACCATGACGAGTGCGCGAAAATAAATTCGGTCGTCACTGGCAGGCAAGTGAAGAGTGGCACCATTGAAGTTTTCATTTCAGTTAACATGCCATCTGCTGCCAACGATCAGAATCGTGTGTGCTCCTCTGTTGAAGTAGTTGCTCCGCAGCTGATGTTGCCTCCAGCAAGGACGCGGCAGACTCGTGCAGATGACTCAGCGCTAAGGAGATCGTGACACAGCTCCCAGAGATCGGTGAGAAGTGTGCTCAGGATCGGGCGAAATGGCGGTGATGCGGTGACATGCGTGTCGGCGCCTGTGGGTCCGGTAGATGCACAACAGCAGCGCGCCACGGCCGAATTTGTGCTGCTGGTGGATCAGGTGCGACTCCTCCACCAGTGCGCGCTGGTAGGGCCGCTCATCGAGGGCTACTCGGCGGGGGGGGTGACGGAGTGGATACTGCCACCGGAGCTTCGGCATCCGGCTAATGCACAGCGGGCGGAAGAAAACCAGGAGAATACCGCTCAATCGAAGGGCGTCGAAGTGGCATGTGTGCACAGGGCCTTTCAGCACATATGTCTATTGCGCTGCTGCGGTAAGGTAAGCCAGGGGCCGGTGGGGACGTTTGGTGCAGCGGTGACGGCGGCAGGATGTGCAGGGAGCTCGGGTACTCTGTTGATCGTCCCTGCGGTTCCTAGATCTCTACTAGACGACCCTCTCCTCGCTTGACAAGATTGAGAGCTTAGTGGCGCTGGAGGCGATTGGGTCCATTTGCTGTTCGAAGATCCACAGCCTGCTGCCTCTGGGAACTGCGCTGTCGCTGAAGAATATTGTTACATCACAGGGCGGCATTTTCGATGTCATTGATCCGGCGCAGAGTCGCACTCTTGTCTTGCTAAGCCTTTACAGGCGGTTGAACTTGACCGTTCTGCACGCCTCTAGCACAACACTCATCTCCGTAGTAGCTTTGCAACACTGCTCCGCGCTGGAGGTTGTAGATGTATGTGCTGGCACTCGGTTGGCAGATCTCGGGCCACTAGGATTGGCGTCGTGCTTGTGCGGGGGGGGGTGGACGCCACAGGAAGTGGTGTGCTGCACGTATCCAGGCGGAGTTGCTCTTGACGCACTGTATGTACCCCAAAGAGTCAGTCCTCTCGGTCAGTACGTCAATTTGTGCGAACTCACCCTCACTGGCACATTGGTCAATCAGTCGGAGGGGCGTGCTCACGCCAGGTTTGCGTCATCTTGTCATCAGCTTCTGCCACCAGCTCGCGAGTGTGATGGTGTTGCTGCGTCTTCCGTACTTGCAGTACTTGAGTATGAGTGGTGGTACAGCGGCCCAGCGATAAACTGAGGAAGGGACTGCAGTGGTGGTAACGCTGACGTCTTCATGCAATGTAGTACCAGTGGCGCTTAGGTGATTTGATTGACTTTATCGATGTATACGCCACTGTCTGTGGGTGCGTACGCGTTGCGGACAGGTGGGCGCGGTGCTTCTTCATCGCCACTACAACAGACAAGAATGAGTAACGTACAATGAAGGATCGCTGTTTCGCACATTTTCTACAGCGACGGATGTTGACTCGGTGCTGTGGACACCATGCTGTTGCTCAGCGGCGTGTAGTCAGCTCCAGCTCCTCACAACGGTGGCGGCCTGTGCTCCTCTTGCTCCTTATCTCAACATCCTTTCCCTTTCCTCCATCCCCTTCTTCCCCCCCCCTTCGCTTCGTTGGTGTCTGACGATCTCGCAAATGTATTAACCCCCTTTCTTTCCCCTCGTCCCACGTGTACCCGCACGTGGACGGGTGTGGCCTCTCTCTCTCTCTCTCTGCACTCTGTGCTCATGTGATTGCCACACATGCACATCGTCCTGCATCCCTCCTGTAGCGCAGCTTAGAGTCCATCGAATGAGTTTATGTGTATATTTCCTTCACTCTCCCTATCGCCTCCCCGTCTCTACTCCCCCACAGGTTTCTTCATCCCCTCGCCAAGGCGGATAGCGGAGTGCAGGCTAAGTGAAGCGAGAAAACTCAGCACACAAGGCTGAAGAGCTTACACCATGGCGTCAATGGCGGGTCTCGGCATCTCGACCGGACTCACACGTGCGTCGATGCCACTCATCCGCTGTGTATCGTTCGCTACGGTTCTCCTACTGCTACTGATGTGTAGCAGAGCCCAGCAAGCATGCAACCTGGCGGTCGCCCTTGCACCGACAGTGGAGCAAGGTACTGCCGCGTTGTCTGACCAGTTGTGGCTACTCTCAGAGCACGCAATCAGCAAGACGACTGCATTGTTGCCACCCGTTGAGCAAATGGGAGTGACCCGTGAGTGGCCTGAGGCCTCCACGTCCTTCTCACATCCTGAATCGAAGATGTCAATCACCAAGACGACCACCACGTTGGAGGAGTCAACAACGACTACCACGACGGAGGAACCAGCAGTGACTACCACGACGGAGGAACCAGCAGTGACTACCACGACGGAGGAACCAGCAATGACTACCACGACGGAGGAACCAGCAGTGACTACCACGACGGAGGAACCAGCAGTGACTACCACGACGGAGGAACCAGCAGTGACTACCACGACGGAGGAACCAGCAATGACTACCACGACGGAGGAACCAGCAGTGACTACCACAACGGAGGAACCAGCATGACTACCACGACGGAGGAACCAGCAATGACTACCACGACGGAGGAACCAGCAGTGACTACCACGACGGAGGAACCAGCAGTACTACCACGACGGAGGAACCAGCAGTGACTACCACGACGGAGGAACCAGCAGTGACTACCACAACGGAGGAACCACCAACGACCACGGCTCTTCCCACTCGCTCACCCATCACCTTATCTGTTGGAGCATTGGCGGGTGTTGTCGCGGGGAGCATTTCGGTCGGTATTTTCTTTGGTGTTGGTGTTACGTTGCTGGTCATGTGCTGCCCCTGCTTCCTGCTGTGCTGCAAGCGAGGTTCACAAGCCGAGCAGGCGGCGGACGATAGTTTTGCGGAGGCTCATGAAATGGCAGAGACGGGGTTCTACGGAAGCTCAGAGTGGAATAGTAAACACGAGAACGGTGTTAGGGGGATCCAGAATTCTGTCAAGCTATTCAACGAGAAGGTGAGTTCGTTGCCCACGACTACAACAACGTCAATCCACTCGCGCCTCCCTTTGTCCTCAGCCCGAAGAGCGCGCTGCCGCTCGTCGCCGGCGACCCAGCACACGTCAACACCTTCAACAACCGCCCGTACATCCAGAACGGCATCGTTCCGTGGACGGGCCGGCCGCCGGTGCTTAGAGGTCCGCAGCCTGTGTGTATGATTCCTACCATCACCAAGGAAGGCGAGGTTATTCCACGCGAACGGCGAGTACTCCCTGGCGCCGGCCTCTTTGAGACCCCGATCATTCCGATCACCCTGCCTGCACCGTTATCGCCGCCGCCGAAGACGGGGGCCGCCGCTGCCATCGCCAGGGCAAAGGAGCTCTTTCGATCGAAGGTACTTCGTCAGTTCTGTGGTTCCTCATCGACAGAAGAAGAGAAGGCCACCGCAGAGGAGGCCAAGAGGGACCAGCCAGTCATTCAGTGGTTTCATCGCCTTGTATACTTCACGGCACTGGCCAACTCCCCTGAGATATCCGGTCTTGATGAATCAGACACTGACAAGAGTGAGACACATGATGCCGACGAAGACACAGCCGCTGTCGTCGTCGCCGCTCCGACCTGTACTGCCGCTTCAGGTACTTCCGATGGGGTACATGCACAACCTCCTCTACCCGCAACCGCTTGTACTCTCCCGCTGGCGCCTTACGGCGCTCTCGCCACACCAGGCGTGCCCTTCACAGTCATGCACTACGCAAATTCGCAGTACGATGTCCCACCAGGATGGTATGGTGCACAGTATTACCCATCGACACACTCCCAGATGCCAGGGAACACTTCAGAAATGATGACGCGTGGCTCCCTGTACGATGCCGACCACCTCGTAGTGCCTGCGTATGGAATGGGCGGCGGCGGCGCAGTACGCCATTGTCCATCGCCTGGCGGACATGGAGGCATCCCTGCAGCTGCTGCCTCCGGCAGCGGCTACAGCTCCCTCCCCTCGTCGCAGAGATCACTGTCACCGCAGGTGCAACCAAATCAACAGAAATTGCCCTTAGCTCTGCAGCAGACGACCCTCTCGCAGGCCTCATGGAGCTCCGTCCCATCCACCGGGCCTCATTAGGTGGTAGGGGAGAATCAGACAGCACAGTGGGAGCCTTAAAGTCGAACAAACTCGGTGAGATGTGAAGGGTGCGTGAGTGGTTTTGCCCTCTCTGTCTAGTCTGCTCATGCAACGGTCGCGGTGGCTGTAGGCGCTCGGCGCCACGCCGCAGCACCTTCTGTCAGCACCGTGACAACCGCGCCAGTGTATCCAGCCCATCTGCAAGAGTTGATTGTGAGTGTCGCGGCGCCTGTCAAGGATGACTAAACAAATCCCATCTACCCTTAGAGTGGCAATGAACCATTTTAACGCAATGGAAACCTGCAGGATGCTGAATACGTAGCGGTAGGGGGCGGGGTCGGCAGCGGTGGCTCGTTGCCACTGCTACCACCTCATGTGTATGGCCCACTGAATGGACATGTATGCAAGCGTTTTCTCCCGTTTCCCAAGCTGTGCTATTTTCGACCGTGCACGCGTGTGGGACCTGCTCAAGGGCGAACAGCTATGTGCGCGCTATTGCCGGGTGAGGTGTGTGGTGCCCCCTAAACCTGTGCCTGTGTGCGCGTGCCAGGCCCTTTTTCTTTTTGCGGGGAGGAGGAGGGGGGCGGGGTCGGCAGCTCTAAGGACTCACTGGTTTGATGGCTGCGCGCATGCGTTGGCCTTCGCCAATTTTTTCTTCTTATATATACGCGATGTTTTGCCGTGCGTTGTTGTCTCCGTTGTCATTTCCTGCGCCCTTTTCGGTGACGCCGTGTTTAGTCCATTTTGCTTTTACTTCCATCATTTATGTCTGGCCGTTGTTGTTCTCCCCCCACGCGCTCGCTCTGTATTTTCCCCTCCTCCTCCTCTTCCTCCCTTTCACTTTGCTCCTTTAGCGTCGTGCTGCTATGCCCCCTTCTCCTCCCCCTCCCCCCAAACTCCGCATTGAAGTTTCATCCGTTTATGTTTTTCCTCATGGGGGAGTTGGGCTTTATGTGGCCTTATGCTTCGCGTGTTGGATGTAGACTTCACCCCACTCTTTCTCTTGAAATTATTTGTTCTCTCTTTCCTGCTCTCCTCCCCGAAAGTGGTCGCCAGGACAGCGTGCGCGTATGGGCTACAGGTGGTAAAGCCCCCACCATTAACTGCAATGGATGAAGCATGTTGGCGTGTCCACTCATTTTTCCACTCGTCCGTGCGTTGTTCTTGCTCTCTGTTTGGCCGTCTGCCTGGCCTCCATTGCGCAACGCGCTGGTATGCGTGGCTCACCTTAGCAGTTTTGGCCTCCCCTCCTCCCACTGGTACATTTGCTCTATGTTTCCCACACCTGTGCCTACGCTACACGCAATACATCAGCGCATGGGCGGAGCGGGGGGGGAGGGGAGCTGGGAAATGGGGCGGCAGTCTGCGCTTACTTTATCGGTTTCCCTTTGGACTGCTACCGCTTTCCCACGCCCGCCCTTCCCACTTTTCTTCCTCCCTCCCCCGCACATATGTTATTCTTGTCTTCTCCCTGGAACCCTTCTTGAAGGACAATTTGCTACTTACCTCTCGCACACACACGCATACACACACTCTATAATGCCGCTCTCGTCTGCGCTGGTGCTTTGCGTTGTCCTCTATTTATTATAAATGCTCTTCTGCTTCTCTGCTTTTCCCGATCTGTGCGCACTCAGTACGCTTGTGTGTGCCTCACTGTCAGCTGAACTGTCTGTGGAGCCTCTGCGACCGCTCTCTCTCTCTCTCTACCTTTTTTTTCCATTGATTTATCAGTGGACTCCGCCGTTCTTGCTGAACCCTACCGCCACACCGCTTTCGTCTCCTCTTACGTGCTCTCTTGTTTGTTTTGCATGCGTTGCTCTTATGGAACTCCTTCGCTCCCATCGTTTCACCTCGCTGCCTCCGCCATCTCACTCTCTACACGCACACTTCTGATCACCCGCCGGGGGGGGGAGGACGCAGCGCTCAGGATGTGTGTTTTTTTTGCTCTATTTTTTTCCCCCTTTTTCGTATTCAAATGTGTGTCATTCCGTTCTGTTTTTCTTTCCTTCTTCGTGTCGTTGCTGTTGTGCGTCTCAAGCAAGCCTCTCTGCGCAGTGGCGCGTGTGCCACCTCCTCAGATGCGCCTGTGGGCTTTGTATGTACGAGTAGAACTCTTTGAGCGGCGCGGGCTCAGTTGGCGCTGCCACATTTTTCTATTGAATTCGCTTCTCTCTTGCTCTGCGGAATGAATTCCATTACGACTTGAGGTGAGTGTCAGCCGCACCATCCAGCATGCCACTTCCGCGCAAGGGGAAGACCTATATGGGTGTGCAGCACCGCCACGTCCTTATAGAGCTCTCTGCTCTTGTCTGTCTCCATCTCTTTCCTGGAGCCAAGGCAACGACTCACATGCACTCCTCATTCAGCCTACCCCCTTGTCGCTGCCTAGTTGTGACTACCTTCAAGCCTCTTGCTATTTCTCATCAACATTTCCACGGATCAACACCCGCATCGCCGTGCTGCTACGGGTTCCTCTTACATTTCCATCTGTTAGGCCATTTTCTCCCATTTCATGCTCTTCTACTCGCAGGCTTTCGCGAACCTGTCGCCTAGCCACGATGACGTTCCCAGCTGACCACAAGTCCTGGCTAACCAAACTGGTCTCCTTTGTCACTGTCAGTGTGAGCCTGAACCTGAATATGCCCGGCTACTCATCAAGGCCTGTCTGAAGACCTTCGGCATCGATTTTACCTACCTCTACAACCCTGGTGAGAGCTCATGCTAACTTCTGGGTCATAATGTCCAGCAAGGATGGCACCATCGAAGGTGGTGTTGCGTGTTCCGGCTACAAGAATGTTGTGCGGATGAACGGACAGAAGTGAGACCCCAACACCTTCGTTCTGAGTGAAGAGGGTGGCAAGCTTTGCGGCCGTGGCACTCGTGAGGTGAGGGACTTCGTTGCGGTCTGCATGGCGCTGATGTCCGAGGCTCATGACGGTGAAGCGGATAAAGCCCGTGCACCCCGCCTTCCCCGTTGATGTGCGTAGCTGGGCGGGTACTCAATACATGACTGACTACCGGAAGCTGAACTGCTGGCCTCAGCCGGACCGACTGGTTTGAGGCTTAGGCATGAACCAATACCCCCCGGCTCGTGGAAGGGCTGTGCACAGCAAGGTGGCTCACTCATCGATGACACTGATAAATCTGATCTGCAGGGTGACTATGTTGCGCAGATCATAACGACAATACGCCAGATCACAGTGTGCATCAAGAAGAATTGGAAGCACCACCACCACTACGGCTCCTAGTTGCTATTGAAGCCCGTGGACACAATCAGCGCTACCAAAGCTGTGCACATGTTATCTGAGGAATACGAGCCCATGCCCACCGTCTGTGTCGCAGCCACCTCGGTGACGAGGGGTGCGGAGGCTACGGTGAGGAGCTATATTGCCACAATGGGGCTATCGGCAATGTGCGAGGAGTACGCGGATGCCTCAATGAAGATCCCCCACTATGATGTGCCGGCGTGCCGAGCCAACGAGACGCCTCCCCCCCTACTCGTGATGATGCTGTATGGGGTGATATGGAGAACTACGCCATTTGCAAGGCTGCCAGCCGTGCGGAGAGCGGGTTCGTTGCGGAGATACGCGGCATCAAAACTGTCATTCAGGGCCTTGGTGATATGAATGCTCACCCTGCGAGTGAGGATGTGGAGGAGGCGTCCCTGCTGCAGTTCGGAAAATTCAGGGAATATTCGGTGACGCGTGCTGCTGGCAAGTCGCCCGTTCACTTTTCAGATATGTAGCGCTCTCTTGAAGAGTACTCGGGGCGCAGAATACCGTTGACTTCCAAGAGCGTACGCCGCTTCTCTGGTGCAGCGGACAATCTAACGAAGATGTGCTACAGACCCCGTTGTCAAGTGCGCATGTGTCATTTACGAAGCGAGTCCACACAGGTGTTGTTACTGCGCTTGTTCTTCTGTTCAATGCCGTTGCCAATAGGTGTTCGTAGATGAGCTGCTGCTGACTCGTGTCTCTTCCTCTCGGTATTTCTTGTTTCTATATACGTACTGAGGGACCTTTTAGAGGCTCAATCGTCGGCTGTGCGCGAGAGACACAGTGTGGCGGCGTTAGCAGCATGGCCGCTGTGTTGTACAGACCCGCTCTTTTTCATCTGTAGTAATATGTGTATGCGTATGCGCGTGCTTCTCCAGGTTCTCGCGGAGCGACTGGACTGCCGAACCGCACAGCGTCGACGCTCACGTTCGCTTCGTTTTCAGCTATGCTTCTTTCTCTCTCTCTCTTGTGTGTGTGTGTTTTTGGTTTCTGTGTGTCAACGCAGCCCTGCTCTCTGTTCTCTGTCTTTTTTTTTTTTCTGGCCTCACTCCTTTACGAGTGTGTGTGTGTGTGTGTGTGAACGATCTTTGGGGTATCCTCTTCCTCCTCCGCTCTCGCTCCAACCCCCATTCACAGCGAACGATCGCACCTTTATGTCGTTTGTAGAGTTCAACCAGGCCGACGTTGTCTCGCGGCGGTTTTCCTTTTTGCCTTCTCGTTTCCCCACGTACTTCTCTACTAAAGGCGCATTTCATTGGCCTTGGTCGGTGCAGTAGCGTCCTCTTTGCACACCCGTACCCCTCTCCCCCCTCCCCCCCATACACACACAGTGGAGCGTCGTGGAGTTCTTCCAGCTGCGCGTGGCACCAAGTGGCACTTTGTGTCACTGGCGTATGGCCACACAGACATGCAGAGTGCTGCGGGCTGCCCTATGCTTCCCTTCAGTCACTCACCAGTGTACCGCCACTTCGATAGCGCCCTTCCTGCGCTTACGGTGTGCTTCGCGCCCTCTCCCTTTACGTCTATTGACCTCGACTCCCTGCTTCTCTCCTCCCACCCTTTCACTGTGATGTTGACTCTCGCAAACACCCCATGACGCCGACGGGCAATCGTACAGTCAGGCGCGCGCCACTCCCTCGCCCCCCCCCCACACACACGCGCGCATACGCACGCAGCGGCTTACCGGCATCATTCTGCAGTCGTCTGTAGGCAGTGGTTGTACCTCTGTATTTCTTTCTCGTTTACGTTTCCCTGACCCCTTACTGTCTTCGAACTACCAACACAGGCCTCCCTTCCTGGTGCTTCCAGGGCGCCCTCTGGCGAGGTCGTCTCTTGTCCTGCCTGCCGTATTTGTTTTTCCCTTGCGTTTCCTTTTTTCTCCTCAAGTGAATGGGTGAACTCACGTAGTGCCGTGTGTAGTTGCCTTTGCTGTGCGTGTTTGATTCTGCGGGCCGTACCCCAGAGACGAGCACCACACACCGCCACGTACGGGACTCTTCGCCCTACAACAGTTCCATCCCCCTTTTTCTTTTCGTATTGACGTGTATGCTGACGTGCAGGAGCGCCACTATTGTAGACTGCTGACAGGAGGAGGTGCCACCCCCTCCCTTGCACGCTCACAGACACCACACACACACACACACACACACACACACACACACACACAGGGTGGAGGGGGGCACGAGGCATAGGCTCACTGGAGCGCAGAAATAAATGCACGAGGGAAGGGAGGGAGTAAGCGACCCACACGATCACCTTATCTCCTTCCCTTCAACGGTCTGCCCTCTCCCCCTCTCCCCCTCTCCCCTCCCCTCTGCATTTTCTTTCAAAGCTGAACACCACATTCCACTGGCACCTCTTTTCTCTCTGTTCCGTGTCCGCAGTACCCCCTGGGCGCATTCCTTTGCCCTTTTGTTCGGTGCATCGCTCCCTCCCCCTCTCATTTGGTGCCTTCACTCGCCTGCCCTTTCGTTTTCCCCTATTTGTTTTTCCTCGTTTCCGCGCGCGCTCGGCCTTCTGCGCTCTCTGTCGCTCTCCCTCGGTTCTCTGCGCCTTTCTACTCCTTTTATAGGCAACGCTCACCTCTTGGCGCAGACGCTTGCGAATTCTTCTGACGTCTGAGCGAGCCTCTCGGGTCACACACCCCTCCCCCTGTAGAGGTGAGAGGGTGCGCGCCTGTTTAGTTCATATCTGAGTTCTTCGTTGTGACTGGGCGTGGGGTATGACTGCACTTCCCGGTTCTTTTTCGCTTATTTTTCTTTTCCTTTTCGTTTCTTTGTGGTAGGCTGCCCTTCTACCCCCCGTGACGATGGGGCTTGGCTTATGCCAGCTGAAATCATCTTCGGTTGGGAAGTGGGAATCTACACTGCATGCAGAGCGGCCAAAAGGGAAACTGGGGGCAGTACCGACAGACGACACCACTTGTGCCTCTACGCCCAGGATACCAGTGCTAATGGAGGCCCCTGGCAAGAGAGACGTCTGTCAGCCTGCGCCTGCTGCCTCGTCTCTCCACACAAGGAAGGGGTAGATAGGTGTTGCCCTAGCTTATCGAGAAGCATGATGTTTGAGGACTCCGGCAACTCTCTCTGTGCACCCAGTACGCGCGCGTCGGCTGGCAGGGACGACTTGGAGCACCTAAGTGCCTCACACGGACTGGGAGCCGTGTCAACAGCTACCTTCTCGCATATCAGCTTTCAACATAAGTCTGATGCCATGAGTCACACACTCAACTGCTCATCATCGGCGCCTAGCAGCAACACAAACCCCTTTTCTCCGCGGGGTAGTTGTGGGGGCGGTCTAGACTCTTCTAGTATCACAGATGTGTTCAACACCACCAATGGAGTACCGAGCCACACTCGCAAGTTTTGTGGTCCCGTCGACGTGTGCCAGCTGAGTAGTATCTTGCATCCAAGCAGCTGCTGGGGAGACAACGACCCTCCTCTGGAACTGGATCGCTCACTGAGTACATGCCGCAAGAGCTCGTTGCAGAGCTCAGGGTTGCCATCAACGCTGATACCTCGCCATAGCAGTGTCCGCTTCTTGGGCAACGATGAGAAGGATGCCAAGCAGCCGGAGATGGGTTCGTGCGAGGTGAGCAACCACGGAGACCAGGATAGACTGAAGGAGGCCTCACTCGACGCATCACGTCGGTGAGCATCCCCATTGCTCAGCCCAACCACCAACGTGAACCACAACCGCTGATCGAGGAAAATGCCGGGGAAGATAGCGGACCTGCAAAGAAGAAAGCGGACCCGAAATTGTGCAGCTCAGCGCCGACAGCATCTTCTGTGTCTCGCGAGACGCCCTCTCCGTGGTTGTCCATCGAGGAGCCCTATTCAGGCGCGTCAAACCACAACGACGTCCTCGATGACTTCTCGACATTTTGCTTCAGCAACCATAGCGACCGATCTAGTGTCTTCTGTGGCAACGGAGACGGCGGCGAGATGCAGCCGGTAGCTGCGCTGCTCCCTGCGACCACCCGTACCTCCCAGTCACTGAAGAGCATTCTACTAAGACCGAGTGCAAACGCCAGTGGAGTCGGTGGCTTTTCTACACCTTACTTCGCTTTAAACCCACCCTGGCCGGACACGGCGTCGCCCGGACCTCGTCGTGTCAGTCGCCGCCAGCAGAGCGAGTCAGAAAGATTCCTCTTGGAGCAGCGACCCAGCTTCACTTCGGTACTGCCACGCTGTCCCAGCGGTTCCACGCAGCATCGACTCAGACGTGGCGAGGACAGCAGCAGCGACGACGAACACATCATTGCGAGTGTGCAGTGGACCGTGTTGCACGTGCAGGACTCTGATAGAGCCAGCGACAGATGTAGCCGAACCTCCGAGTCGCAGGAAAGCGGACTGAGCTCCATTGAAATACGAGCACACGCACTCCGCACCGCAGCGAGGATGAGTAACGCCATTGTGTCTGCTCACCATACACCGACGAAGGTAGACGTAAGGAGATCCCTGCAGAGCCCTGTGACCTATGAGAGTGGTCGCGCAGGAGATGAGAATGACTCTCAGGCACCGGAGCCTGAGCAGAAGACCGCGCCTCCTTCACTGTAGGTAATGCACAATGGAGACGTCGTGCTCACGAGGCTGCAGAAGCTGATCGCATCATTGTCGCCTCCCCTTACTCTCCATTCGGTCCGCGCCTGTACCACAGAGAAGGAAGCTTTATGAATACTATGGAGCATCACACATGCGTGGTGCTGTGAGGAACTCCCCTTTCTACATCTACCGTGATTCAAAATTTTTGGTTGCCTTTGATTTGCCAGCGCTTGGGAACCCGGTGAACAGCGCGCATCTCATCAGGTGCAGCTCTTTCTGTGCCTTCTGTCGTGCCTCCCTCTATTGTCCATCATTGATACCGCCTCCAACTCTTCGTTCCTCTACGTGAGTGCATGGGGGACACGTGTGTTTGGCTTTACCACAGATAACCCCGTCTCAATTTTCTACTCTCAACCCTCTTATTCCCTTTTCCACTTTTTCGGTTCCTCGCAAGGCCATGTTTACGTCCGCATCAGCGAGGGACGTCATTGTACCTGCCCACTGTTACTCTTCTCTTGACGTTGTGGGCCCTGATGTCTGGGGACACCGCAGTGCGTGGTATCCAGGGCCCAGCACCCCCCACTCTGTGTGGCGAGGCCTAGGCAGCCCCCCTACCCCTGCTAGGTGCCGAGCCACCTCTGACGCCGACGGACTCAAGCCCCTACGACCTGAGGAGGCCAGGGAGACGTATCGCTACTGGCGCCGGGGGCCTGGTCCTGAGCAGCGTTGCACTGGAGCGAGCTGCGACAGTGAGGAGGCTTGCACCACGCATATGGTGGGCAGAGTGTCAGCGCGCTGGAGTGTATCTCACCCGGCCCTCGCTGCGTGCTGGCGCGGTGAGCCCGAGTGTCACCGCGAGAGATGCACCACGCGATGGGCCTGTGGCACGCCGGAGTCGCGCGGCACTTGGCTTGTATGGTGTGGCAGAAGAAACGCGTTGGAGAGGAGCTCGATGCGGGTGGCGTGAGGATTGTCTCGGTGTGTTTCGCTTCTTTTCTTCCCAGAATTTTCCTTATCGGGCCCCCTTCGGCCTGGCCCTTCCGCTCCTGTCAGTGGCGTGCGGCGTCAGGAAGTCGGCGGCAGGCTTCTGCTGCGACAGACTCGTGGCAGCGAGCACCCCTGGCACGGACGCGCTGTCAGCGGCGGCGCGCATGGCGTACCACATCTGCGCAACGCATCCAAAGGCGGAACAGCACGAGTGATGCGCGGGAGGAGCACCGATGCCGCACGCGTGGCGTCAGCACGCGGAATCGCCCCATCGGACCCCCTCCCGACGCCGATGTGAATGGTCTCCGCATCACGGTGTGGAGCGCTGCTGCCTGAAGCGGCGCGGAGAGAAGCACAGCATAAAGTCGAGCGCAGGGTTCCAGAGAACCCCTGCCTGAGGCTGGCCCACTTCCTTGTTGAGCTCATGCGGCATGCACTGGACCACCCCCTGTCACTCGCACGTCCGATGCCAGCGTCACCGCCCTCGAGCAGGGCGCTTTGGCGCGGCACGCCTGCAGTGAGGCATGCGGTGCACCCGATCCCGCCTGAGGCCGACCGCACTGCACGTGTGCGAAGAAGGGACGAGGATGGACAGGAGGAGCCCGTATGACGTATGGCCCGATTTCACGGCAGGACGGTTTGTCCAAGACGACGAGGATGCCGCCGCGGTGCACCAGAGGCATCGGTGTGCTGCGGCTCTGTGCGTCCATTCCGGTGCTTATTCGCTGTAGAAGGAAGACGGTGCGAAGAGGAATCGAGTTTCTGATCCGCTGGTTTTCTGCCGTGACTCTGGCGCCGTCTTTCGCTTTCTATTCTGTTGTTGCTCTCTCTCTCTCTCCGGTGTATGTGGGGCATTGGCTTTAGGGCGCGTGAGTTGTAGGATACCGCTGTGCCTGTGGGTTTTGCGCCGGTGTGTGGTTGTTTGTTGTGTTATCATTTACTCATTTGCTTTTTTTCTTTGTATTGTGCAGCCCTCTGAGGAGTGTTCGTGGGGGTGTGTCCTCTACCTCCCTCCCCCCTATTTCTCTCCTCTCTTGCATTCGATTTTCCAATGTTCCTCCTTCCTGTCAATCTTCCCGTCATTCGTCCCCGCCTCTCCGTGTCGTGCGTCACGGCTCTACTGCTGTCTTCATTCCTCTCCTTCTGTGCTCTTCTGCGCAATTTGAGGCTGACAAGCTTCACATCATTTCCATTCAGCTGCGTGCGTGTGGGCGGAGATGTACGCACGCGGGTGTGTGAGCGCGCATTCCATGTTATGTTTCCGCGTTGTAGGCTTTCGGATTTCACAGGCTTCAGGCCCTTGAGGGAAGAACTACTCCTTCCTCTCTTCTGCGTCTCTTCTGCTGGGCCCTCACTTCCTCGGCATGTGCCATGGGAAAAGATGGCAGCGGCGCATGTTTGGCTTCGCGTGACCAGAACGAGAGAAACGAGGGGAAATGGAGAACACACACCAACACGAGTTCGAGATGTTCTGCTGCCGCAGCGAACTCCCCGTGATGCATGACCTTTGCGTCGTTGCCGATTCTACCGCGGCTTCTACCTTGTTACAGCCCTGAAAGATCACAAACGCCTCTCCTGCGCATGCTGGATGCCCCTCCCCCCTCTCTCTCTTTCTGGCTCTCTGGCTCTTTGAAGGCTATTTTCTGCTGTCGCGCTCTTTGTATTTCAAGCGCGCAGCAGCAGGGATGAGCCCGAGAGCCGCCTGCGTGCCGCTGCCCTTGCGCCAAGTGGGGTTGCTGAGGATGCCTTCTGATGAAGGTGCAAAGTGTTGCTGTTCACTATTGTTCATCTTCCAGAAGAGCGGATTTCTTATTCGGCTGCACATCGTTGGGTGGCCACATCAATTCCTTTTTTTCTTTTTGGGGGAGGGGAGGGTAGGGATCGTCTGCACAGTTGCGTGTGACGCCTGTCTTCTTTCCACGTGTGAGCGAGTCGATCATCTCCCATGAAGGAGATTGCAAAGCGGCACAGGATCAGGGGCACTTTACAATATGACGACATCTAAGTGCTCACAACTCACGCGTCTGTCGAGCGTCCAACACAAGATGGATGGTCGCCTCTGTGATCTTCCGCTCTCCCTTCTTTCCTCTTTCTGTGAACATCTCGGGCCATGCAGACCGCCCACAACTCCCTCCTCCTCCCCCCTCTCTCTTTTTCTTTTCTTCGTTCTCGCCGTGCGTAGCGTGCGCTCGTATGCTACACACGGCGCCTGTCCTCTCCCCCACCCCCTGCGGCTCTTTGGCCTATCGATTGACAGAGGGGCCCCACCAGCGCGTATTCGCTGTGTTGGTGCCGCTCTTCTTCCTATTTGTTGTTTGTTGTTTGTTGGATGCTTGCGTGTCAGATGCCGCTAAAGCTGCTGCTGCTGCTGCTGCCCCCCTCTCTCGCGCACCTGTGCCTCACGAAGCACTGCGATGTTCTCCGACTCCTTTCGCGACTCTCACGTCGCGACTGCTTGCGCAGCCCCTCCTTCTCTCTCGCTCAGCGCTATCGTATGCGCCAATTTCGGCGAAAGGGCCCACAGAAAGAAGCAATGCGGGGCTACTCCCTGGCCGTGAGACTGTCGTGTATGTGTGTATGTCTGGATCCCCCTCTGCTTCCGTGTCGTTTCGCGCCCTTCTCTCTGTTTTTCCGCGATGACGTGTGCTTAGGGGCTTCCCGTTGTCCCCTCTCTTCGATTCTCTCTCCTCCTCCCTCTCTCCCTTACGAGCGGATATCTTGTGCTCCCTTGTGTCCTCTCTCTTCCCTCGATTAGCCCCATTTCTCACTGTCTTATCTATTTCTTCTCGCTACATGATGCAACCATTCGCCCTCTTGCTCTCCACCTCTCGTAGGGCTTGTGCTAGTAGGTCCTCGTGTGTGCCAGCACGTTGTGCTCATGTGTGGGCGTACACTCGTATGACTGACATTCTCATGGCTCCCCTCTGTTCGCTGCCACGCACGTTATTGTCTTTCCCTCATACTTGAGAGGCCCCACAAGTGAACTACATCAACGTACGATCCCCAATTCTTTGCGTCTGCAACGGCACGCTAGAATTTGTGTATGCGCACTGCTCTTCTGTAGAGCTCGAGTGAAGGTTTCCGTTTTGCTCTCCAGCAGCCACGGGGATTATATGACAGCAACAATGCCCCCCCTCTTCCCTTGCACTTACCGCCTGTTACTCAGGCGCGCCGGAGTCTTCCTTCCATAACGTCTCGACTCACACAAATGCCCTTTGCTCTCCAGTGCTACTCTGCCCCACGTCTCCTCCGCATCTCTCTCTCTCTCTCCGTCGGCAGGCAAACCAGCACCTACACAGAAACTCTTCGCTTTTTTTTCCTGCTCCTGCACAGCCTGGTGAGTACACGTGCTCACCCGCTCATCGCCGCTTCCTCCTCGTCAGGGATTTCCGCCTACACACGGCGCACGGCACTACGTACTTTTCTCCTTAAGACGAGGGCCCGATACATCTTTAGACTCGATACACACCGCTTCCACCTCTCTCCTCTCTGCAGGAGGGGAGCGAGAGAGAGAGAAGCCTATCCAGCCATTCATGGTGCTCATCGAAGCCACTCCTCTCAGTTGGCCCATTACGACTACCCTAACCACGGTGGACGCCGTTTCCGTTGTACTGACTCATCTCCCTGGAGCATCAAACATCTCCTCATCTTGCGTTCCTCCTGCTTCGCGTTCACATTCTTCTCGCGTGGCCATTTTGACCTCCTGTCCCTCTCCGCTTTCCCCCTTATCTCCTGTCCCCTACGCTGTACTATTCTTCTCTCTCGCTCTCATTCGCAATGTTGCGTCGCACACCCTACATTCTCGCCCACTCTCGTACCTGGACAGCTGCACCGCGGGACAAGGCGCACTTCGATGTGTGTGTCATCGGAGGTGGCCCTGCCGGCATTGCGGCGGCACTGCGGGCGGCCGATTATAACAAGCGCGTCTGCATCGTGGAGATGTCTCGGCTGGGCGGCAGTGACTTGTGGGACGGCGCATTGCAGTCGAAGACAATGTGGGAATACTCAACTATCATGGACAAAATGCGTGGAGAGACAGCCATTCGCCTCTACGGCGAGAGCCTTGATCGCTACCTTGAGATCGACGAAGTCAAGATGCGGCGATCAATGGAGACAGTGAGCCACATCCGCGAGGATCAGCTCCTGGCAGCACTCAAGGCCTCAGCGAACGTGGAACTCATGTATGGCAGGGCGACCTTTAACAGTAACCACGAGATCCAGTGCCATAACAAGCTGACGATGGATTACCGCAGCATCACGGCGGACTACTTTATCGTCGCCACCGGGTCGAAGCCGCGGAAGCACCCTTTCGTGACCGCTGACGGGAGGCTGGTCATGACCTCCGACCACATCATGCGAGCCCCGCTGCCGAAGAGCTTGGTGATCGTGGGTGCTGGCGTCATTGGCTGTGAGTTTGCCGGTATCATTGGTCGACTAGGCAAGACAAAGGTCTCCATCATTGACAAGGCACCGCACATCCTGCCCTGGGAGGATCACGACATTGTTCACATGATCGAGAGAGGCATGGACCGCGTCGGCGTTGTTGTTCACCACAACTCCGACCTATACGATATGCAGCCCTGGGAGGAGACAGAGGCGGAGGCGGAGGCGCGACACCCGGCGGACCCCGCGCCGCAGTCTGGCGTGCAGTACACCGTGATGGATCGCAGCACGCGGATGCTGACCACGTTCCAGGTGGAGCGTGCGCTTATCGCCATCGGTCGCGTTCCGGACTTCTCCCGCCTCGGTATCGAGAACACCACCGTCATGACACGCGGCAGTCAGCTGCACGTGAATGAGTTTGGCCAGTGCGTTGGGACGTCACACATTTTCGCCGTTGGCGACGTCGCCACGCGCATGCAGGTCGTCAGCATGGGCGAGGCCCAGGCAAGGCTCGCCGTGGACTACATCTACGGCACGGAGCCGAAAGTGGTGCCGAATTTGATGGAGAGTATGTCCAGCGTTGCCTTCCTCACCCGTGCCGTCGCCTCCGTGGGGTACAACGAGTCGCAGTGCCGGAAGAAGGGCATTGCCTACATTGCTGCCCGGTACAGCTACGAGGTGATGAGCCGTGCCGTAGCCGCCGCAAACACGGAGGGCTTCGTGAAGATCGTTGTTGCTGACGACCCGGAGCTGCGCATCCTTGGCGTGCGGGCAGTGGGCATGAACGCAAGCACGCTCGTGGAGATTGGCGCACTGGCCATTCAAAACAACCAGACAGTCTTCGACCTTGCGGGGCGTCTGACCGCGTACCCGGCCGTTTCACAGGCCTTTCAGGAGTGCCTGCGCTCCATTCTAAACCTTCCAGAACACCTGCACGCGAAGTCAGCGTGTGGTGTCAAGCTGACGAAGTGGGCACCAGCCGACATGGATCGGGGAATGGCGTACAGGGGAAAAACGGCGGCGTCGAGTTTGACCAGTTCCGGGTGAAGCAGGTGCGCGAGTCACTGGCGCAGCGCCGTAGGGCATCACGTGCTAGGATGGAGGCTACCAGTGACACGCCACGCCACGCCAACAGCAGTGCCTCTTCGGGAACCGCAGCCCTGATGCCTTCTTCCAATCGGTGAAAGCGGTACTGAGTGCTAGTGAAGCAGGGATGTGCCGCTTTACGGTGGTAGTAGTGGTGGCGCTGGTGATGGGTAGATGCACGCGCGACCCTTCGCACCTTAACACGTTTCGTTCGGTCTCCCGCACGGCGTTTCTCTACTAGGTTGGTCTAGTTCGGTGCGTGCGTATGCGTATGGGCACGCCCCTGTTGACCAGCCCCCCCTTCCTCCTCCCCGCCACGCCCCAGCCTGCCCTCTTTTCTCCTCTCTTCTGAAATTCCAAATTCTCGCTTGTGCACACGTACAGGGGATGTCTGTGGCGCATCTCACACTGAGGTCGGCTGCCCTACGATTTGGATTTGCCGCCACGGCTCAAAACGGATGTGTGCGTGTGCGAAGTGAGCTGCTGCATCTCAACACTCACTGTATGACCAGGCGAACACGCGGCAGAAGGCTCCGTCAGGATGGCCAACTCCTCCGTTCGGGAAATGCTTTGGGTGAACACTGGTTGTGTGTTGTGCAACCACTCAAGGAGGCGCCTGGGCACCCTGTTTCAACCGCTAAACTGGAGTTGTTCTCGCTTCTCTTCTTTACACTTTCCACCTCTCTCTGTGCCTCTCTCACTATATAGAGGAGCCCATATATGGAAGAAGAGCTATAGCGGTCATGCATGCATGTGCATACACGCTCATCAGAATCTTACGAACGCCCTGCTCTAGCGCAGTAAATCGTCCCACCAGAAGCTCCTCACGCCGTGTTCTATCCACGGTCACGTTAGACGCGGACTGATTCACTCACACTCACCTTCCGCCTTAGCCACCTCATCTGTTTATCTAGCCTCTCCTCTCCTCATGTGCGCAGGCAACTCTTTCTCCTTCTCTTGACGTTGTGGGCCCTGATGTCTGGGGACACCGCAGTGCGTGGTATCCAGGGCCCAGCACCCCCCACTCTGTGTGGCGAGGCCTAGGCAGCCCCCCTACCCCTGCTAGGTGCCGAGCCACCTCTGACGCCGACGGACTCAAGCCCCTACGACCTGAGGAGGCCAGGGAGACGTATCGCTACTGGCGCCGGGGGCCAGGTCCTGAGCAGCGTTGCACTGGAGCGAGCTGCGACAGTGAGGAGGCTTGCACCACGCATATGGTGGGCAGAGTGCCAGCGCGGCTGGAGTGTATCTCACCCGGCCCTCGCTGCGTGCTGGCGCGGTGAGCCCGAGTGTCACCGCGAGAGATGCACCACGCGGCGGCTGTGAGGTGCTGTGCGGAGCCGGGCGTGGGTAAGGTTTGAGGCAGTGGCCGTGCTGTGATGACCGAGTGGGCGCATTGCTGCAGCGGGTCTCTACTGGTGCTTCGCACCACGCGATGGGCCTGTGGCACGCCGGAGTCGCGCGGCACTTGGCTTGTATGGTGTGGCAGAAGAAACGCGCTGAAACAAACACGTCTAA
The DNA here is from genome assembly GCA_003664395.1 of Leishmania lainsoni. NCBI lineage: Eukaryota > Euglenozoa > Kinetoplastea > Trypanosomatida > Trypanosomatidae > Leishmania > Leishmania lainsoni. The sequence goes on from RAIA01000132.1 coordinate 131,195, forward strand.
AGTGACGAGAAAAGCCCGTCCGGTGTTTGGAGGGTCACGTCGCCTTGTCGGCACTTTCTGCATTAGCGCCTACGCACTGTTTGCGCCATCGCGCTTCTGCCCTCGTCCTCGAGGGAGGCACAGCAGTGGAGAGGGCCGACGTCTCTTATCGCCTTTGGGCAGTTACCCGTTACAGCTCATCTGCACATCTTCTCTGTCTTGCTAAACGTGCCTCCTCTCCTCCCTTCACTACTGCGCTCTCCTTTTCTCGTGCTGCTGCTCTGCGAACTGTACAGATGTTGCGCCGCTCTTCTGCGCGGCTTAATGTGCCGTTTCCGGTGCTCCGCAATGTCGAGGCCTTTCCACGGGTGGACCTCTGCATCATTGGAGGCGGCCCGGGGGGCATTGCGGCCGCCATGCGCGCTATCGAATACGGCAAATCGGTCTGCATCGTCGAATCCCGCCGCGTCGGTGGCGCGGATTTGTGGGGCGGAACGGTGCCGTCTAAAATGATGTGGGCAATCGCTGACTTTGCGGCCTCCCTGACAGGACCAGCGTTTATGCAGGACTTGCTGAATTCGGATCAGGTGCGTCACATTGTCGACAGCATCCCTAGTGAACGCATCACACAGTTGCTGCAGAGGACGTGCGCCGAGAAGGAGAACGAGTACCGCACATTCTTGAAGGCCTCTGGGGTGCAGCTGATTGAAGGTAAGGCAGCATTTGCTAGCCCGAACGAAATCGACATCCACACAGAGGGCACTGGCGAGTATCGTTCTCTTCAAGCGGACAACATTATCATCGCGACCGGTTCAAGGCCGCGCAGCCACGCCTTTGCCAAGTGTGATCACACCCGCATCCTGAACTCCACTGACGTCTTTCAGCGGCCGATACCGGCGAGTATGGTGGTAATCGGTGCCGGACCGATGGGGTGCGAGGTGGCGTCGATGTTCGCCAAGCTGGGCCGCACCAAGATCTATCTCGTGGACAAGGCAGCGCGTATTCTGCCAAAAGACGACGACGACGTCGCATTGTATGTACAGCGTCACCTCATCCGTCGTGGCGTCGTCATCCACCATGACTGCCGACTCTTTGACCTGGAGCCGGGCGAGGAGGACTGCCGGTACTCGGTGCGCAACATCCGCAGTGGCGACATTGTCACCTTTCACGCCGAGCGTGCCATGCTCGCAGTGGGACGCCGGCCCAACATCGAGGCGCTGGGCCTGGAGAACACAAAGATGCGGGTGGAGAATGGGCAGCTGGACTGCGATGAGTACAGCCGCTGCAAGCCGTACAAACACATTTACTGTATTGGAGATGCTACAGGGAAGCAGAAGACGGTGAACACTGCCCAAGCTGCGGGGCAGGCGGTGGTAGACACCATGTTTGGCTGCTCCCCCATGCTGGCCGTGAACACGAACGTCCACCGGAACATTGCGACCGACATGTTCCTGGAGAACGAAGTGGCAAGCATCGGCCTAAGCGAGCAGCAGTGCCGTGCGAAGGGCATTAGCTACAGTGTGGCGAGGGTGGAGTACCGGCACCTCACCCGCTCCATCGTGATGGGGGAGAAGGACGGGTTTGTGAAGATGATTGTGACGAACGATGGCGAAAAGCGAGTGTTGGGTGTTCGCGCGGTGGGGCCGCACGCCGGCTCCGTCGTGGAGGTGGCCTCTTTGCCGATTCTCAACAACGAGTCCGTGTACACGATGCTCAAGCACAGCCCTGCTTACCCTTCGCTGGTGTCAGGGGTGACAGAGTGCGCTGCGATGCTGGTCGGTCGAGGTGCCCGGTGCTCAAACGTGGTGGACGGTATCTCTATCAAGAGCTGGGCCCCTGTCTGCAAGACGTAGTCTCAACGCGCAAAAAAGGGGCGAGCGTCACCTTCGTGTGTGTCTGTGCATTGGAGGGGGGGGGCAGCAGAGCTCTTTGTACAACGTAGGCACCTCTTGAAACCACTGTAAAGAGAGAGAGAGAGAGCTACGCGTGATAAAGGCTCCTGACGTTTTGGAGGGACGACAAGGGTACTTCAAGGTGGAGCTGCCACCTGCTGTGCCGCACGGGTGGTATACTTGGACTTTAGTGGCTGCCCTTTCAGAGAGGATCGCATACGATCCCCAAACTTTCCTCTGTTGCTCATCCCGTGCTGCGTTGTTGGACGGCGTCTTTTTTACTCCTTTCGTGGATGTACTGCCAACTTGTGGAAAAAAAAGGGGAGAGGTCGTGTTTGCCCACCGCGCAGTGGAGGTGTCGCACTGCTCGATCCGCCGATAAAGCACCGCTCCACTGCGCGGCTCATTCTTGTGTCGCATCGATAAGATCAAAGGACATGGAGGCAGTGCGCACTGCAGCTGCACGTTTCCGTCTAACTCACTCCGGAATGGAGGAGGACAACGTTAAGCTCGCCACAGCTTTTTTGCGGGCTTCCCTTCCTCCCTTTCCTGCGTTTCCCCTCTCCCGATGCCGATGCTCCTGCTGGGCCACCTTCAATCTCCCTCCCCCTTTTCACCATATATTTCGCCTTCGCTGATTGTCCATCCTTCACACTGACGCCAACACTACACATGCATTCACTTGATGCATACATCAGCCCCCTCCCCTCAGTCTTGTTCAGTGGTGGGTAAACAGCTACTCCTCCTTTTCTCTGCGAAGAACTCGTGCCAGCCAGAGGGTTGTCGCAGTCGTGCACGGGCGGCATCGACCAAACTAATCAGCGCCACAGTTGTGATTGGCCTGCGAGGCAATGGGTGGTTTTTCAAAGGTGGAGGTCATTATCAGCAAGCTGCTGCTGAACCCGGCGCACAACACGGCCGCACCGAGACAAGATACGAATAACTCTCCCTCGTCTTATGTAAGACAGTCGCGGCTGCAGGCCTTCCAGGCAGAGACGGCGGCTGCGGCATCCAAGACGGGCTCAGCCAGCTGCAGCCTTCAGACGCGAGGCAGCAGCGGTGGCAAGGCCCACGACATACGGGGGCTTGGGGATGGGGAGATGACGGAAGAAGAGGTGGTGTATCTAGTGATGGAGTCGCGGAGGCTGTTCATGTCCCAGCCGATGCTGATTGAGATAGGGGCCCCGGTCAACGTGTGCGGCGACGTGCACGGTCAATATCACGATCTGCTGCGCCTCTTCCAGCTTGGAGGGTACCCGCCAGGTAGTAACTACATCTTCCTCGGCGACTACGTTGACCGCGGCGAGCAGTCGCTAGAGACTGTTTGCCTGCTTCTCGCCTACAAGCTGCACTTCCCCAACAACTTTTTCCTTCTCCGTGGCAACCACGAGAGCAGCAGCATTAACCGCATCTACGGCTTCTTCGACGAATGCAAGCGCCGCTATAGTGTCAAGCTCTGGAAGCTCTTTACGGACACCTTCAACTGCATGCCTGTCGCTGGTCTCATCGACGGACGAATTCTGTGCATGCACGGAGGCCTTAGCCCGGAGCTGCACAGCCTAGATCAAATTCGTCGCATCCTTCGACCGTCTGACGTACCGGATAGCGGTCTCATCTGCGATCTGCTCTGGTCGGACCCCGCCGATGACCCGATCACCGGCTTTGGTGAAAACGACCGTGGCGTGTCGTGGACCTTTGGCGAGAACGTGGTGGAGAACATCACTCAGGCGCTAGATCTCGACCTGATCTGCCGCGCGCACCAGGTCGTCGAGGAGGGCTATATGTTCTTCGCAAAACGGAAGCTGCTTACCGTCTTTTCGGCCCCCAATTACTGCGGGGAGTTCAACAACTATGGCGCTCTCCTGTGTGTCGATGAAAATCTCATGTGCAGTGTGAAGCAGCTCGTGCCGCTCTTCGAAGTGGACCTGGAGTAAGAAAGCTAACGAGGGATGTGGTGTGTAGGGCGTTTGCCGTGCGTGTATGGTACGGGGTTTCTTGCGGTAGGCCCTTTCTGCTTCCTCTCTCTCTGTTGATAGTGATGTTGAGGTTCTTACGTGTGCGCGTGTTCGTCGCCCCCTCACCCGCGTACCGCGTTTCCCTGATTCGCGCAATGCCGTACACAGAAGCTGATGCGCCGGCTTCTTTGAGAATGCCTCTTTCCCACCTCCCTCTTCCTTTCTTCGATCACACCGCGACAGATGCGCTTGTGTCTCTCCGTTTGGCGAGCGCGCCTCCCATGTGTGGTTGCATCTCCTCTCTGCAAGTGTGGCGGTCCTTCATGTTGCGCCCATATGGCGATCTTTTCCACTCCCCTCTCGTTGACTTGAGTGTCACCGAAGTTTTGGGTGCGCTCTCATTGTTTGTTCTCGATTTATCTCGTAGAGTAATGTGGCACACTCTCCTGGCGAGCTCGCCGTGGGTTACTCTTTACGGCACCGTGGAAGGCGTTTCTGGCAAATGATGGAGAGACGTTCTCTCTGCGTTAACACCACTCTTGCCAGTGGAGTAACACAACGCGCCTGCTTGTCGCTGTTGTAGAAGCTTGAGGCAAGCCTCACCCCACCCGCCCGTTCTCCTCGTGTGAGGTCTGCACTCGCCTTCTTGGACATACATACCCACCTACACTGGCAGGCAGCTTGGGCCCGTTTCTCTCCATTTAACGCGGACGAGCTCTTCATGCGAGTGCTGCCTACCTCTTCGCTGTGTTTTTCTCCGCTTTCTCTCTGGTGGGGTTAGCCGGAGGGGGAGGGAGACGCCAGCGCGCTGTTCGCTGGTTGTGTGCTCTCTGTCTCTCTGCTCCAGGGCGTGTACGGTAGTCTCTCTCGTGCGTATGTGTGTGGCGTACGTTTTCATCGATGAGATGCGGCTCTTCCTTTTCGCATTGTGTCGTCTTGTATGTGCTTGAAGCGAAGCTGCGAGTTTGTTTCCCTCCTCTTTAGCCCGTGCGACGCGCAGTGAAGGCGTCGGTGCGGATGAGCACACGAGGTTTCTTTTGCTGAGCTGCACAGCGCCTCTGCGTCGCTGTCTGTGTTGCCACTTGTTGCGCGCTTTCGTGGCGTAGGGTGTTCACATCTTCTTCACGTATTGTGTCACTGTTGCTCGTCTCCCAGCTCAAATAGTGAAGCGGGACTCGTTGTTGTTGTTGTTGTTGCGAGAACATAGAGAAGATGTTTCGGCATAGCATCCGTGCCTGGGCAGAAAGGCAAGCGATTCTTGCAGTGCTGTCGTTACTGCAGTGACTTGAGCCGCTTTCTACGTCGTATCTGTAAAAGTGTTCGCTTTCTGGGTCTTCCTCTCCATCTAGCGCGAATGAAACTTCGACTCCGTGCAGCTCCTTCATCTTCTTCCATTCGAGCTTGTGTTTGCTCTTTCGGTCGTACTCCCTCTCTCCCTCTCTCTCTCCACCCGTCACACGCTTACAGAGGCTCTGTAGCCGGTCAGATGCGTCGACAACTCCGTGCAGCCCAGAGTGCAGCTTCGGTGCTGGACTGCTTACCGTCAGTTGGACCTAATTCTCCTCCTCGCTTTTCCTCAAGAGCTTAAGCTCTGACCTCTCTGCACACTTCCTCGCTGAGGGGATCTATGCCGACTGACATACCCGTGTCTCCTTAGACGCACACCCACAGCCCCTCTTGTTTTCGTTTCCCGTCTGTAGCACACTACTGCCCACAACCCTCCAGCGCCGAGGGTTTATCGAGCCTCCTTCGAATTGACAGACGCCGCCCAAAGCAAAAGGAGGTGCGTGTCGATGCTGTGGAACCAGTCAAGCAGGCGCTCCCAGCTGATGTGCAGCCGCATGCGTACATCCCCATCGAGGCACCGAGTGAACATTGCACTCTCTTCTCGCATGATGACGGCGAGGGCTGCAATAGCACGGCAAGTAGAAACGAGCAGGGTTGCTACCCATCGCTGCCAGCCCCCTCGGCGACCACACCCTACACGGACAATTGGCCTCCGTATGTTCTGCTCCTCGTCTCTTGCTTGGCCGTGGATGCGGCGGGGCTCGGCGGGAATGCAGCTCGTGTGGCTCTGAAGAACTGCTTTGCGAAGAGTCACTTCTTTCCGAAGTACCGCCACATCGGGCCCAACTGTCTGGGGAGCTTTTTGATGGGCCTCTTTGTAGTCGCCCTTCCACCCGAAGCAGCACTGTCCTTGACCTACCGCGCCCTCTGCGTGGGGTTCTGCGGCAGCCTTACGACGTTCAGCTCGTGGATTGTCCAGGCGATGGTTCAGAACACCGCTGCAGATGCCTTGGATCACTTCTTCAAAGGTGGCACAATGTCTGTGGTGTTCTTCCTCTGGGGCCGTGACTGCGGTCGTAGCGTGCGGTGGTGCTGCGCACATGTAACTGCCTCTCCCTGGGGGACATGGCCATCACATCGCTCGTTGCTTTGTGTCACTGATGCCGCCCTGTTTGTTCTTGTAGCTCTGGTGGCAATTCTAGCATTCGTTCTTCTGCAGGTGTACATCAACAAGGGCGGCATTCAAGGCATCTCTACTGACGACGTGCGCGTGGTGGTGCTCACCCCTGCTGGCGCGGTCATCCGCGTTCTGCTCTCTTTCTGCTGGAACAAGAAGGCATGTGTCGCTCAGCTCCCATTGGGCACACCGGCAGCCAACCTGCTAGGCGTACTGCTGGACATCGTTACACTCAATATGGAGCCTAACCACCTCTCCTATGAATGGTCGGTGGTTCTGCAGGAAGGCATTTGCGGCGCGCTCTCTACCGTCTCCTCCCTCGCGAGTGAGGTAGTTGGCTTCTATGGCGGCGGGCAGGTACTCTTCGCACGCACCTACGCACTGCTGTCAATCGGCCTCTGCGTCTTCATTGCCGGCATTGTACGACCTCAAATTTACCGCCGCTCTGTGAGCTGATCATCTTTGATGACCGCCACGCAGGAAAGATGTGCGCAGTGACAGTGATGGGCGCAGTGCGTCTCGTAGGTCGAGCGCGCTGCTTGGTCTCCTTGACACCACCTTCTGTCTCGCCTTTTCCTTGTGTGTATGGGTGTGTGAGCGCACAGGTGCGTATTCCCTCTCGCTGGCCTGCACGTGTGTACTCCCTCCCCAAGCTGCGATTGCACCGCAACGGAGACGAAACAGGGATGGCGTTCATATCGAAGCGAAGTGACAAGGCAACGGCTGCACCACGCGCTTGCCGAACAGGCTATACTCGCCCATTGCGGCACTCTTTGCATGGACAAGCTGAGCCGGTAGCGCTCTCACACCCTCTCGCGATGTCACTCGTGACATGCGCTCATGCCGTTTCCCCCTTCACTCTCTCCTTTGCCACTCTGCCCTCCTCCGCCGTACCGCTTTACCTCTGTCCTTCACATTCACGCACGCTGCAGTTGTGTCTGTGTGTGTGTGTGTGTGTGTGCCTCGCATTTCACGCGCATCTCTGTAACCAGTTTTCTCAGATTCCACTCCCTCCACTCATCGTCTCTGTCGCGTCAGCGGAGCCGCACATACCTCGGAAGCTGCACGGCTCTTGTGCTCTCTGAAACTCGTGTTCAGCAGCAGTGGGAAGGAGCCGCAGCGCTTTCAAAAGGGGGAGCCTAATTGTGAGTCATTCGCTTCTCCTTTGGTGTTTGGTGCCTTCGGGCCTTGGGGAAGCGCTGAACACCCGAAGCCGTCTTTGGCGTGGCGCTTTTCACCGCCCTCCCACCGACTCTTTGCTAACGCGTTTTCCCCTCTCGCCCTCCTCCTCCCTCCCTCCCTCCCTCCCTCCCTGGACAAACCGGCCAACTCGATAAAGATGTCAGGTGGAGCGCCTCTCCCGCCTTCGCAGATGCCGCTGCAGAAGGTTCACGAAGTACAGTTTGAGGTGTTCAAGGAGTCGCAGATTAAGGCCTACGCCAAGTGCATCGTTGAGCATGCCAAATCCTACGAGCACGGTCAGCCGGTGCGTGGTGGCATCAACGACCTGCGCATGGGCACAACAGACTTCGAGTACAGCTGTGAGACCTGCGGACTAAAGCACCCGGAATGCCCTGGCCACTTTGGCTACGTGGAGCTGGCCGAGCCGATCTTTAACATCAACGTATTCGACATCGTGCTGATCGCCCTTAAGTGTGTCTGCAAGTACTGCGGCGCGCTGCTAATGGACACAAACGACCCGTCAGAGCTGAAGAAGATTACCCACCTGCAGGGCCTCAACCGTCTGCGCATGGTTGCCAAGCTGTGCGGCAGTGTGTGCAAGCGCAGCAAGGACATTCAGGGCTGTGAGGGAAAGGGACGTCAGCCGCGCATCGGCCGCTTTGCTGGTATCTACCCGGGCCTGCAGATCAAGGTGACTCAGGAGGAGCAGGATTATGTGTGGCACGCCGATAACGCGTGGCAGGTGCTGGACCGTGTGTCAGACAGCGACGCCCTAATCATGGGTTTCGACCCGCGCTGCTGCCACCCGCGCGACTTGATTCTCACGGTATTGCCCATCCCACCACCGCAAGTCCGCCCTGCTGTTTCCTTCGGCTCAGCCAAGTCGGATGATGAGCTCACCCACCAAATCATGTCCATTGTGAAGCGCAACATTCAGCTGCGCAAAGACAAGGAGTCCGGCGTCAAGGCAGCGGTGGATCGCTCACGCGCGCTTTTGCAGGAACACGTTGCTACGTTCTTCAACAACGCCTCCACCTTTTACAAGCCCGCCAAGGTGGGAGACACGAAGAAGCTCAAGTCTCTCACGGAGCGGCTGAAGGGGAAGTACGGCCGGCTGCGCGGCAATTTGATGGGCAAACGCGTCGACTTTTCGGCCCGTACAGTCATCACCGGCGACCCCAACATCGACGTCGACGAGGTCGGTGTGCCGTTCTCTGTCGCTATGACGCTGACCTTCCCGGAGCGGGTAAACGTGATCAACAAGAAGCGTCTCACGGATTTTGTACAGCGCACCACATACCCCTCGGCCAACTACATCATCCGGCCGAATGGCAACGTGACAAAGCTGACCCTCGTGAAAGATCGCAGTGCCGTCAACCTCGACGTCGGCGACGTTGTCGAGCGCCACATCATCGATGGCGACGTTGTGCTGTTCAACAGGCAGCCGACGCTGCACCGCATGAGTATGATGGGGCACCGTGTCCGCGTGCTCAACTACAACACCTTCCGCCTTAACCTGTCCTGCACAACGCCGTACAACGCCGACTTTGACGGTGATGAGATGAACCTGCATGTTCCACAGTCGCTCTTGACCAAGGCGGAGCTGATTGAGATGATGATGGTACCGAAGAACTTCGTGTCGCCGAACAAGTCAGCGCCGTGCATGGGCATCGTGCAAGACAGCCTGCTCGGCAGCTACCGTCTCACCGACAAGGACACGTTTGTCGACAAGTACTTTATTCAGAGTGTTGCCCTCTGGTTGGATCTGTGGGAGCTGCCGATCCCGGCCATCCTGAGGCCGCGTCCGCTCTGGACCGGAAAGCAGATCTTCTCGCTGATCCTGCCGGAGGTTAACCACCCCGCCTCGCCGTACGACAAGCCACCCTTCCCGCACAACGACAAGAAGATCATGATTCAACGTGGGCAACTCCTGGTGGGCTCCATCACGAAGGGCGTCGTCGGCGCCGCGCCGGGGTCTCTTATTCACGTCATCTTCAACGAACGCGGCTCCGATGAGGTGGCCAAGTTCATCAACGGCGTCCAGCGGGTCACAACGTACTTCAACTACTGCTTTGCCTTCTCGGTAGGTGTGCAAGACACCGTGGCTGATGCGACAACACTCAAGGAGATGAACAATGTACTCCACAAGACCCGCCAGTCTGTCGAGAAGATCGGCGCTGCGGCGAACAACGGCAAGCTGACCCGCAAGGCTGGTATGTCGCTGTTGCAGTCCTTCGAGGCGGATGTGAATAGTGCCCTGAACAAGTGCCGTGAGGAGGCGGCGAAGAAGGCGCTGAGTAACGTGCGCCGCACGAACAGCTTCAAGGTCATGATCGAGGCCGGCAGCAAAGGGAGTGACCTAAATATTTGCCAAATTGCTGTGTTTGTCGGGCAGCAAAACGTCGCGGGCAGTCGCATCCCTTTCGGCTTCCGCCGCCGCACGCTGCCACACTTTATGTTGGACGACTACGGTGAGACCTCGCGAGGCATGGCGACGCGCGGGTATGTGGAGGGACTACAACCGCACGAGTTTTACTTCCACACCATGGCAGGGCGTGAAGGGCTTATCGACACAGCCGTCAAGACGTCCGATACAGGATACTTGCAGCGCAAGCTTGTAAAGGCGCTGGAGGACGTGCACGCCTCGTACGATGGCACGGTGCGGAATGCGAACCAGGAGCTCATCCAGTTGGTGTACGGCGAGGACGGCCTGGACGGTGCCCGCATTGAGGGCAACCAGGCCTTCCCGATCCCGCACATGACCAACTGTGAGCTTGTCGACAAGTACCGCTACGAGTACAACGACGAGGGCAGCTTCTCGGAGAACATGGGCGGCCATTACATGGATCCGTTTGTACGTGACTCGCTGCTACGCGACCCGCAGAGCGTGCTGAAGCTGCAAGAGGAGTTCGACCAACTGCTGAAGGATCGCGCGATGTCGCGTCTCGTTATTGACATGGAGGACAAGAACAAGCTCAAGATGAACCTGCCCGTGAACGTCGCGCGGCTCATCCAGAACGCGCGCACGACGATGGGTAAGCGCAGCCAGGTGTCCAACCTAAACCCGATCACTGTGATCAACCGCGTGCGGGAGCTGCAGGAAGACCTCGTGCAGTTGTTTCCGTCCTACCACAAAGACTACAACGGCCGCTTCGTTAATGTGCTGAGCCAGCAGCGTGTGGAGCGGGCCCTGACGCTGTTCGGTATTCACCTGCGGCAGGTCCTCGGCTCGAAGCGGGTGCTGAAGGAGTACAAACTGAACGACAAGGCGTTCGAGTACTTGCTAAAGGAAATCCGCACCAAGTACCAGCAGTCCCTCATCACCCCTGGTGAGATAATTGGCGCCATTGCCGCGCAGTCGTGCGGGGAGCCAGCGACGCAGATGACACTGAACACGTTCCACAATGCTGGCATTTCCTCCAAGAACGTGACCCTCGGCGTGCCGCGACTGCTGGAGCTGCTGAATGTGAGCAAAAACCAGCGCAACGCCAGTGTGGCCGTCTGTCTAATTCGAGAGTACCAAAGGCGCAACAGGGCTCAGGAGGCACAGCAGTTTATTGAGTACTGCACGCTGGCGAACATCACGACGACGGTGCAGATCATCTATGACCCCAACCCCCGCAACACCGTCGTTGCCGAGGACGAGGAGATGATCCGGTGGGAGCAGGCGGTGATGAATGAGGAAGAAGAGGAGCAGGATGTCGAGCAGCCGCCGTCCCCCTTCATTGCACGACTTATCCTGGACAGCGACCTCTTCAATGACAAGCGACTTAACATGAAAGATGTGAAGAGCGCGATCCGGCAGGTGGACGACACCTACACGGTGCAGGCGAACATGGAGAACGACGGGCAGCGCATTGTGCGGCTGCGTCCGCGCAAGTGTACCGGGGCAGACTCCGTCCCGGCGCTCACGAAGGCGGTCGCGCAGCTACTGCAGAGCGTTCACCTACGCGGTATCCCTGGCATCAAGAAGACACTGCTGAAGGAGGGCAACACATTCCGTGTTGACCCCGAGACGGGTGGAATGAAGAACGAGTCGAGTTGGATGGTGGACACCGAAGGCACGGCGCTGCAGCGCATCTTCGTCGGCGTGGTGAACAACGAGGGCAAAAACATCATTGATTTCGTCAAGACCAGCAGCAACAAAATCCCTGAGGTGGTGTCCGTGCTGGGCATCGAGGCGGCGCGGCGCAAGTTGCTTTTTGAGCTGCGTGAAGCGTATCTTGCCTATGGGCTGAACATCAACTATCGTCACTACACCATCCTCGTTGATACCATGTGCCAGCGTGGTTACCTGATGGCCGTTAGCCGTACTGGGATTAACCGCAGCGAGACATCTGGGCCGCTGATGCGGTGCTCCTTCGAGGAAACAGTGAAGGTGCTCATGACAGCGGCCGCGTTTGGTGAAAAAGATCCGGTATGCGGCGTCTCTGCAAACCTCGTGCTCGGCAACCAGGCCCGCATCGGCACTGGCTTGTTTGACCTGATGCTGGACATGAACAAGCTGCAGCACGTGGTGCCACTTGATAAGGCCACTGAGGCTCGAACCTCGAATGTGTACCACACCGACACATCTGTCGCACCAGGCTCCTCGACGCTGCAGGGGCCTTACGGTGAGCTACCGCCGTCAACTGTGCACGAGAACAGCTCTCTTGCAGCCGGGGCGTCCTCCGTATACCCACCCCACAGGGGAGCTGGCCTGTACGGCGGCATCCCGATCGAGGCGAGCGCGGTGCAGTTTAGCAGTATCCTGCCAACGACGATGGGAGCTGCCTTGGTCGCCTCGAACACAAGCGAGTACCATAGCAGCCACCATCTGTCTGGTGCCTCGACGTACTTAGCATCGTCGGCGTTGCCAAGCACGAGCGCGCTTGATACCGAACTGTCCTCATATCACCTGCAGTCCGCTGCCAACTCTACTGCGTACGGTTACGCGCCCATGGTAGCCCCTGGGATACCCATGCCTGGTGGTGCTCAACTACCCGTCGGTGGGGGTGGCAGCATTTCATACCCATACGAGGCGTCAAACGGCGATCTCTTCGGCTCCCTCGGCGGCGCAGCCAGCTCACGGGCGAGTGCACCCTACGACCCCACTCAGCAGCCGTCTCAGGAATTCTCACCCACCGAGGAGCAGGAGGAGCAGTGACGGCGAGGAGCTGCAGCCGCGAGTACGAGGAATGTCTGCCACCCTGCAGTCTCACGAGAGATGCGCTTCAGGTTTCCTCATTTGTCCATTTATGCCCTGTGCTGCTCGTGTTGGATGAGTTCTTGCGAAAGGCTCCGCTCTAGTCGTCTGTCGCGGGTGGTTTGCTCTCTCTCTCTTCCGGTGCGCCTATAGCCCTACGCTGGCGTGGTAGACGCACGACGAGTCCGCCTGCGCCCCATCACGTGTTCTCACCAGCGCACTTCTGAAGGGCACTTCTCCTCCCCTCTGTGCGCGGTTTTAGGCACTGAGAAAAAGAGAGACTTTGGCATGCCTAAAGCGTCGCCTGTAGAGAGGCGCGGAATGACTCGCACTGCTCTCTGCCTCGGTGGGGGCGCGCCGGCGCGCACCTCCATCTGCTCGATGGGCTGAGGTGAGCAGCGGTGACCGGGTGATGAGGGTGGCGTGCGGCATGGCCCTATTTGAATTTGTGCCGCGATTGCCTCTTTGCTAAGCTCGAGAAAGAAAAATGGCGGTGCTGAGCAGATACCTCAGAGAAGAGAGAAATGGGCAAGCGGCAGCCCCCTCGGCATCGTTGCAGAGAGACGGGGCTTCTCGTAATGGCGCTGTGCCCTCACACATATACATACTTCGGAGAAGAGCTCCTCCTTCTCGGTGCTGTGTGTGCGTCGTGCACACATAAATTCCCTTGTGGGCACGGGCGTCTCCACGCCCCCTTTCTCCCTTGCCGTCTTGTGGGACGTGCTGAGTACTCTTCTGCTCCTTCTCCTCCCCACTTTCCTCTCTTTCCCTCTCCCCTGTACTTCACGCAATTTTTCGCGGCTCACAGTTTGGTGTACTTCCTCGCCCAGGTGCACTCATTCAGCTTCTTCCTCCTCCTCCTCTCTGACGACTACGCATATCGCCTGCGATCTCTTCTTCTTTCTTTTCTTTCCACATTATTTCCCCTGTGGGCCACCCACGATCAAAGCATGGCTCAGCGGACAATGTTGACCGCCGTCGTTGGTGTTCTGGTCCTCTGTGTGTGTCTGGTGCAGGCGGAGATCTTCTTCCACGAGGAGTTCAACACGCTGGACGGGTGGGTGCAGTCGGAACACAAGGACGATTACGGCAAAGTCGAGCTTTCGGCGGGTACGCTTCACGTGGATGCCGCCAAGGAGCAGGGCATGAAGCTCACGGAGGACTCCAAGTTCTACGCCATCTCGAAGGAGCTGCCGACGCCAGTCTCAAACGATGGCAAGCCCCTCGTTATCTCTTTTTCTGTCAAGAACGAGCAGGATCTGAAATGCGGTGGCACGTACCTCAAGTTCTTCTCCGAACTGAACCAGAAGGACTTACATAGCGAGTCTCCGTACTGGCTGATGTTCGGCCCCGACGTCTGCGGCTTTCAAAATCGCCTGCACTTCATCTTTAACTACAAAGACGAAAACCACCTCTGGAGAAACTTCTGGAAGTTGAATAAAGAGTTGAATGCAAAAGCCACGCACGTCTACACGGTCGAAATTTCGCCGAATAACACGTATCAGCTGTACGTCGATGGCAAGTACATCCAGGCGGGGTCGTTGGAGGACGAGTGGGGGATGCTGCCGCCAAAGACTATAGCCGACCCTGAGGAGAAGAAGCCGAGCAATTGGATCGAGGATTCAATGATGGATGATCCGTATGACACTAAGCCGGAGGACTGGGACGACGAGCTGCCCACCATCGCCGACGACACGGCTGTAAAACCGGATGATGGGTCGACGAGGAAGACGGCGAGTGGGAAGCCCCGCGGATTCCGAACCCGAAGTATCGAGGTGCATGGGTGCCTCGCCGCGTCGATAACCCGAACTACAAGGGTGTGTGGAGTCCCCAGCAGATCCCTAACCCACACTACAAGGAGGATCCAAACCTCTACAGGTCGCCGGCGCCGCTGAAGTACGTCGGCATCGACGTTTGGCAGGTAGAGAGTGGCAGCATCTTTGACAATATCATAATTGGCGACGACCTTCACGAGGTGCTGAAGGTGGTGGAGAGCACGTACGGCGCCATGGCCCAGGATGAGATGAGCCTCATTGAGGCCGAAGCCGAGGAGGAGAGGCAGAGGAAGGAAATGGAGGAGGAGAGGAAGAGGAAGGAAATGGAGGAGGAGAGGCAGAGGAAGGAAACGGAGGAGAAGGAGAGGAAGGAAACGGAGGAGGAGGAGTCAAATGCCATGACGGAGCACGTGGAAGTGGAAACCAAAGCACCGGCTGCTCTCAACGGCGCCAACGACAAGGAATATAATCAGGACTCCATGAATGAGGACCTCTAATGCGTGCCTGTGCAGCACTGTAGCCGTACGTCTACGTCTCTGAGTGTAGTTTACTCTTCTCCCTTCTCTCGCTCGCTCGCAGTCTCTTGCACTTGTGTGCTCTTCAACACTCTCGCAGTATTCTCCCAAAGTGATGTGAAGCGGAGAAGTCTGAAGCAAGTAAGCACGCGAGATAACCGACACATTCAATGGGGCGTCTTCTTCTCTGCGGGCGAATTGCGGAGGTGAGCGAATCTGCACTATCAGACGTAGCCCTGTGTGACGCATTAAACATGAACAAAAACGGCAAGAGAGTGTGCGTGTGTGCGTGTGCGTGGGGGGCGTGTTGGCTATTGTTGGGCTCTGCACTCTCGCGTAGCTCCGTATTGTTCTCCTCCTCTCTTTACGTGCCTTCGGTTTTTACTTTCTTTACTTGCCAAGTGCGTGCGTGCGTGCCTGACACCCCCCACATACCGACAGTATTACTGGGCTTTTCATACGTGTCGACAAGGGGGGGGGTGCAGATGCTGCTCACGTGCGGGAGGAGGAGGGTCGGGGGAGTGAGGCACCAAGAGAAGAGGGAGAAGGAGAGCGTCGTGTACTGTTATAAGGAAGAAGAATGCGCATTCCTTCACTCCGTGTGACGCTGTTGAGCGTACTCTCCACCTCCGCCTCTCGGTGGGCGTCTCCGAGCGGATTTTATTCTTTACAGCGTAGCAGCTGGTACGTGTGGAGAGAAGTGTCGGATGCGTAATGTGTGGCGCAAATTGACCCCTCTCTCTCTCTCTCTCTCGGCTGGGGATCCAGGCGAAAAAAAGGAGGCCTGTGGTGGTACCAGTGCGGGGCGCGCATCACGTCCTCGACAAAATGAGACCCAAAACAGACGATGCTGAGGTTATCCGAAGGGGTCGAGAGTGCCTTGGTGCACCCTTCCAATGAGCGACTGACTTCCTCAACATGAGTGGGCGCGATCGCACATACCCTTCATTCCCTTGCATGGGCTCTCGTCAGAGCTGATGGTGAGACGTTTGGGGTAAACCACTCAGGACGATCCTCGCAGGAATGTAACCCCCCAACGGCGTGTCTTCTCTCTCCTCGTAGGAATCCTGACTTCCTCTTCTTTTCGGCTTCCTCTACATCAACTCTTTCCCTGCTCTTCCCTCCCCTTTCCCCCACTCACTTCCCTCCCAACACCCCGCCCCCAAAACTCGTATGCCTCTTGGGTGGGCAACAATATCCAGTGTTTTTGCTGAGCTGACGGCAGGAGCCTTTTCGTGTGTCGCTAGTGCAAAGGCAACTGCCCAGTAAACAGTCGGCTGCCCCTACACGCCCTCTTCCCGGGCTGACTCAATTTTCCACACCTTCCATACGTACGTGTGTGTCTGTGCGTGTCTGTGAGCCACTGCCTTTCACTCCCTCCTTCGCTCACGCTGCCTCGTTCACGAAGACGGGCTCACCCCCTCATAGTTCATACTTTACTGATTGACGTTCTCTTTTGCTTTTCATCTTCTCGTCTGCTCTTCTGTAAACGGCACCCACACGAATCGCCCCCGTTGCCGTCACCCATCTGCTCTGTTTCCTCTTTGCCGGTCCTGACCGCGTGCTTTTACTAGCCCAATCCCCGCATCCGCTCTCCCCAATAGGCCAGACCCATGCCGTACTCGGACGTGCGCCAGAAGGTGTTTCGCGTGCCAGGCAGCATCGTGCTGTCTGTTGGACTCTCCTGGGACTTCGTCGGCGCCGATCCCGTCGACCTCGACCTCAGCGCTGTTTGCTTCACGAAGGAGGGCCGCTTTCTCGATGTGATCTTTTTCAACCACCTCTTCCCAGAGGGCACCCATGTGGCGGCGCTGCAGGGGCACTACATGGTGGACCCCGCACTGCTGCCCTACATGTTTCTGAGCGGCGACAGCACCGTTGGCGGCGAGGACGAGAATCAGCACCCAGGCCTCGCACTCGCCGCACGGCGGCGTTACCAGCAACAGCGGCGGAGAGCAGACCCACACGCGACGACGACTGGTGGTATGTTAGGCACGCGCGACTACACAAACGCGGCAGTGAATGTATTCAATCGCCTCTACGAGGAGGAGCAGCTCGCGGACGTGCAGCGAGCAGCGGATGAGGCGATCGGCTATGACAAGCATGCCGGTGACGATGAGCTGGGTGAGGGCCAGCGACCCTTACGACGTCGCCAGCGCCATCGTCGCGAGCTTGCCGACGAGGTGCTCACGCTCGTCATGAGCGAGATACCGCAGGAGGCAGATGTCATCTTCCTCAGCGTGTCGAGCTACACCGGCCACGACTTTACAGTGCTGTCGCGGGCGAAGCTGATCATCTATAACGAATCCACAAACGAGCGCGTTGGTGCGCTGGACCTGAGACTGACAACGGAAAACGGCACAGCTAACTTGGCTGCCATGTTGATTCGTGTTCCAGCGCCGCAGGACGAGGGCGTAGCCGAGGTCGATGGGGACGGCTCTCTCGGCAGCGCTGCAGCACAGGAGTGGGATCTGCGAGAGCTCAACGTGCGCACGTTCGGCTACTCCTTTGTGGACACGCTCCCCCTCATGATGGACGTGCTTGGCGTTCCGCGTCAGTCACGCCTGGATGTCCTACAGAACCTGCCTGACTACTCCTTGTCAAAGGCGAAGGAAGAGATTGCGCCCTCGCGACTGTGTGACGTGCGCTTTGGCGTGGGGTGGAGCAGCGAGCACGACGTCGACGCCTTCCTTGTTTTCCTCGACGAGAACAACAACTACGTCGATCACTTGTATCCAAAGAACGGGAAGCTGCGGTCGATCGCGCGGGACGCGGCTCGACACTCTGGCGACGCGCTTTGCGGTTCCACCTCTGCTGGGGATGAGGAGTTCATCGATCTACTGACGTACCGCGTGCCGGACAACGTGGCAAGCATCGTTGTCGGTGCCGTCTGGATGGAGTCGTTTGGCGCCGCAAAGCGGACGTGCAACTCCATCTTTGACGTGCCGGACTTGTATCTGCGCCTGCAAAACCGCACGGTCATGAATCCGCACTCGATGGAAGTCGACCGCTGGCCGGTCAACCGTGAAGCTCACGACCAGAAGATTACAAAGCGGCTGCCGACCACGTACAAGGACGCCGAGCATAGGGAGCAACCCGTGCGTGCGGTGGTGCTCGGTGCGCTGATGAAGACTGGAACGCAGTCCTTCGATTCACTTTTCCCCAACGGCCGCCGCATTGATCAGCACTTTCGTACGCACCGCCCCCCTCCTTCAGAGGGCGATGATGGCGCTGTGTCGGAGCTCGAGGCGGATTGCGAGGAAGAGGTCCCGCTGTTTCAGCTGGTACCCATTCACCAGTATGTCCCGGTCGACCCACGTGACGGCTTTGCGCGCGTGATCCCGTACTTGCAGTGCATGGTGGCCTATGCTGCAACGATCGAGCGTGATACTCTTACGGCAGTGCACTGTCGGGGCGCCGAGGACGAGGCTGCGCGCCTCGGTATCGCCACTCCATACTCTGTCCTGGGGAGCAGCGGTGTTTCTGCGCTGAACACGACGACCGGCACTAAAGACACGCGTCTCGCGCTAAGCAGCGAACACAACATGGTAGGCTGGAACCCCGTTACGAGTGCCTCCGTGCGCCGCGCCAATCGCGTCGAGACGGCGATCAAAGCTGCGCGTGAGCGTGATGCGAAGAACAAGGCGGCAACCACGGCGCTGCGCAATCGTTATGGGCGTATGTGGTCAGAGATGAAGTACTACGATAACCGCACCGATCTTTTCGCCATTGCCGTTCAGTTCTTGGAAGTTGTGGAGGTGCACCCACAGATGCCGGATCGGTTTCAGTGCCACGGTGAGGTGTGGGTGTTTGGCCAAACCAACTGCATGGTCCCAGCGCACGGCTGCGTCTCTGCATTTGACAACAAGCCATACCGATCCCCGATCCTCGTAGATCGCGAGAAGCTCGTATGGGCCGACGCACACCAGGGCAGCAGCAGCTGTGGCTACTTCCTTGTTCACAAGTATGACCGACTGCGTGTTATGCTGTTTGAGACGGCATCTGTCGGCGTGGCAGACTTGGATCTCCTCTCCATGAACGCCTTGTGGAGTAGCGAGGGCGACGGGCGACTCACTAGTCTCTCAGATCAATTCAACCCCATCGAGTGCAATGTGCAGCTTACTAGCGCTTCTAGTGTCATGGACACTGGAATGCTTGTCTACAGGGGTGAGGTGCGGCTGCGCGTGTCGCGGGTGCCACTTAACGCCGCCATGATCACGCTGCAGCGGCAGGCGGACAAGATTAACGCGCAGCGGAGGCACGTGCAGGAGTTGAAGAAACGCTACGAGGAGCGGTACTACAACAAGCAGTACCAGCCTTGCGTCATCATGTGAGGTGGAGACATCTGCGCTATGGATAACATGCGGAGACGCGCTCACGTGGCCTAGGCACCCCACGGCTTTAGAAGGGGAAGCGAAGGAAAGGCGGGGGGGCGAAAGCCGTGTGTGGAAGTGCTGGAACGCCATGTCGGTCGGTCGGATGGTCGCTCTCGCCCCTCCCCTATACGCCCACACACGGCTGCCCCGTCCTCTCTTTTGCTCTCTTTTTGTCTTTTCACGGCGCGTGGCTGTGAAGTCCTCCGCCCCCCCCCCCTGCCTTATCGTACCGCGCGCTCCTGTGCCGCGTCACTCTCGCGATGCCAAGTTCGCTACCTCTCTTCTTACGCCCTTCCCTCTCTTGCCGTTGTAGTGGCGCCTGTCTTTTGCTTCAGCGGTTCTCCAAAGATGTGGCTTAGGGGGGATTGTTTCATGCAGTGCTGCTTCTCTCTAATGTGCGGTGAATTGCACCGTGTGTGGCGAGTGGAGTCAGTAGCTCACGGAGACCAAGAGAGAGAGAGCGAAAGAGTTGTGGATGCATGCTCAGCGCAGGGTTGCTATGGTATTTCGCTTGACGAGTTGTCGTGATAAGGCAAAGCTGCCGCTATAGACTGTAGAGCTGAAGAAATTGTAGCTGCTTCTTTGAGCTGGTTAGCTGCCCCCTCACAGCGTGGTTGTGCCAGGCGCCGCTGTGTGTGTATGTGTGTGGGGGGGGCACATAACGCGGGGAAGTGGCCAATATGCAGTGCTGACACGCAGCTTTGTACTGTAGTCTTCTCTCTCTATTACCCTCACCTGAGCGGGTGAGGCAGTGCAAGTTCACTGTGTATGCAGTGCTCGGGAAGGGGAGTTTCTTGTCTCCTTTGCCCATGTCTGTGCGACTGTTCACCAGCTAAAACAGCATCCTCTGTGCTCTCCAACTCCTCTTCCACGCTCTTCGTCCCCCTGTCCTTCGCTTTCTTCCATGCAACCTCTGCTGCGGCCCCACCAAGTGTACACACTCACCACATCACAAGGGTAATTTCTCAGTGGCTCAAGGCGCAGCTCGCTTTCACTCACGCACGTTTCTGCAGTCAACTCATCATTTGCTGCTGACCCATCATGGCATCCGATCCGGTAGACATCAAGCTGGACCTCGAGAAGGAGTGCCTGGCGAAGGAGTGCGCCAAGAAGATGGCGGCGTACAATGCTTGTCTGGACCGCATCAAGTCCGTTGAACCCGAAAAGGAGCCGCACTGTTATAATCAGTACTTTGACATCGTGCACTGCGTGGACGTGTGTGTCGACCCGAAGCTGTGGCCAACGCTCAAGTAGGCGAAGGGTGTAGGCGAGCAGTGTAGCTTGAAGAAGCGATGACTCGTATCGTGTGCGCATGTGTGACGGCAGCTCCCCGTGTGCTGTTGTGGGGTAGTCTCGGCCTCTTTGCTGCATGATGTCGCGTACTGCAAAGCAGACAGCCCCACACGCTAGCCGCCACCACTGCGCAACGTTGTTTTCGAGTCTTGCTGTGATGACCGAGGCTCACGAGGTAGCGGCAGTGAAGGTGTGCTGTTGCTGGTGAACCCGCAGTCTCACAAGCGTGATTGCCAATTGTGTGTGTGTGTGTGTGTGTGTATGTACTTCGCACCTACTTAGCATCTAACGAAGTTTTCTTCTCTAGTAGTATCACACGTAGCCACAAGAGAGGACGTGGGCCCTTCGACTTAACGGGAAAAAGTGCAATGGCGGCGAAACAACGTGAAAAAAGAAGGCTGCCGTGGGCCGCCCTCGCTCTTTGTCGCCTGTCTGTATCGTGTGCGTGGGCACGAAACTCACGACGGCGAGGCGTTCTCCCTTGCTGGGGCGCCTTTCGAGTGCATCCTGGTGTTTGTATCTGAGATGTGGCCTGCCGCGTGCAGATGATGCAATCTCAGGCGACAGTGTCACGCCTGACCCATTTCGCTTCTCTTTTGCTCTGGTCTTCAGAGTTTCACCTTGCTACCTTCTCCGTTCCTTTACCTCTCTCCCTGCGCTATCCACTCTCTAGTACCCCTGTTGCCCACCCACTCGCCCCCCCTTCTCCACTTGTATGTTGCGCAGTTCTCTTTTCCCCAACCCCCAAGCCCAGTCACAGAGAGCCGCTTTCCATCACTGGCTGGATGCTGCAATACTCCCGTCACCCGTCTGCGTCACGCCGCCGCTTCCTATGAGCGGGTCTTTCCCCCACCCCCTCTGTACTTAACTGGACTCTCACATACAGACGTGCACACATCAGCTACTTTACTCCCCCTCTCTGTTTTCCCCCTCGCGCATTTTCATTTCTTCAGCTCTCACTGCATAACACGTGAGCTGTGCATAGCCAGTAGAGTCATTCGAACCAAAGGTGCCACTGCTACACCGGTACCCCCCCCCTCATACTTGCTCCTCCCTTCTCTCTCTTCGCACTTCATAGGCAGCGGGGGGAGAGTGCGGCAGCAGGTGGCGTCAGTGCATCTTCCGTATCGGACTGCTTTGACCCAAACACATCGACTCGCTTTGTTTTCGTTGTTGCTCTCGGACTTAGGCACTACACTTCTTCTACAGTTCACGTTGATCATGTCTTGTTGGCTTATTGTGCACTAGCACTGTCTCTCTCTCTCTCTCTTTCTCTGTCTGTGGCTGCTCTTCATCTCCCTGCCCCCCCCCCCCTCTCTCCCCTTTCCTCCGCTCCGCAAGACTCCCCGTCCTCACCAGCGACTCCTGATTGGGGCCCTCCGCGTTGTTTCTTTTGTTGCCTTTTTGGGGGGCGGGTGGCGTATATTGACGCGTGCTTCTTTGCCACCTCAGCCTGAGTGGCACACACACACACACACACACACACACACAGCTCATCGCGAGTGCCTGGCTACGCTCGCAGGGAACCCACGCCACCCTTTTCCCCTTGTGATTTCAGTGACGCTGCGCCTTTCAGCTCTCGAGTAAAGACGGTCTGAGGCACACCTTCATCATTTCCCCTCTTTCTCCGTACTGCCTCTCTTCTGGGCTGTGGTGTGCCTCCTTGCGCTTTTCCCTTCCCACCGCTTCCCAAGACGGTACAGCGGCGGGGACAAAAAAAAAGGTCACCTCGAGGGACTTCTCTCCAGAGGGCCCTTTCGCGGTTTGAGGTCGAGGGGAGGCAAGCGGGGATAAGACGTTCGTGCATTGCGCTCTCACCGGCTCTCTCTCCCTCTCTCTCTCTGGGCGGGTGGACAGCGGAAAAAGAGCGATGGGCAATGCTTTCCCCTTCTTACATCCACAACTCTCCACCCACCTCCATTTCGTAGTGTTTTGTGCGTTTGCTTGTGAGGTGCTTCTGCCTTCTTGCTGATTTTCTCTCCCCCCTTCTTCGTCCTCGTTACTTAGTGATTCGATGCTGCTCGTGCTCCTCCATTTCGCTCTCCCTCCCCTCCCCTTTCCCCTCCCCTCCCCTCTCTGCATTCCAGTAAGCAGCGCTGAGGATGCACTACTTCTTCTTAGAGAAGCAGAGCTCGCTTACGCAGCGGTGGCAAGTGCGGCAGGTGGCCTTTGACAGCAAATACCGATACCTCTACTACACAAAGTCGCTAAGTCGTGTGGATATTGAGGAGGTCATGACCCGCAGCCATGAAGGCGAAACGCTTTGGCCGTGTCTCCCAACGCCTTCAGTGGCACTTCCAGTCGAAAAGTGAAGTGGAGCGGGAAGGTCAAAGTGACGCAGCTGCGCTACGCGGCTGATGAATACATTGTTTCACCTGGCAGCAGCGACTTTGACGAGCGCATCTTGCTCACCCTCGTCGTGGTCGGCTACGAGCGACCCTTGCAGAGTCACCGTTACCGTGGTAAGGTGGCGAGCTCCGGTAGCCGCAGCGTCGGTGGAACGTCTGAGAAGAGCTTTTCCTTGTGGAGCTCCGCCTCGCGGCGCCGCAGCACGTCTCACCTCAGCTCTGTGCGTCTCGGAGACAGTGACGGCGATACTGATGAGGATGCTGCGTTGAAGCCATGGGTGTGAACCAGCCACTGCTACCGAGTGCTGAGCATGAGGTGCCGGAACCCGAGCCACCGTCGGGATTCCTGCACATGCCGAGCTACCCGGTGAACGAGTCTCTCGACGACGGCTTCGAGGACGAGGAGGAGAACTTGTTCCGGGACATCGACCTCGTGCCAGACGACGACGAGGACGAGGAGGAGACGTCGGTGACGGCCTCAGAGGCGGAGACGGAGGAAGGAAGCGACGACTGCGACGTGGATGACGGCAGCGACGTGGCACTCAACTCACCCCCATCCACACCGACAGGAGCACGCGGAGTGGCTACAGCTTCTTCAGTCGGCGCCAACGAAATCCAGCAGGTGGTGGTAACACAAAGGACGAAAAGATGGTGCAGCTGCAGTTTCGCGCAGCCAACTACGAGGTATTCCGCATCGTCAGCCTGCGCGTTCGTCAGGCGTTGGTGCGCCACGGTCTGTGCGGCCCGCTGCACGCAGGGCTTCCACCCTACGACCCTCGCAACGGTATTGCACTTGCAACGGTTCCCCTGCACCTGCGCCACGCCTTCCGGCGTCTCAACGACGTTGTCTTCTACTCTCTCCAGATTGGTCACGTCGTCTACGTGCGGCAGCAGCGTGAGGTACGCGGGATGGAGGGTTATCTTTGTATTACACATGACTCCATCCTGCTGCTGCAGCTGGACGGCAAGTGTCCTCGCTGGTTGGACCTGGAGGACATCGTCGGCGTGCAGTATGTGCTGCGCAGCAACCATTCCTTTATCTCGATCCGGGCCGCGGCGCCGTACCCTGACTTCGTGTTTATTCCGATTATCCCGAGCTACCCACCCAACTCTACCTTCAACTCGGAGGAGTGTGTAGAGGGCATTGTGAGCATGGTGCGGCGCCTTCTCATGCAACGCCTGCGTGCGGGTGAAGTGGTGGCGCTGGCCCCAGTCTCCAGCCACAGTCTCTCGGTTCAAACCGCCGAGGACATTGACGAGTATGATGCTCTCTGCCATATCAGTGATTTGTCGAACACCTACACGGATGTGTTCATGTATATTGCGCAGGAGCAGTGCACTGCTGCAGTTCCGCTGCGCTGGCGCTGGGGTAACTCCAAGACCCCGAGCCACTTTACTTTCAAGCGAGATCTCTACCACGCCTTGGAGCACGAGGATGGAGAGGACAGTGAAGACGACGACGAGGCGGCCCTTAGCCGCTCGCAGCGCCGCCCGTTTGTAGGCTCCGCCTCCGCGTCGCATGTACACATGGTAGAGTCGCTGGTGCCGTCGCGGCAGCAGCAGCACCTGAGCACCGGTGGAGGCGTTCTCGTCGCTCCTGTCGTTGTTCCGGAGAATTACGGCACCATCTATGTGCGCGGGCGGCGCCCGTACCCCGTTTAACGCATCGTCCTGTGCTGCCCCACAGCCGTTGCGCTCTGCCCCACCGCGAGAGGACTGGTGCTCCAATGCGAGCTTCATGCCAGCCACCATGACGCAGCTGATGGCACCGCCGTCCCGTGTCGCAGAGCTGCGGGCGAAGAAGAAACTGCTCGTTACCCGCACAGATCGCCGTAGTGCCAGCGCAGCAGAGGCCGCAGTGCATGCCTCTGGAGGCGATCTGCCTCCTCAGGCAGTAGGCATCACTGCAGGAACGAACCTAGGGCAGTCACAAGAAGCAGCAGCGGCTCCACAGAGCACCCCCGCTGCAGCGTCGGTTGTCAGCGCGCCTCCAAAAGGTGCTACTCTGCCGACGCTTCCGCCACGCTCCGGCACGAGCAGCCGGGCATCCGCCATCGGTGAGTCACTGGCGTCGCCATGTCCGGCGTCCCAAAGCGACGCTCAACGTGCGTCGCCCCTGCCTGTGGTCACGCGCTCCGCCTCCTCCAAGCCGAGCACTTACGGTCTGATCCCCTCTCAGCATCACCCAGACCCTGCGACTCTTGACTTCTGGTTCTCGATGGCGGCGCCGCCCGTTGCACCGGTCGCCACCGCGCAGAAAGGGCTTCACCTGAGCGACATCCACTCATCCATCCAGCATGGACAGCTGTCCACGCACCAACAGTTGGAGACCCCGTCCACTGACACGGCGTCGGGGGAACAGGAGCGTCTTGGTGTGGTGCCACCAGTCATTCAACGCGGCACGTCTGCCGTACCGGCGGCTTCGACAGTGAAGATGACTGATGGCGCTTCTAGGAGCGTCGGCAGCCATCTCACGTTAGCAACAGCATCAGTTGGCGTCACCCCTTCCTCATACTCCTTTATTTCCTCACCGATCGGCGGCGGTCGCCTTTACAGCTTCACGCAGCGGGCGCAGTCGCCGTCTGCGGGCCATGGTGACACCGCCACGAACCGCAGTTGCTCCCCGAAGGAGGTATCACACACCGCTGAGAACATGTCCAACAACAGGGCGAGCAACGAAGATGAGGAGAGCGATGAGGACTTTGACAGCGAGGATATGGAGGACATGCTGCAGCGTCCCGAGTCTCGCGCACCCTCCGCTGCAACCGGGACTACAACACCCGCCGCTGCGGCGGCCTCAGGTGCGGCAGGCGGGGCATCCTTGGGAGTAGCCACTTCCACGGCTGCTGCAGGCAGGAAGGACAGTGTTGTAATGAGAACCGACAGTGCGGCATTTGTGCCTGTTGACGACGGTGTTGTGACGCAGGTGGTGTTGACGGCGGAGATGCTTCCTGGGTATGGCGGGGATCGAGACGAGGATCAACGAAGTGATGCTGCGTCTGCACCCTCCCCATGTCTGCAGGCCCTGCCTGAGATGGCGGCCTTCATCTCACCAGCTGCCTTACATCGCTGAGAGGGGAGGCTGAAGACGTAACGCTCAGGGTGGATAGTGCAGCGGAGACCCTCTTTGAGCGTCTCCGGGTGGATTGAGTGTTGAGCATCACGCACACGGAGACATCGGTGTCTGTGAGCCGCCGTGCCTTTTGCTCATTCGCTCATTGGACACTCCCATGCTCGCTGGCCAACACTGTAGGCAGCACAAATGGGGGAGGGGTCCAATAGGTGCGCTGAGCCTGCATCCCCTGACCGCTTATTTCTCAGCGGAGCTCATTCATCGCTTGTTTAGTCATCGCACCTCCATCCCCTTTTTAGCTTTCTTGGCGCCGCACTCCTGAGTGCCCCCAATAGTGTCGGGTGTCAGCCATTACAGGGTGATTGTCGTTGTTGGTCTCGCATGCATGGTTCGCTGTTGAGCTCGATATCTGCCGCTCGCTTGCCTCATTGTTGTGCGAGGGTATACAACACGCGGACGCCGCCACGCATTTCGCCTCTGCTCTTGTCTTCGTCCCCTTCGGTGGTGGCAAAAAAAAAGGCCTCAAAGACGTTCTCGCGACTTTCGGTCCGCGTGGCCGCCCCGTTGACTTCTCCACTTTTGTCTTTTCAGCGTTGGCATCGGTGGCGCTTTTCGTTTTTGTTTTCTTTTTTTTTTTAGTCAGTGCCGTTGTCTTTCGCTCACTCGCGCAGCCCGTGCGTGTCAACCTCCTTCATCAACAATGAGCTCAAACGCAGGAATGGAAGGCACCCAATCGACCACTATGGTGCTGTGGGCAGTGGAGCGAAGTCGTACGTGAACAGCTGCCCTCCGCCTCCTGCCAGCCAAATGCTCACACGACGCGCCCCCTCTCTCTGTGCTTCTCATTCACGTCTCTCCCTTACTCCCGATTCGCCTTTTGTCTGATCGTATTGTACGTACACGCCGCTCTTTCGTTCCTGCACAGATGCACACGCACACCCACGCGTACGCATGCAGCCCCGTCATCGGCAGGATTAGATGCAGTGCTTCAGACAGCCTCTCCACTCCGTAGCAACAAACCGCCCCAAACCTAACACCGACACCACCTCTGTTTCTTTCTGTCAGCTTGTAGCAGAGGTTGGAGCACTCTTTGAGAAAGCAATGTTTTCTCTCGTCCCTCTCCACCTCTTCAGGTAACCACCATACAGCTGGAGTTCAGCACGCATTCCCTCCGTGTATTCTGCGCCTTTCGCTTCCCCGCTCATCACTTCTTAGTGGTTTTCATTTCCCGCCACCTCCTGCTCTCTGCCTCGCTTAGCGCACTCTATGTTGTCTCTATGTTCTTTCCTTCATCTCTGCATACAAGGCATCCCTGCTGATGGAGTGGCAGGGCTGTGCGTGGTATCGGGGGCTCAGCGCTGCCGCTGTGGGGGGACGCCAGACAGCCCCCTTGCCCCTCCTCAATGCTGAATCACCCTCTGGCAGTGGCAGGGCCAAGTGCCGAAGACGCCGGGAGGCCAGCGCGATGTGCCGCTGCTGATGCCGGCGGCCAGGTCCTGGATGGCGTTGCTTTGGAGCGGCCTGCGGCTGTGCACACGTCTGTGCCACCCACGCGACGGGCATCGTGCCCACGGAGCTCGAGCACACCGCACGCGGCCCCGACTGCCTACCGGCAGGGAGGCGGGGTGGGCGGACGGTGGGGCGGTGACGCTCTTCCCAGGCCGCCGGGTGTGCGTTGCTGTGGCGCGTGTCTGCGGCCGCTGCGCACGACGCGATGGGTCCGTGGCCGGGCTGCTAGAGCGGAGTGATGGCCGAGCTCTGCGGCAGGGAGCGGGTCCGCTCAAAATCGAAGGACGGCTATCGCGGCGACATGTTCAGGGCACCGTGTGTGTGTGTGTGTCTGTACGCGTGTATGTGGGCACTTTGGTTCTGCGTACTCCTCTATCTCTCTTTGTCTACCCAGTAGTTGATCTTCATCCTCCTGGATCTGGTGTTCTTGACGTATTGCTCATACCGCGTGAAGAAGCTACTGCGTGCGTTCCAGGTGATGTCGACAAGTAGCCGGGGTAGAGTTTGTCCACTCGGTCTCGTTCTCACCGTGGCCCTGGAGCTCTCTGCCTCCCTTTGTTGATCTGCATGGAGCTCTTTGAGACTTTCCTTCACTCTTATTTCCCCCGCGCCCGCCCCCCACCCCATCGCTGCTTATCGCGTGCACCCACCCTGCAGTGTACACACCGCACCACTCTCGTGTACACGTTTTGCCCCTCCTTTTCGTTCTGTCTATCTGCCGCTGAGCCTCAGGCGCACAACAGGCGCCAAAGGAACGGCGTATCGAGCCGCTCTCCCCGGTTGGGCTCGTGGCTCCCCACACCCTTCGTGGGTGTGCTGTTGGTTTTTAGTGTGGTGGGTACCATCTCTTCAGTACTGGCGAGCCACCTCGCATTGCGCTTGTCTCACGGACACCGCCTGGCTCCCTCCTGCCCATAAGACGGAATACCTCTGATTCCGACTCACGCACATCGATTTACCCCTTCCCCCTTCCCCCCTCCCCCGCCACTCACAGCTGAAGATGTTTTACACGTACGCCGAGAAGCAAGGGAATGTCTTCTTTGACAGCTGGCAGATGCGCGAAATCGCGTTTGACACGCTGCGCCGCCACTTATATTATTCCGACTGCGTCAGCCCGGAAAAGATTGCCTACCCGAATGCCAACGATAACCCGTTCCCCACTGTTAGTGCTTCAGATGACTCCTTGGAGAACAGAGAAGATACTGACTCTAGTCTAGGCACCACGGGCAATAACCCCGCCGTTTCCCAGCTGATCATGCGCCCACCGGTGTCCCCACTAAACCAGCGGGTTCACTTCAACGTGGCACCGCCGCCGCCAAACAATCCGGAGGAAGTGCAGTGGCGCAAGAAGATTAAGGTGGACATGATTGTGGCAGTCGGCAAGGAGCATGTGTTTCTGCTGGAAGACACACACCTCAAGGAAACTGACCTGTTCCAGGTCGAAATTCACGGAGAGGTACGGCCAAGGGCACCTGGTGAGATACCATCGCCAGGTCCGCTGCTGTGCCCGTCCACCGGGCTCTCCGGGATGCCAGATCGGTGCACTGTGGAGAACGACGAGTTTATTCGTGATCCGTTCTTCTTACGCGAACTCTATGAGGCGCTACGGTACCAGTTTTCGAGTCTGCGGATGGAGAGAGAGCGTGCAGAGCTGGTCAGTGGCATGCCTGTGGTGGCACCGAATGCGCGAAAGACGCAGACGTTGGAATCGCCTCGGCCAAAGAATGGCGGCGTGTTCCACGGCAGTCGCATCAAGATAATCTTGCGCATGCGCACCGACTACGAGTTCCGTCGATTCGTGTATGTAGTGCAGACTGTGCTTGGGTACGACAAGCTCATTGTCCGACCGTATCGCGGTCTTCCCCCGTACGACCCGCGGAACGGTCTCATCTTTGCGGTCATCCCGATGTGCGTCTGGCACACCTTCAAGTCACTCGACAAGACCGTGTTCTACAGCTTCCTGCGCGGTGACTTGGTTGGCCGCAACTCCAGCAATCAGCTGTATGTGGCTCTGCGCGGTGCCTATCTCTGCATCACGCACGACAGCGTTCTTGTGATGCGCGACACCGGCAGCATTCCACGGTGGATTAAGCTGCAGGAAGTTCGTGCGTTTTACTACAACGTGACCAGCAGTCGCCCCTTTGTGGCCTTTCTCTCTGATCCTGGCGCCCCCGATATCATATTTCTACCGCAGCCACCCATCTTTGGCCCCGAGGCGGTGCGCCGCTTCAGCCCGTCGCTGGAGGTACTGCGGCTGCGCCACGTCATTCACGAGACGTGCTTTGCCTCGCTCGAGATTAGGCGAGTGATCAATATTGAGATCGCCGAGGTGTCGGTGCGCAGCTTCGTGGAGTGCTACGAACGGGAGACACGACGCAGCCTCGACTTAGACCCTGCACGATGCTACCCTGGGGTGCTAAGCTGTCCGCTGCCGAAGGAGCAGCTTGCGCAGGTGTGGCGAGAAGTGCAGAGCTTCTACGCCACGCGTGATCCGACCGTTGCTAGTTGTGCAGCCATTCCACTCTATCAAAACAACACGAACGACACCGCGCTCACGCCCGACCAGCTTGAGGTCTTGTCCAGGCGCCTCGCTCGCGAGAGGGCGAGCAGGGACGACATCGTTGGACTATCGTACGAGGAGGCGTACCGCATCCAGGCACCAACGCGACGGGATGGTCGCCTGCACAGCCGTCACCACCTGACGCCACTGCACCCAGATGTGCAAGCTACCACGCGGTCCACCGGTGATGTCCCGGAGGCTCAATCGGACCCTCACTCCAACGCAGCTTCTGCCGGTGTCGGCCGTGACAGGGCTATGGCAACGACATCAAACCACCTGCACCGTACCTCCGTGGCGACCGTAGAGGACCTGGAGCACACCAACTTCCAACGCAGTACAGGGCATGAAGCGGCCGCCGATATAAGAGGTGGAAGTCCTCCGCGAGACAGCTCTGGAACATCCACCATGATGTCCCCACGTCGTTAGCGGTGCCTAGTGCGGCACCTCTCACATCGCATTCGACTGCAGCAGTCTCCACCGACGGCAATACACGTCTTCCCTCTGATGTGACTCTGTCCACCCTATCACGCAATGTACCGTCGTCGAGCGGTAGAGGCGGCACGCTCACTCACTCGAACGCGGGCTGTGCTCAACTACCGAACCACCGCCTGGAGACACCGCAGCTGAGTTCCAGCCCCGGTGGAGGCGCTGCTGGTCTCGGCGCGTCGCTATCCATGGGTATGTCACCGGGGTTGGTAAACAACAGCTTCACGAGCAGCCAATTTGGCGGCAACAGTGTGCAGTACCAGATGCCAGGAGCACGGTACCTGAGCGCGGACGAGATAGTGGGTGCCGGCTCCTGTGTTGCAGTGGATCATCATACCATCTTGATGAGCGAGACTCCGGTGAGCACCGACGGAGCTGTCAGTACCCTCTTAGCCAATACAGAGCCAAACGTGTCGGATATTGTAAATAAGAGCATCTCGGCAATGCAGGCGGCGTCCCCATCGACAAAAAAGCGATCGAGTTCTGCCGGACGGGCGCTGGAGGCACCGAGGGTGGGTGAAGGAAGGCGACTCCTGCGCCCCTCTCCCCCCTAACGACACGGCGGAGGAGGTCCACTTCACGGAGCACCCCTCAGAACAACTCCTCCATTGAAACATAAAAACGGGAAGAAGCGGGTTGTTGCACGCATACGTGGGTGTGCTTGAATGCGCCCTGGTTAAAATGACATGAGGACGCTGCGGCTACGCGCGATTCCATCGGGGAAAAATGTCTTCGCACACGCCAGTGATGGCCGTTTTTGCCTGTCCTCGTGGTGTTCTCTTTGACCTTCTTGTAATGGGACTCTGCACGCCGTCGCTTTCGTCAATTTTTTTTTTCCATTCTTTCCGCTTGCCCATCGCGTGTCGGTGATTTGATGTTGTCCGCAGCCGATGTTGCACTCGGTACAGCGCACACGCCCCTCCCCCCCCCCCCACACACACACATACACAGACACACAAATGCTGACAAACGGGGTACAGGTTGATGTACCGCTGCTCGGTGTCGTGTGTTCGGTTTTTTGCCTCCATCGGCCCCGTTTCATCACCAACTTCTCTCCCTCGCATCTTTTCTGTTTTGTTACCTCTGCGAGTTGCTGCCGAGTTTTTTTCCCTTTTGTTTTTTGTTCACGAACACCTGCTGGCTGTGCCGGGTGCAGTGGAGGCACCTGGCTGGAAGCCTCACGCGTGTTTTCTCGGTTTTTGGATGGAATCGTTTGCACCTGCTCTTATGTCATTCGGTGCTCTGGTGATGTCGGCACCTGTCAGAGCGGGGTGAATTTGTTTCCCTATGCCTCTGTGTGTGTGTGTGTGTGTGTCTTCGTGTGTTCTCTCTGTGCTTTTCTCACCGGTACGCTGCACCTCTCCAGGAGAGCTTCTCGTCTTGTGCGATGTGGACGAGGCGTCACGTCTCTCCACGGACATGTGTCGGCTTGACATGAGTGCGAGGCGCTACACGGAGTGGTGCGGCAAAACGTACGAATCGCTTCCTCGGCATGTGCGTCCCCTAAACAAAGACGGGCTCGCCTACCATCTCGCCATCGCTGTCTCTCTTTGACTTCGATGCGTGACAGCACCAATGCGGTTTTCCAAGCCACCGTCCCTTCTCGTGGACATTGTGGCTTCTGTTGTCTCCACCCCACTCCTTCTGCAGCCCTTCTCTCCGCTGGGTCGGCTGGTGGCACTGTGGCCATAGACATGGAGGAGAAGAGAGGCGCCTGCCGCCGTTTCTCTCTCTCTTCTGCCGTTGTGCATAGTTTCTTCTGTGCTGCGCTATAAGCGAATTCCGCGCGTCGTGTGTGTGTGTGTGTGTGTGATTGCCTCTCTTGCCCGCCACGCTGCCTATCTCTCTTCCGCATTGCTGTTACGATCTAGCAGACTTGCTGTGCGCATTTCATTGTGCTTTTAGTGTCGAAGCGGTGCTGATTTTCCCCCGTCACCCTCTTACGCGTTTGGTGCTTCTCTCTCTTTCCCCTTTTACGGGGCGGACCGCCAATTAAGGACTCCCGTTGGGCCTTCTTTGGCTCTTTCAATGGATGCTCAGCGTTTGCTCACTCGCGCAACACCATAACTGGCGAGCGAATGATTTTATACTTGGACGCAATGCACGCTAGCTGCGGCGAACCAGGAAGGGTATGTGATCCAGCCTGTGGAACATCTGACGTACCCGCGTCTGCTCTCAAGCCTCGTGAGGAAACGGAATAGCTCGAACCTGCTGGTATAGTACATGCGGCTCCATCTCCACCCCACCCTCTCCTTCAGCTCTTCCTCGTCTCCTTACTCTTTCCTCTGCCTCTGTGTCTCTCTACTTGCAGTCGAGTACTGTAGAGTGCACTGCTCACCTCACTGAGCCGCTGTGCGGTGCGTCTTATGAGAAAAGCACCCGCGCGCACCTCTATACGCTTTGTTTTGTTTCTCTTCTGTTGTTGTATGCTTCCACTGTCTCCCACGCAGACGCCTGATAACCTTCATTGGGCCCAGCGGGGAGGAGGGGGAGGAGGAGCACTGCACGCAACCCCCGACCCCTCTCCGCCTGGAGCGCACTCGCACTCCTAGCCGCCGTTCATAGTCCGACCTCTTCTCTTATTGTTGTTGTTTGTTTGTTTTCTTCTCTTCGTTCCCCCACGACTACATAATTCGCTCTCTCTCCCCTCTCTTTTGCTTTTCTCTGGATGTAGCGCTTGGCTCTCCTCCTCTGTTCGCGCATCTCTGGCACCCACCCCCATCACCGCTTTCTTCTGTACCCCCGGCCCCCTCTCTTCCTCTCCTCCTTTCTTCCTACTTTGTTGGTCTTGTCCATCACCAGCACTCTGCTTCATCGAGCGGGCAGACCCAGCCACCAACCCCCCTCTATCCAGGCTCCGTCTCCTTACACCTCCGTTTCCTCACTCGCCATGTTCTACACCTACGTGGAGAAGCACGGGAGCGGTTTCTTTGGCAGCTGGCAGACACGCCAGGTGGCCTTTGACACGCTACGCCGCTACCTCTACTACTCCGAGCCGGTCACCAACGTGATTCCTCTCGCTCACAGCCACACCCTGATGGCAACGGACATCACTACTACCGCTACTAGTCATGATGATAGCAGTGGGAATGCTGTTGCGCAGCCTGCGCGCACAAGTCCGGCCGCGTCATCAAGCACCTCCGTGGGGCACGCAGTCGATGAAGTTGCCGTGCCACCGGCAAGTGTCACGTGGCGGTGCAAGGTGAAGGTGTCGAGGGTGCTGCCGCTGGCTACCATGCCTGAGTTTAGACCTGACCGCTGTGGCGATGAACGTGACCTCTATCAGCTCGAGATTCAAGGCGAGTCTCGCCCGATGGTGCGGGGTGAGATACCGCCTGTGGGTCCACTTCTTTGCCCTGCCGCCGGCCTCTCCCAGCTCGAGCGGTCTCGCTGCTGCACGAGCAACGACGCCTACATCCGAGACCCGTTTTTTCTAAAGGAGCTTTTCGACAGCCTCCGCGACCAGTTTGAGGATCTGGCCAATAGGCGGAGGCAAGCGGCGGCAGCGGCAGCGGTCAGTGGTGACGGTCTCAACGGCCTCACCAGCTGCGCTGGTGTTGGTGCGGGTGTGCAGACGCTCGTAAGCCCTCGTGGTCCCAAGGGAGAGCTGCTGCATGACGGTGTCGTCACTCCGGTCCGACTCATCCTTCGCTGTCGTGATGAGCGAGAGTTCCGCCGGCTTTGGTATGTGCTGCAATCTGTGCTTGGGTACGACAAGCTCATTGTCCGACCATACCGCGGACTGCCCCCGTACGACCCGCGCAACGGTGTCGCCTTCGCCCATATCCACATGTCTGTGTGGCACACCTTCCAGTCACTCGACAAGGCCGTCTTCTACACGTTCATGCGAGGCAACGTGTACACGCTGGAGGAGGCTTCCAGCGGTAGTGTTCTGAACAACACCGCGGCATTCCGCGCATCGTCGGAGTCGGGCAGTTTCGCATGCATGCCAAAGTTGAAGCGTATCTTGAAGGGGGCGTACCTCTGTGTCACACACGACTCCGTGCTGTGCATGCGTGAGACCGGTAGCATCCCCCACTGGCTGCGCCTTGCGGAAGTGCAGGAGTTTCACTGGAACCTTGTTGCCCGCCATGCAACCACGAATTCGCCAGCCCCATTCTGTGTGTTTGTGTCGGACCCGCCCATCCCAGACTTGTTCTTCGAGCCGCTGCCTCCTACCCACGGCACCGAATCCATTGCCGTGTACACCCCACTAGTCGATGTTCGTCGTCTCACCTGTGTCATTCATGACTCTTGCTTTGCCTCTCTCAGCACCCGACGCGTGATACGCATGAGAGAGACGCAGGACCCATCAATGGCGGCTTATGTTGCCCGCACCGTGCAGGAGGGTCAGCGGTGGCCTACCGTGCAACGTGGAACAGGCTACAATAGCACACTAAGCTGCCCGCTACCAAAGGAGCAGCTCGCGGCGGTGTGGCAGCAGGTGCAATCGGAGCTACTGGAGCGTGGCAACATGCTAAGTCGTGCTGCTATTCCCATCTACGCCAGCAACGCCAGGGATGTGGAGCTCTCAGAGGGCCAACTTTCAGTGGTCGAGCGCGAGCTGGATGAGAACCGCGAGCAGCGCGACGACATCGTGGGGATGCCGCTCGAACACGCCCGGCGGCTGGAGCGGCGGGACACGGAGGCTGCCAGCGTAAGGAGACGCGCAAACAGGCCTCGGCCTCGGCACCGAGACACCAACGCCACTGCAGAGCGGGGCTCACCGTTGGTACTTGCCTCTGTATCTTCTGCGCCTGGGCAGGCATCTAGGGCGACGTCACGCCTTACGGCAGCAGTAACACGTGTAGTGCCGCTCACGATGGAGCTACTGCAGACACCCCAACTCCAAGGCTATTTTCCGACCGGTACTGCAGGAGGGCAGCGTGATGGGTGTGAGGCATCTAGTTCCAAGAGCAGCAGTCGGAAGGAGTCTGCCGTGATGACGAGCAGTGAGTACTCAAGCTACGTGGCTCCTGGCGCCCGCTACATCTCCCAAGAGGAGTGGCAGAGTGGGATGTATGCACACGCTGACTCGGTGCTCGCCGCTGACCGCCCTGCTCACGACCCTCGTCATTCGCCTGCGATTGCAGCAGCCGAGAGAATCGCAGCCTCGACGGACAACACTGCTGCTGGAGCAGCGTCGCACCAGTACAGTGAGGAGCGCACACTGAATGAAATTATTGGCTGCAGCATGGCAGCCCTAGAGGAAAGTCGCACCGACCTCCATCAGCTCGATCAGTGAGGCGAGACCAAAAGGGTGGCGGTGAGCACTGGAAGAAGCGCCAGGCGCACACGTCGAGGTGCGTTAACGGCATACTCAGAGAGACTTGGTGATCAACCAATACATTTCACACCCACACACATACACACACACACACACACACACACACACACACACACACACACACACATACATGCGTGCTTCTGGGTTGGTGCATCTTTACACTCTGCTTCAGTAAACTGCAATTACATCCCAATCAGAAGTAGTTATGATGCCATCGATATGAAGGAGCTCTTTCAACTACGTCACCTCTAACGGAGAACCGAAACCTGCAACATCCTGTCGGCTGACAGTTGAAATTCCAGCGGGTATATGTGGAAGTACTTCACTTGGCGTCTTACGCATGTCGCTGTTATTCCCCTCTCTCTCTCTGTCGTCCTTCATTGTCCTCTACATCAGCATTTGCTCCACTGACAACTTAAGACTGAACTGAACGCCTTACTGCTTCAAAGCCTGGCAGCGCGGAAGGGCACCTTTGCACTTCCTCCGCACCTCCACCGTTGATAGGCTTTGCCCTTTTTGTGTTTGTGTTTGCTCCCAGCAGTGGTTGCTCCACCAGTGCCACGTGAGGACGCCTCCTATTGCAACTCTAAACAAACCATCGCCTCATTCTACCTAGACCGGCAGCTGCCCGCCTCGAGAGCCTCTTCCCTTTCTCCAGTCATCCCGTCCGCTCCCCAGCTGATGGAGTGGCAGGGCTGTGCGTGGTATCGGGGGCTCAGCGCTGCCTCTGTTGGGGGACGCCAGGCAGCCCCCTTGCCCCTCCTCAATGCTGAATCACCCTCTGGCGGTGGCAGGGCCAAGTGCCGAAGACGCCGGGAGGCCAGCGCGATGTGCCGCTGCTGATGCTGGCGGCCAGGTCCTGGATGGCGTTGCTTTGGAGCGGGCTGCGGCCGTGCACACGTCTGTGCCACCCATGCGACGGGCATCGTGCCCACGGAGCTCGAGCACACCGCACGCGGCCCCGACTGCCTACCGGCAGGGAGGCGGGGTGGGCAGACAGTGGGGCGGTGACGCTCTTCCCAGGCCGCCGGGTGTGCGTTGCTGTGGCGCGTGTCTGCGGCCGCTGAGCATGACGCGATGGGTCCGTGGCCGGGCTGCTAGAGCGGAGTGATGGCCCGAGCTCTGCGGCAGCGAGGGGGTCTCTCAAAATCGAAGGACGGCTATCGCGGCGACATGTTCAGGGCACCGTGTGTGTGTGTCTTCTCGCTTTACCCGATCTCTCTACTGTCTTCTCGGACTCCTCCCATTTGCGCTTCCTCGAACACTTTAAGACACCCGGAGGATCGCCTACACGTACGAAGCCTCCTGAAGGAAGTGGCCACTTTACCCGCCACGTGCACACAGAGAGACACACACGTGTGAGCATCCACCTCCTCGACAGCGGACAGGCAATATGCCGCCTTTCAGTGCCCGAGTGATTTCCGTGATCCCGAGTATCTTCTTAATGTCTTTTACTCTCTCGATCATTGTGTCGACAGCTGCTGCCTCTATTGTACGCTATACAGTCATACCGGTTACTCTGTCAGACTTATCAGAACTACCTTCCACTCACTGGGCACAGTACCAGACCCTGTGCGACGCGCCAGGCGCTGCACGAAAGATCCCACTCCTGGATTCACTGAACCGAGTCTTTGAGAACATCGCCACTGCGAATGCCCGCTTCCCCTTCTACGCCTGGGGCAACTCGTCCTGGTACGTGAGCAGCATGGGCTTCCTCTCCCCCACCCCGTACGGCATGTGCAACGGGTACTGCACGGCGCGCTTCTTTGCCGATCTCGGTGGAACGTACGCGTTTTCGAGCGACACGTCCGTGCTGTACGGCGGTGGCGGCGACTGGCCCATGATTGGCCTCTACGCGATGCCGTTTGAGACGACTGCGGCGAGTGCATCGGAGAGCTTTATTTTGACGCTGGACTCCTCCGCGGACGGCGCAGCGTACACGGCGGTGGAGTACTGCAGCGTGCCGGCGCTTAACCAAGCAGCCACCGCGGAGGCCCGGCTGACAGCACAGGTGGTGGTGTACGCGAACGGCACCATCATTATGCGGTACGCCTCGCTGCCTGACACCCGCACGCTGCCGGCGTACATGCC
Organism: Leishmania lainsoni; assembly: GCA_003664395.1. NCBI lineage: Eukaryota > Euglenozoa > Kinetoplastea > Trypanosomatida > Trypanosomatidae > Leishmania > Leishmania lainsoni. The sequence continues at coordinate 169,165 of RAIA01000132.1, forward strand.
GAGCACGGGGCTCATCTACTCAAAGACGCTGCGTACGGTGGTGCCGACGCCGACGGCGGCCAACGGCATTGCCGCGTACCGCTTCGACCCCGTGTTTGACGCGTGTGCCGGACATGGCGACGCCCCCGCGTGCACGGCGGACACGGGGCGCGGCTGCGTGTGGTGCTCCTCCACGTCGGCGTGCTGTGCAAGCACGCTGGTGGCGGAGGTGTGTCCGCGCGGGCAGTGGACCGCACCTGCAAGCAGCACGGCCGCCTTCACGCCGCAGCAGTTCTACGACGTCACCGTGGACTTTGACACCCCATTCGTGGCCATGCCAGACCGCAGCCGCAGCTTCGCGCTGGCGAGCGGCTACTTCCCTCTTGCTCTTGCGGACCCTCAGCAGAACATTCCACTGTTCCGGACCCCGTCGCTAGAGCGCATCTACTGCATCCCTGGTGCCTCCTGCCCCATGCAAACCGACACACACCCTTGCGGATTGCTTGGCAACACGTGCGTGAACGGCAACTACACGTTCTCTATCTTGGCGCTTGAATCGGAGTTCGTCTTCGCGAAGGCCGCGCGCTGGGATGCACGTGTGCTACCCCAGCGCTCCCACGGTGAAGAGCTCTGCGCAGAGGCTGCCGGCTGCGCTGACGGCATGGTGGGGCAGTTGACCGGGGCTGCCTTCAGCAACCACTACTCCTCCATGCCACTCTTCTCGGTGCAGCTGTACGCCGACATCAGCGGCGTAGTCGACGTCACGATCCAGTGTGCAAGCTGTGCGCCGGGCGACCCGATGCTCGCACACCCCCCAATGCGCGTTGGGCTTGTCCGCTACGGTGTGGACGACGCATCGTCGGTGATGGTCCCGCAGGGCCTCCTGCGCAGCGGGCTGCACGTCCGCTTTGTGCCGAAGTCGAGCTGTGTCGACTGCGGAGTGAACGGCTGGTGTGATGAGTCTTCGGGAACGTGCCACTGCCAGCCGGGGTACTACGGCAAGAGCTGCGCGGCGTGCCCTGCGTGCTGGGCGGGCAGCGAGTGCGACGACGGGAGCACCGGCAGCGGGACGTGCCTGTGCAAGGGAGAGGCGTGCGAGGCGGCGTGTGCGGGCACCAGCGGCGGGAGCATGGCGTCAAGGAGCTGCGCCGGGTGTGATGCTGTTGGCGGGCGGTGCAACTGCGGCGTGTGCGAATGCCAGGGTGGGTGGGCGGCGCGGACTGCAACGTGGCTCCTGCTGACGCGTGCCGTGCGTACTCGTTCGACGGGTGCGAGGTGTGCGGGCAGCACGAGGGGTGCGTGTTTTGCCATGACTCGACGTGCTTCAATCCTGCGCTGAGTGGGACGCCTGGCGGGTACACGTGCTCGTACAGCACCCCCGCCGCGGACACGCAGGCATGTGTGACCTACAGGAGCCGGGGTCTATGGGCACATGCGACGGTTAACTTTGATTTCATTGCAGTCGTTGGTTTAGCGTTCGCTGTAGTGGTGCCTTTTCTGCTGCTCAGCTTGTTGTTCTTCATTCGCCGAAGTGGTAGAGCAGTGAATCCAATGGACACATTTGCGGTGACGGGTTCAACTGAATTGCGTAATCTGCGGCGGGAACGGGAGGTGGTCCAAGTCGCCTTCACACGGAAACGCTCCTTAGGGAGGGAGCTCATGGGGATTCCCCTGCGGCAGATCTCCCTCCAGCGGCTGTTCAAGCGTCGCAAGGAAAACTTGATGAGCGAGCAGTAGTGCTGCCGAAGAAGTGTGCATTCTGTGGGCATTGGACGGCCTATGAGGAGAAGGTCAGGCGGGCGCAGGGTTGCGAGGGGCGCGTAAGAGCCTTTCTTTGACTCCCCTGCTTCCGAAATGTAAAGTGCATGTGCAGCGGTATGAGGGTTGAGCCTCGTCGCACCATTGGAACTATTAAGAGTTAGAGAACATCACATTGATGCTGATAGGCGAGACAGAGACATGCGTGTTGTGGCGCTTTCCAGTCTTGTGTCCCTCCTATGGCCTTCGCTTTCTCGCGGTAGGTTTGCCATCACGCAATTAGGCTGCCAGGCAAGTGCTTGTTTGGCTCCTGCGATTGCACCGTCTTGGCTGCGCCTTCACCATTGCTACAACTTCTGTATTCCACTTGTGTCTCTGTTTTTCCCTTCACCTCCCCCCCTCCCCCGTCCCCCGCAGACACGTGATCGGTTGGAGAATTCAGCGGAACTTCCACAACTTTTCTTTTAGCTCACTCGCCCTCCTCTGCTCCCCTCTTCCTTTTCCCCATCAAAAGTGCGGCATCACAAACACACCAGGGGCGCTACTTGCCGGAGAAAGAGCGTGGTTCGTGGAACAAGCAAGAGGGAGAGGCCGTGACACGCTATCAGCTTCACGCCGCGCTTCTTCCCCTCTCTCTCTCTCTCTCAGGTACAGCGCCTCCCACGCCTGCGTCTCTTTACCCCCCTGTAGGAAGAAGGGTGTGCGGGGCACCGACGCCTATTGGCCACGTCTCCTGGGAGGGCTTCTGATAACCACCGATTCTCTTGGAGGCGGACGTCAGGTGTGTGTGCGCCACCCCCTACCCTGCTGATTGGGTCCGTCTTTCTCCCTCTCTCTATACTTCATTGATTTCGTCGCACCTTAGCATTTCCCTTTAGTTTTGTTTGACTCCGTCTCCACATACACCAGCGTTGCTCGCTCACCATCGCGTGCGTGCGTGTGTGTGGGTATGTGAGGCTCGCAGTTTTGCCGGCTACGACCTGCGTATGAGATTGTCTGGTACTGACACTGCGCTGTCCGCTCTCTCCGCTTGCGCATCCCCTTTTCGAGTTTTTCTTTCTCTGCGCCGACTCCACACACACACACACACACACACACGCCTCGCTTGGCTCGGTATCGCCGCTCCTTCCATCGCTGCCTTTTGCTGCTTCTTCGCTTCCTCTTCCGCCTCAACTGCCACTCAGACTGTCGTGGGCAGGAGCGCTACTCATTCCTTTCTCCCTTACGTGCCTTCCGCCTGCGTCTGTCCGTGTGGACCGCGTGAGGGAATTATCCGCCTGTTCGCTCTTGTTCAACTAACACGCAACCCCAAGCCCCTCTCTTTGTCTGTAGACCCGTCGTCATTTCCGCCACCAGGACAAGTAGGTGTCGTTCTCCCACTTCATCTTGCTCGCTAGGGCTAGCGAGAGGGCTGCCTCTCTTTAGCAGGTTTGTGAAGCGATGCGCACGTACCACAAGGGGAGAACTCAAGCACAGTCAGAGCGACAAGTCCCACTCCGCACGTGTACATGCCATGTTGTCTGCATCACGTAGGGAAGCCTTCTGGGCCTTTTTACTCACCATTGCACTTCTTAGTAGCACCAACGGATGGGCCGGCAAAGCGAGCATTGTAAGCTATACCGCCACCTCAGTGACGCGGAGTCAGCTCGCTGCCGCGTCGCTGGACCACTGGGCACAGTACCAGACCCTGTGCGACGCGCCAGGCGCTGCACGAAAGATCCCACTCCTGGATTCACTGAACCGAGTGTTTGAGAACATCGCCACTGCGAATGCCCGCTTCCCCTTCTACGTCTGGGGCAACTCGTCCTGGTACGTGAGCAGCATGGGCTTCCTCTCCCCCACCCCGTACGGCATGTGCAACGGGTACTGCACGGCGCGCTTCTTTGCCGATCTCGGTGGAACGTACGCGTTTTCGAGCGACACGTCCGTGCTGTACGGCGGTGGCGGCGACTGGCCCATGATTGGCCTCTACGCGATGCCGTTTGAGACGACCGCGGCGAGTGCATCGGAGAGCTTTATTTTGACGCTGGACTCCTCCGCGGACGGCGAAGCGTACACGGCGGTGGAGTACTGCAGCGTGCCGGCGCTTAACCAAGCAGCCACCGCGGAGGCCCGGCTGACAGCACAGGTGGTGGTGTACGCGAACGGCACCATTATTATGCGGTACGCCTCGCTGCCTGACACCCGCACGCTGCCGGCGTACATGCCGAGCACGGGGCTCATCTACTCAAAGACGCTGCGCACGGTGGTGCCGACGCCGACGGCGGCCAACGGCATTGCCGCGTACCGCTTCGACCCCGTGTTTGACGCGTGTGCCGGACATGGCGACGCCCCCGCGTGCACGGCGGACACGGGGCGCGGCTGCGTGTGGTGCTCCTCCACGTCGGCGTGCTGTGCAAGCACGCTGGTGGCGGAGGTGTGTCCGCGCGGGCAGTGGACCGCACCTGCAAGCAGCACGGCCGCCTTCACGCCGCAGCAGTTCTACGACGTCACCGTGGACTTTGACACCCCATTCGTGGCCATGCCAGACCGCAGCCGCAGCTTCGCGCTGGCGAGCGGCTACTTCCCTCTTGCTCTTGCGGACCCTCAGCAGAACATTCCACTGTTCCGGACCCCGTCGCTAGAGCGCATCTACTGCATCCCTGGTGCCTCCTGCCCCATGCAAACCGACACACACCCTTGCGGATTGCTTGGCAACACGTGCGTGAACGGCAACTACACGTTCTCTATCTTGGCGCTTGAATCGGAGTTCGTCTTCGCGAAGGCCGCGCGCTGGGATGCACGTGTGCTACCCCAGCGCTCCCACGGTGAAGAGCTCTGCGCGGAGGCTGCCGGCTGCGCTGACGGCATAGTGGGGCAGTTGACCGGGGCTGCCTTCAGCAACCACTACTCCTCCATGCCACTCTTCTCGGTGCAGCTGTACGCCGACATCAGCGGCGTAGTCGACGTCACGATCCAGTGTGCAAGCTGTGCGCCGGGCGACCCGATGCTCGCACACCCCCCAATGCGCGTTGGGCTTGTCCGCTACGGTGTGGACGACGCATCGTCGGTGATGGTCCCGCAGGGCCTCCTGCGCAGCGGGCTGCACGTCCGCTTTGTGCCGAAGTCGAGCTGCGTCGACTGCGGAGTGAACGGCTGGTGTGATGAGTCTTCGGGAACGTGCCACTGCCAGCCGGGGTACTACGGCAAGAGCTGCGCGGCGTGCCCTGCGTGCTGGGCGGGCAGCGAGTGCGACGACGGGAGCACCGGCAGCGGGACGTGCCTGTGCAGGGGAGAGGCGTGCGAGGCGGCGTGTGCGGGCACCAGCGGCGGGAGCATGGCGTCAAGGAGCTGCGCCGGGTGTGATGCTGTTGGCGGGCGGTGCAACTGCGGCGTGTGCGAATGCCAGGGTGGGTGGAGCGGCGCGGACTGCAACGTGGCTCCTGCTGACGCGTGCCGTGCGTACTCGTTCGACGGGTGCGAGGTGTGCGGGCAGCACGAGGGGTGCGTGTTTTGCCATGACTCGACGTGCTTCAATCCTGCGCTGAGTGGGACGCCTGGCGGGTACACGTGCTCGTACAGCACCCCCGCCTCGGACACGCAGGCATGTGTGACCTACGAAAACTTTGGTTCGCTTCCAACGATCTCAGCCTCCTATTTTACTTTGATTGGCACTTGGTTCACAGTGGGGACGGTTATGGCAGTGTTCATTATGCTGTACGCCGTCTGTTGGTGTTGTTCCCACCGAAAGCGTCGTGATCTAACGGTCCAGCTGGCGGTTGGCACAACACCCTCCTTAGTGAAACCATACCGAGAGCGGGAGGTGGTCCAGTTCGACTTCACACGGAAACGCTGTTTAGGGAGGGAGCTCATGGGGATTCCCCTGAGGCAGGTATCCCTCCAGCGGCTGTTCAAGCGTCGCAAGGAAAACTTGATGAGCGAGCAGTGAAGAAATCTTGTTGAGCTAGCCTTTCGAGTTTCACCGGTTATGATGCGTAGGGGTTCGCAATGTTATCTCGTGCTTCCTACTTTCCATAGCTGATAAAGCAGCTGCGTTCTTCTAGGAGAGGCCAAACTCACTACAGTGCCCGTGGGCGTGTGTTGGTCTTCCGTGCATATCTCACTTTTCCTACCATGGCTGTGGCCACGTTACTTCATCCTGTTTTCTGTTTTTCCTTTTGCGCATCCCTGCTGATGGCGTGACAGGGCTGTGCGTGGTATCGGGGGCTCAGCGCTGCCTCTGTTGGGGGACGCCAGGCAGCCCCCTTGCCCCTCCTCAATGCTGAATCACCCTCTGGCGGTGGCAGGGCCAAGTGCCGAAGACGCCGGGAGGCCAGCGCGATGTGCCGCTGCTGATGCTGGCGGCCAGGTCCTGGATGGCGTTGCTTTGGAGCGGCCTGCGGCTGTGCACACGTCTGTGCCACCCACGCGACGGGCATCGTGGCCACGGAGCTCGAGCACACCGCACGCGGCCCCGACTGCCTACCGCAGGGAGGCAGGGTGGGCGGACGGTGGGGCGGTGACGCTCTTCCCAGGCCGCCGGGTGTGCGTTGCTGTGGCGCGTGTCTGCGGCCGCTGAGCAGACGCGATGGGTCCGTGGCCGGGCTGCTAGAGCGGAGTGATGGCCGAGCTCTGCGGCAGCGAGCGGGCACTCTGGGAAAAAAACTGTAGTGCAGTAATGGCGACAACGCAAATGCTGCTTCGTCTCTCATTTCGCGTGTGGATGATTAGGGCGGGGTGTAGGCCAACCGTATGGTCCCCTCTTTGAGGAAATCCAAGGAATGCGCTGCAAGTTATTCGCGATGTATTATATACCAAACCTCGTGGCCTGATCTCTTGACGCTTGCGTCGTACAGGTCCCTTGTGCGTTGTAGTCGTCTCCCCCATCATGGCGGTAGTGAGTGCTTACGACTCTTTTCATTTTTTTTTCTCCGCTGCACGTCATGAAGGGCGGCTGCGTACGCGCTTACCTCTGGCTACGTCTTCGTGACGGGGAAGGTGGGGTGCAGTGGGGCTCGTTGCGGTGGTCCGCTGTGCTTTGCCGAAGGAGTTTTTGATTATTTATACTCGAAGGGATCTGCATGGTGTGCTTGATTGTCTCGCAGAGGCGCATGAAGGCCCTTCACAGATCCTTTAGTGCTGTGTGTTGCACGCAGGTTATTTGGCCTTTTCCTCGAACGGAGAAGAGATATCTGCGAGTACGCTCTTGAGTTGCATGGAAGACAATGGAGAAAGGAAATGGAGGCATGCACGAGAAGGTGGCGCAACCCTCACAGCCATCTCAGGTGCAGGGAGGGATGTGTCCCGGTACCTTACTAGTGGATTTCGTGCCCCACGTTAGGTGTGAGGGTGTCCGCCACACTGCCCACTTCAGCACTCGTTGCGCGTAGGAGCGCTTTTCTAGTATTTTCTAACACCCTAGCAGCCTCTGCTCGGAAGGCAACGAATGCTCGCACGTAGGCGACCACAACGGGGGGCTCTCTCCCCTCACAGTATGATCATCCTCGCTTGCCCTGACTTTCGCTGTTGTGACTTCTTGTCCTCTACTCGTTTTATTTCTCCGCCTCATCCTCGTTTCCACGGCGGCTCGCACTTGAACGAACGGCTTGTCTGCCTCCCTTGTGAGACCAACTCTTGTTCCGGCTGCGCCGCTTGATCATCTGAAGGTGCGCAGCTTTCCCTGTGACTCTCAAGCGTCATGCTTCTCTGTCGCCGCGGTTATTCTCTCGTGACTTTTCCGCGGCCTGGAAGTCTCAGTGCTGCGGTGGCGTCCATGCAGCTGTCCAGGGCATCGTGCAGCTCTGCCGCTTCTCCCTCCTCGACTTTCCTGCGTTCTGCGACACCTGGAAAGGTTCGCGTGCGTATCCGCACCCGTGACGGGGCCGTGCACGAGCGAATGTACAAGGACGGCGACAACTTGATGGAGTCGATCCGCGATGACTCTACGTTGTCGGTGGATGTCCCGGGAGCCTGCAACGGCACCTGTCAGTGTTCTACCTGTCATGTTCTTCTTCACTCTGCAGAGTGGGCGCGCAAAGTGGAGAGTCTGTTTCCCATCACTGACGCGGAGCAGGATTGCCTTGACAAGGCGCCTGATGTATCGGACACCTCACGGCTCGGCTGCCAGCTCACCTTGTCAGACGAGCTCAATGGACTGGAAATCGACCTACCAAAGCGCACGCTGGATGTGCGATGGCAGGCCAACTTTCGGCGCACCACCTCGAAGTGAACGCATGCGCGAATCGGGTTTTCGGTTGACCGACCTGTGCTTGACTGGCTCGTGCGCCTCTACAGAATGCGATGGAAGGGGAGGAAATACGGCACCACAACGTTGTCTGGCTCTGCCTTAGCTAGGCGAGCCGGCACCCTTCGAGAAAGGCCGTCTCTGCTGGAGGAAGCACTTCCTAGCCGCTGTGGGTCGCTCACACTTATGGGGAAGCACACGCTCTTGTAGAGAGGGGCTACTGCCCAACGCTCTCGTGCCTTTTGTCTACACGGCTCAGGTGAACGGCGCTGCCCCACACTCAAGCCGCGTAGCAGAGAAGAGGCCTCCACCAACAGAAAACCACGGATTACCTCCGTCGTGCCGGCAGCAGCTCGTCCCGCCAACCAAACAACGAACTGCGCCACTTAACCTCGGTTCTCTGTGTTGTGGGCCTCACATATATAGTCGTCCCCCCTCCTCTGTCTCTCTCTCTCTCTCTCTCGAAGGCACTCGATCTGCAAGAGTATGCGGGACTTTCTGACTTGGCCACGGAGCGGTACACAAAGCTGACGCCGTTGTACGAGGTGGAGATGGACCCGCTCCATCAAGTCAGCGTCCAACGATGCACATGTCTTAACCTGAGCCCTCAAGCCGACAGCATCACGTAACGTCAGGGCGCTGCCGTGAAGATACACAGAAGTGCATGGGCTTGACAATAAAGTACAGGCAACGTACCGGTGGAGGTGGTGAGAGAGCGGGAGGGAATTCCATCATTGTAGGCCGCTCAAACCAGGGGACGGGGCTCCTTTGCCCTTTCAGCTTGTTTTCGTTTGCTTGTTTGGTGGTGGTGGTGGTGGTGCTAGTGCTGTGCCGCTCACGGGGTCCGTTCGCCGCATCTTTGCGACTTTGCAGCTCGTACAATGAGTGCCACTGCGCGCTGAATGAGATGCGCAGCGAAGAGCAACCACATCAAAACAAAAAGAAACAACAGCACACACACACACACACACACACACACGTGGGCGAATGGGACTATTTGTCTTTGGTAAGTGCAGAAGTGGCTTTGTGCTGTCACGCAAGCAAACGCCGTGGGACTGTCCCATAGACGCCTCCCGTGCAGCTACCATCCCTCCAATCATAGAGGCAAAGTCGGGAGCCTCGCGCTGTCGTGCAGCTCGCATCACGAGTCAATGACTCCAAACCATTTCGTTTACTTGCCTCTGTTCCTCCTCCCCTGCCTGCCAATGCATTTCCTTGGCTACATCTCTCACTGAGACGTGAGACGTACCACGTCATAGTGTCGAGACTGCAAATCACGCACGGACAGGGGAGACGGAGAGGGGTCTGTCGGCTCATTACTTTTGGGGTAGCAGCTGGTAGAGGCCTACGCACATCCACCTTTACTGGTATCGCCTATCCTTTACTTTACTTCTTCCCTGTTGGCGCACTGCTCACCGCCGCTCTTCTGAACCTCAGCGTGTCTATATGTTGTTGTGTGAGGAGCCTTTCCTCGTCAGAACGTGGAGGAGGATGTACCGAAGGCTCCTCCCCGCTCACCGACGCCCGCGCTGCACGGCGGCACCGATGTCGCTAAGGACGTCACTGGCGCACAAAAGCACCCGTGGTAGCGTCCAGGTGCATGTCAAGAAGCGAGACGGCACACACTGCGATGTGGAGGTGCCGGTCGGCCTCTCGCTCATGCAGGCCCTCCGTGACGTTGCGCGACTCGATGTGGAGGGCACCTGCAACGGGGAAATGGTCTGTGCCACCTGTCATGTGAGGCTCTCGGCGACATCCTTCAAAAGGGTCGCAGGGCCCTCCGAGGAGGAAGAGGACGTTTTGGCCAAGGCGCTCGACGTGGAGGAGACGTCCCGACTTGCGTGCCAGGTGGATCTGACCCCGGAGATGGATGGGCTGGAAGTGGAGCTTCCGCCATGCGACAATGGCCGCTGCTAGCGTGGCAACGTAGGTGCAAAACGTACACACACTGCGAGAGGCGATGAATGCGACTGAGAGGCTCAGCCAGCAGTTCAGCGCAGAGTATTTCATCGTCCCGGGCGGCGTTTCTTGCTCTTCTTCACAGCTTCGATGATGTTGTGGATGAGTTTTGTTGGTTTTGGTTACTTTCGCCGACATGTGATGGCCTTTTTGTGTTTTTCAACGTCTCAGCCGACCGCACCCGCTGGCACACCGAAGGGATTTCTGAAATCGAACAGTAAAGGAGTGGCCGAGGAGTGACTCATACGAGTGCCACCAGCCGCAAAAGGCAGAGCATCGCGCTGTTTGACAACAGAGCGTGCAGAACAGAATCACTGCGCATAGGTGACAGCTGGGCAGACGCGGTGATACGCTGTTTATCAACAGGGGTGGGAGTAAGGTGACCTTCACGCGTGTGTGTGTGTGGCGTCGCACTCTGGTGACTCTGCGATGGAAACAAAACGCGCAGAAGGCACTCCGCCTCAGGTGAGGTATGCACAGCTACCACAGCGTCTACACCGCCGTATAGTGCGTAGGATTGTATCCAGCCCTCTTCGCCATCCACTGTCGCCTCTTCACCCTCGTGGCGTCTTCTCCACGCTCTCCTGCGCGCAGCCACCGCAAAGGACGACGACTCGTGTGCGCTTTATTTCGTGGAGCGAGTGCAGCATCGCTTTAGCGCAGCTAGGCCGACGCTAAACGTGTGAAGACGTGTGCTCTTCGAGCACCTCTCTCCATTTCGGTGCCTTTCATATGTCCATTGGCTCGTCTTGCGATGCGTCGTTACTCCTCGCTTCGCCCCATTGGCGTCTTGCTGCGGCCTCCTCTCATCCCTGTCGGTACTCTTTGTACCCCGCATACGTCCTACAGCACACCCGGCAAGGTGAAGGTCTGTGTTAAGGTGCAGGATGGCACTCTATGCGACTTCGAGGCGCCAGCTGGCATGTCTCTGATGCATGCGATTCGCGACGTAGCGAGGTTAGAGATGGATGGGGCCTGCGATGGCTGCGCGCAGTGCTCGACTTGTCATGTGTACCTCTCGAAGTCATGCTTCAAGAAGCTTGGGAAACCCTCTGAGCAGGAGCAGGACATTCTCGATAAAGCACTTGACCTCAAGGACACGTCCCGGCTCGCATGCCAAATCACCCTCACCCCTGATATGAGTGGCTTAGAGGTGGCGCTTCCAAGGAGGGTTTCAAACCTACTCCTCTGATGAGCCAGCGGCAGGGCTGGATGGGTCTACTGTGAAGGCATTCTTAGTGTATTGTGCTACTCTCAGTGCTCGCCCGCTTCTCTCCGCCCTTCTCTTCCGCTCCCTCATCCGCTGCGGCGGATGTGCTTTTCTCTGCGCTGACGCAGCACCGCTGAGCAACGTTTCAGCATAGACGGCGCCGTCGAGCGACGCGCACGCGAAACGGATAAAGCGGCGAAAGAAAGAAAACAATGAAATATGCGCCCGAATGGGTGAAGAGGCGGAGAAGGCGCAGATCTCTGGATGTGCGGCTCTGGGTTGACGCATTGGGTGCTGCACCATTCGACGCGGCTTGTGTAGTGAATGAGACCTTCACAGAACAGAGAACGGAGTGGTACCAACACCTAAACCCAAGGCGCACATACGTCGCCTCCGTCATGTCGCTCTCTCTCTCTCTCTCTTGTCTCTCAACAATATGACCCACGCAGGCCGCCTCTTTGATTGTCCTTGTCTCCCTCCCCCCTTCAAGCAGTGCTTCGCCGGGATAGACGATACTGATCACCCACCACATCGTTTGAAGCCGAAATACGACCAAAAGCCACGTAAGGGGTACGCTGCTCACCTCCGCTGAGCTGTGCCACGAAGCTCGACACCCACTCTAAATGTATTGGTTTGCGCTACCAAGGGCGGCGCTCTGTGCGCGTCGATCTCTAGTATCAACAGCCCTGGCAAGCTCTTCAGGCACGTCGCTCCGCTGGTGCGCCACACCTCCACCTCCCCTTTCGTCATCCTTCACTACTCCTGGAAAGGTAAGGGTTCACATCAAGAGCGAGACGGAGGGAAAAGAGACGACAGTTCAGGCCGCCGTTGGGCTCACCTTGATGGAGGTGATTCGCGATGTCGCCAAGATGGATATGGAAGCGGCGTGCGATGGAACGTGCGCGTGTAGCACCTGTCACGTCATCTTCATGGAGTCGTCCTACAAGAAACTCCTGGACGCACCAAGTGAGGACGAGATGGACATGCTAGACCTGGCTCCAAAGGTCACCAATACATCGAGGCTTTCGTGTCAGGTGCGGATCACGCCGGAACTGGACAACATCTCCGTGACGATACCCAACGAGATGGAGAACCAAATGGGCTACTGAGCTTCGCTTCAAGAAGAAGACGAGGTGTGTGCGCGTGGGTACTCTTTCGTGTGCTGTGCCGTTACTTACCCACATATGGTACTGAGTTCTTTGAGAAGAGGACGAGGAGTTGGTTTCAGTGAATAGCTGCTTTAAACTTTAAACGCGGTAGAAATAAAGCGCATCATACGGCACCTAAGCGGTGTTCTCTCCGTTTGCTTTGTATTCTCTTCCCCCGTGTCAGTACCGCGAAGTACAGCCATCTCTTAAAGTGGCCACTACCGTCTCTCTAGCATTTCCAGGTCGACGCGCGCGGCGTTGGCGTTGCTAGTCGATGTTACCCTGCAGCTCTCCCCCCTCCGTACCTCCTGCCTCCACCCGAAGGGTCTTTAGAGCACATCCATAGTTTCCTAACCACTCTCACGGATACCGTCACAGCGATGCCGTGCACCGTGATCGGCATCTCCGGCGCCTCAGGCTCCGGCAAGTCGTCGCTCAGCACAAACATTGTATCGGAGCTTACGGCACACTGCGGCCCCGTCAGCATCGGCGTCATCTGCGAGGATTTCTACTACAGGGACCAGTCCAACATCCCTGAGAGCGAGCGAGCCTATACCAACTATGACCACCCAAAGTCGCTTGAGCACGACCTGCTGACGACGCACCTTCGCGAGCTGAAGTCAGGCAAGACAGTGCAAATACCCCAGTACGACTATGTGCACCACACGCGCTCTGACACTGTAGTCACGATGACGCCGAAGAGCGTCCTCATTGTCGAGGGTATTCTCCTCTTTACGAATGCGGAGCTGCGCAACGAGATGGACTGCCTCATCTTCGTTGACACCCCGCTAGACATCTGCCTGATCCGTCGCGCCAAGCGCGATATGAGGGAACGTGGTCGCACCTTCGAGTCCATCATTGAGCAATACGAGGCGACGGTGCGACCCATGTATTACGCGTACGTTGAGCCGTCCAAGGTGTACGCCGACATCATCGTGCCGAGTTGGAAGGACAACAGCGTCGCAGTCGGGGTGTTGAGGGCTAAGCTGAACCACGACCTCGAGAACATGTGATGCCACCAGACTGCCGAATTCGATTCTTCTCGTGTGCGGTGGGTACCTTTCGTTGAAGGGACTAACGACTGCCGACATGCAGATTGCGCACCCCCCATTCGCTCGACTTGGCGCCCTTCGCCTCTTTTCCGTCGACTGCCTCTTTCTTTGCGAGTGGCCCCGCACACGACCCCCCTCCCCCCCTCCCCCAGCATGATATGCAGCGGATGACTTGCATGCTGAGCACGGCTAGCATTGGGGCCGCATGTCTGTGCATCGTTTCCGTCCCAATACTGCACTCCATCAAGCGCAGGAGAGAGAGTGTGTGGCACTGTAGTTCCTGAACATGATCGCACTTCTCCCACCCACCACCGCTCACTCACTCCATTTTACGTATTTTCCATCACCGCCCTGTTCCCTTCCTTGAGCGCATGTCTTGACGTGATGCGTGGCACGGATTAGTCTACTTTACTCTCCGCTCTCCACCCATAGTTCCCTTCGTCTTCTTATCGCACCACGCACATGCAGCTAAGCGAGGCAGTGCCAGGCTACAAAACTCCACCATGACGTCCATCGCGTGGATCGAGGAGACGCACCGCACTTTGCCTGTTTCTACTATTTAAGCGCAACGTGCTGGCGACTATGGCGCTCCGCATGCTCCCTCCGGCGTCTACACTTCAGGTGCTGCTGCGGGCTCCATGCCGCCAGTGCAGTACGGACGCAGCCATTTTGAACATTCGCCTGCACCGCTGTGAACGCACACTTTGCCTGGCGCGTAGAGTGCGTACAGAGGGGGTGATGCAACGGCCTACAATGAATGACCAATGGCGGGTGTCAGGGGTGTGTAGGATGTGTGCACTGGCTACCATTCAGGCAATCCACCTCCCACCAAGAGCACAAGTATGGCGTGGAGGGGGCCCACCTCTGCACCTATCCAGCTGCTCCACCGCTAGCACGTCCTGGTTATCCGGGGTACTACTACTGAGGCGGGACTCATGGAAAGCCTGAAGGCTCTCTCTTCATCGTACACGGGATCGGCGTTGCTGCCGAGTGGGTGGGCTCTCACCTTCTCCTTTGCGCGCTGCCATGAGTTCTCTCCCTCTCTTTTGCTGTTCCGATGTTGTTTGTTTACCCACGTGCATTTCCTTCAGGCGCTGGCGTTGTGTGCGTGGGATCGGCGTCCCCGTCACGCTTTTCTCGTTGCGTGCTCCTTGTGTGTTTTGGGGGAGGAGGGGGGCTCTGCTAGTCCCTGCGTGGGGGCTTCTCCTCTTGGCCCCTGCATCTTCATTTCTGGTCTTCACACACCCGGCTTGTGTGATCGTAATGCACTGCAGAAGAGGCTCTTCTTGGCAGGCACGGTATCCGTTGTTTCTCAGGCTTCTGTTGAGAGTTGTGCCTTACTTTTTTCTCTCCGCGATGCGGCACTCACTCGTACGAAAGCCGCCGCCTTCGAAGCCCCTCGCTCGCTCCCTCCGCACCCCCTTCATGTGTGTACTCTGCAGGAATCCTCGGGTGCAACGCGAAGCGGCGCCATACCTAAACTAGAAGTGCACTGCTGCAAAGCACGCAACAACCACTGCCTGTGCCGGGTGGCATTAGGTGCTCTGGGAAGCGTGTGCAACGCACCCCAGCGGCCCCCCTTCCCCGTCCTCTTTAGTGAACAGAATGGACCTCTCTTATCCGCCCTCTTGGGGGCACGTGTTTCTCACCCCCCCCTCTTTATTGGCCTGCCTCGTTCCGCTGCTCCCGCTTCTCTTACTGGAACATTTGGAGACCCGCGCAGAGCACGTCGAACATCGTCTCCATCGTGTTTCTGCGGCCGACTGGCGAAAAAAACAACAACAACCGTCGTGGCATGCACACACCGCATCCTCTCACCTCTCTCTTGCTACTGCAGGGGTGGGCCATTTGATTCTCTTCGTTTCCGTCTAAAGCTCTGTTAGCGCTTTCTCCAGCGCTGGCGTCTTCCACAACCCGGTGCACTTCAGCCGGGAGCCTCATAGTTCTTTCGGTCCTAGTGATGGACCTTCTTTCTCTGTATGCCCATGGCTATCACACTTGAACGGAGGATGCCGCAGCTACACTCCTGCACGTCGCTGTGCGTCACCACACTTCTTGTCAGCCTGATGATGCTTCTTGTATACCCCCTTTTCACCTCCCTGACTAAGAAGAGCGAGTCGATCATCACCAATACAGCGTCGCGGGATTACAACGCCACTGAGGGGCGGAAAGCGCTGTACTTTTGCAAGTCGGCGTACTGCCCAGTGAAGAATGTGACTGAGTGGAACTGTGGCAGCGCCTGCTCCAACGCCACGCCGAATTTTCGCGTTTTTAACATCTACGACAACACCTCGACTGGCAACTTCGGCTATAGCGGCATCGACAACGATGCGAAACGCATTGTCGTGGTCTTCCGCGGCACGCACAACACGGCAAACTGGATACAAGACCTGGACTTCTGGTCCATCCCATACCCCAACCCGAGCTGTGGGAACAACTGCAGGGTTCACCGCGGCTTTTATAGGGCGTACAGCAGTGTTCGCCATCAGCTGATCCAAGATGTGCTGTCGATGCTTGAGCGGTATCCTTCCTACACCCTCTTCATCACCGGCCACTCCCTCGGTGGTGCAATGGCCCTGCTGGCTGCTATTGATTTTACAACATGGAACGTTTCGAAGCCGGAAGTAGTGGACAATAGCGTGCAGCCCAGCAGCGCGGCGCCAAAGCCATCGCACTTGGTACCGGTGATGCTCTACACATTTGGTGAACCGCGCGTGGGCAATCAGTACTTCACGAATTGGTCTACGTCTGTCTTGGCCGACGAGAAGCAGTTTCGTATCACTCACGCAAAGGATCCTGTGCCACATCTGCCACCGTTCTCGTGGGGCTATGTGCATGTGCCGCAGGAGGTGTGGTACCCCGCAAACGACGAGGCCGTCCTGCTATGCCGGGACAACAGCTCCACCGAGGACCCGTTATGCAGCAACAGCGTGTACGCGACAAGCGTGGCGGACCATCTCATCTACTTCGGTATTTGTACACGATGCGAGTGCACGGCGGCGGCGGAGGAGGAGATCTACACGTACGAGCTACCACCCGAGACATATAGTCTTCTCGCCCTCGACTACGTCAGGAGCAGACCCCGTCCTGCGGTACGCTGAGCACTCCCCTCTCCTTCTCTCCCTCTCTCAGCACAGCAAGCGCGCGCGCATTCTCTCTGGAGAGGCCAATTTGATTTCACTCGCTCATCTCTGGCGTTGTCTTCTTTTGGCAGTTTGTGCGTGTGCGCTTGCCATTCTGTCTCTTCGTGTGTGCCTTCTGACTTGAACGCATTGATCGTGGTGTCTGGTGTGCTCGTTATTTGCTAGAGAGGCGTCACCGTATTCTTGTGTTGATCCCTGGTGCTGACTTGCTTCTCTCTCTTTCTCAGCTTCGATGTGGTTCTTCACATCTCCAAGTACACTATGCTCGCGCCCTTGTTGCGCACGAATACCTCATTTGATTTTCTTATGCTACCAGAGACTGTGCGACTCGTTGTTCTCGCCAGTACTGCTCTCCCGTTCGCGGATTGTCTTCTTCATACGACTCCCCTTCTTGCGATGTTTTGATTATGCCGTCTCATCCTTCGGTCTGCATCAGTGCGTGTTTTCCAGTTTGCCTCCGCAGCGCCTCGGTCTTGACCCTACTTCAAAGGGCTTCCCTTCAAAGTAGACAAAGCTTGATGGTCACTCTCTGGTGTGCGTATCACGTGCGAGTGGTGCAGGGAAGGCTCTCCAATGGATTTGGGGATCGCGGCCAACATGGCATGCATGCAGACCCTTCTCCATTGCCTTATTTGGCTGTATCCGTCTCTGTACACACGGCCTTGACGACTCACCGCCACCCTCTCCCTCAGCGACCTCAAGACGCCTGCCTCTTCTCCTGGCCTATCAGCGGTGCCATTTGACGGGCATTCTGTGCTTCCCCATTCACGACAAGGGGGAACACGTTCGGCCCTCTTTTTCTTCTTTTGGGCGTCTTCCCGTGCCGCACTCCATAGTGGCGTGTGTGGCTTAGATGAGTTTGTTGTTGCTCCTGCTGCTGCGGTTGCGGTTGATGCACCCAGCACCCCTTTCCTAGCTCAATGCTTGCTGTGGTCCCCCACTTCTTCTGTTCTTTCTCACCTATGTGAATTCACCTGGTGGTAGTTTCTGCTAACAGCTCCACGAAGGTACGCCTCGATGCGCATGAAGGCTCGACCAGACCTAAACGCGGCGATTTGGTGCCTGCGCTGCTTCCATTGGTAAGAGCGTGGCAGCAGGCACACTCGTTTCTGCCGAGAGGAAAAGCCTACGAGATCCCACGTATTTCTGCAGCCATGCCGTGTATGTTTTGTGTAGCGGCTCAAGCGTCTATTGCACTGTGGCCCATGACAGAAGAGAGAAGAGGCACAGGTGGCAAGTGCGCCGTCTGGAGTGTGAGTATATTTCATCCCCGAAGCCTCTTCGTCGTTGTGACCTCCTCCGTTTTCCCTTTTGTCCTTTTCTCTTGCGTGCGAGCCGCTCTGTGCTCTCTTCCTTGTCACGCCGCACGGAAGAACGCACGCCTGCTGAGTTGCGCTCATCATATTGACTGTTTTCGACATGTATGCTCATAATTTCACCTTCCCTCTGCGCATCGCTGTCTCGTGTGTGGGGCTGAGGACGTGTTGGGAATTTGAATGGTACACTCACGTGTCAATCGACGCGCCCCCTCGAGCGTTCGCCGTGAATGCAACGCAAGAGAAACAACAGACTTGTACCTTTTCCTCGCTGACACGCATCTATGCTGGCCCACTTGACAGACATGAGGAGGCGGGGGGGTAGTGGTGGGCGAGGGACGTCGCTACCCACTGTCTGTGCTGCATTCCTGTGTCTACCTCGTCGCACGGCCAGCATGCTGCTTTCACTAAGCCTCAGACTGTTTGCCCTTATTTCCTGTCTCACATCCGGGAGTTTCAGTTTTCACTCACTCATCAGCATTGAATTCGACCCCCCTTCCCAGTCTCCAACTGTCTCCCACCCACCCACTCACATGGAGGAGTTCAATACACAGAAACAGAGTAGCCGTAACGCAGGCAAATGGTCCTACTTCGTCCTCTCGATTCACTCCCAGCTGGGGGTAGCCGCCATCACTGACTGCGACAATGCGGATGGCGGGTTTTACCAGTGCATGCGCGTCACCAATGTGCAGATTTGGCCGCAATACAGTAAGAAGCACATCAAAGAGAAATTCGAGTCGATAGAGGCGATGCTGACGGTGCGCGTGAAGGGAATCCCTGCAAAAGTGGGGGTGCGTGAGGCACCCGGCGCTACCGGTCCTACAAAGATCTACAGCTATACGATGAGGGGACCCGAGGCAACGAAGCACACGTGGATGCTGCGCTTCAGGAAGTACGAAGACTTTGAAGGCGCCATGCATCTTTTCCAAGCCATGAAGCTCAGTGACCTCCATTTGTCTGTACCAAAGCGCGTGGAGGGGCGGCAGCAGACGACGGAACTTGCGGAGGGGACCGTGGAAGTCGATCTTTCGGAGTTAATTCCACACACGATAATCTACGGTAACTTGAACGAAGGGCTTGCACCAATTCGTGCAGAGTGGCAACAGAAACAGCTCAAGGGGGAGCAGTCCCAAGTCTGATCGTTAGCAAGAGAGGAAGGGCCGTCTGAGCGACCGGCTCGTCTACTAATGAGACTCGCTCTTCTTTTTTTTCTCCCGCTCTTTCTGAGACTTTGACATGTGGCGATGCCACCTCCCCCCCTTACGGTGCCCTCGAGGTGCCTGTCCGTTGTCGGTGGCATCGGTTGTGCCATGCAAGTCGGGGAAGCTGTTCAGGTTTGCATTGCTCTTTGGAGAGAAAAACGACTCTGAAGTTTCCGTCCCTCCCCTCTTTCGTGTTTTTCTCGAGCGTGTTTGCTCGTAAGTGTTGTCCCTTCTTTATTTTCCCTTTGTATGTCAATCCGTGGTGTCTGTCATTTCACGCTTGCGTACAGCACTGACGACACGCACAGACTCCTGAACCGCAGACACGCACGCACGTATGAGGAAATGCGACGATGCCTGTTAGCGAGCTGCGCGTAGTCGAGTGCTCAATTCTCTTCATTGCCTCCTTTTTTTCCTTGCTCCCTGACACAGACGCTAAGGGAGGGAGGAAAAGCGTCTGCACGGCACTCAACTGAGGTCGTGTCTGCTCAAGCGCCTATGTGAGTGCTCTGATCTCCATGTGGCTGCTTCGTGCCGGTCTTGGTTCACTTTCTTTGTTTTCTTTTCCTTCGCGTGCTCAGGCGCTTGGGCATTTTCCGGGGTACTCCGCTGCATTGCCCATCCTGCTTTTTCCGTACGCTTTTCGCTTCTCGAGTGTGGTCGACTCGGACGCCTGTGTGAGGGCACCGACACCGAGCCGCTCTCATCTGCTTCTCTGTGTAGGTGCGTGCCTCTTTGGCTGTGTAAGGCAGGCCACACTCGCTCTCTAGCGACACATCGGTAGTTCACCAATCCTGTGAGACCCGCGCGTTATGAACGCCCAAAAGTGTTGTGCGGGGTTTTGTTCAATTTAATCTGAACGGAGGATTAACCAAGCGCGTCACTCTCTAGGTCTACCAGCCGCCGCTCAGCCGTCTTCTCCTAGGGTGACGCGTTGTGGTTTGCTGCCCATCCTCTCGCTTCGCCCATTATTCTCATGCTACGTCTCCCTGCTCAATTGCTGACCCTTCCTCGCATACCCCCCCGGCCACAGTGGCGCAGCTCCTCTGCTCCTCGCACGGGATGACCGCAGGTTCACTGCGCCGCATTTTTTTTTCTGGATGCAACACATGTTCAGCGTCACGGTGCCAATGGAAGAGTTTTCTACGGAGAAGCGTGGCTGACTGAGCGCCCTGCACTGGGTATACCGCACCCCTTAACATTTTCCACTGCTTCTCTTGGGCTGGTCTCTGTCACGCGGCAGGGTTGCCCCGAGGAAGACATGCACCACACGCTGCGAGTCGGGCGTGCGCAGCGGTATCCGCACGACGATGCTAAGTATACCGTGGAGAACTATAAACCCATGGAAGCAATGCAGGGGCAGAAAGCCGAGGACGACTATGCGCATACCCACCGGAACTGTGCAGACTTGACAGCCAGACCGCAGGCAGTGATACGCTTCACAAGGCGCCCTATGCATGAGAACGTTGCTGGCTGGATGATTCATTTTGCGTTGGCCTCGTTCTCTCCACTAAATCTGTAGAATGCTGAGAGGGGTTCTAAAGGGAGATTAAGTGTACAAAGGCTGCTGCTGCAGACGGACTGCCTTCACTCCCTGCGGCGCAAGACGAGAAGTCAGCAAAAGGTCCACCGCAGCACAGGCGAGGCTAACAATAACAACAACAGGAATGCGTAGCTGACATTTGGACGGCAGCTACACGGTGGCACGATCTACGGTGACGAGACAGTCGTAAAGAAATGGCGTCCACTACAGCGATCGATTGAGGTGCTGCCGAGTGTCTCAGCACGATTCGGGGGGGATTGCCAAATAGGCAGAGCAGCACCACAGCAGCGACATTCTATGTTTTGAGAGTTTTCTACAACCTCTGTGAAGGATGGAGGGGCCCTACTCAAGGAATAGCTTGTTGTTACCGTCGTCGCTGTCTGGTGTCCTTCTACGCTTAGCGCGTTGCGATCCCAGAGAAAGACCTACACACTCGTCTAGTATCGTAGAAGGCGAGCGTGCGCCATATGCCCCCTTTTCTCTGCGAGTTGCTTCAACGTTCGTTCGAGTGACATGCAGTCTCTTTCAAGCCTTCTTCTGCATGTTTCTCGTTGCTATGCTTTCATGCTACACTTTCCCCCTCCCTCACTCTCTTCGCCAGTACTCACAGTGTCGCCTCGCGGTTGATTGGTGTTGTTGCTCTTCAGACCGTGGTGAATACGGGTCGCATTTGTACAGATCATGCTCGACGCGACATGGCCTATCCCCTCGCTATCTGGGCTTTCCGGCTCGCTTCCCCCGTCGATGCATGCTCTCCCTTCCCCTTCCATCTGCTTTGGCGCAGGTGGTGCGACTGAACACGCGCTCTGCAGCCTCGTTTACCGGACTTCTTGTTGTGTTTCAAGTCGGCGGCAGCGCTTCACTTCTGCT
The DNA here is from genome assembly GCA_003664395.1 of Leishmania lainsoni. Lineage (NCBI taxonomy): Eukaryota > Euglenozoa > Kinetoplastea > Trypanosomatida > Trypanosomatidae > Leishmania > Leishmania lainsoni. Next base: position 190,568 of record RAIA01000132.1, read on the forward strand.
CTTCGGCTCGTGTGATGTGCGGTGCCCCGAGAGCGGTTTGGCTTCATCTGCCAGGGGTACTTTGTGCTATTTCTTTAGCTGTGGACAGCCTCTCCGCCTTTCTGACGGGAAGCCTAACTGCGCTCCGCTCTCCATCTTTTACGTTTCACTTCTCTGGGGCGCTACTGCGTCAACGAGACACGCACCGTGTCACTGTGGTGCCTGACCGACTCACTGTGCTAAGGATCTGCTATCGACTAAACAGAGCTCACTCATGCGCTCTTCATGCATTGCCCTTGCTGAAGTCATGCCCCCGCAATGCGACATATCCTCATCACCTCCGTGGGCGATGCAGCTCCTTCGCGGTCTCCGCACTCGTTGCTTCTCCCCATCTTACCTTTTCCCTTCTCCTTCTCACTCACTCCGTCTCCCCGTACTCACACGTAGGTAGCCCTGCCAATGGTGTCTACTCGTAACAGTTTCCTCTCTACAGGCACAGGCAATTCCTTCCTAAGCAGCCACGTCAAGAGCGCCGCTGTCGTTCTCTCATTTTCCTCATTCTTCTCTCTCAGAGCCTACGCCCTACCGTCGAATTTTCTTCTCGCTTTTCTTGCCTCCCCCGTATTTTCTTCTCCAGGCCCTTCTCTCCGCCTCTCTCGACCCCACCCCCTCTCCCCGCCCTTCTCCTCATGCCCAAAGCTGTTCAGTTCGCCGTGCTGAAGCAGGGCGCTCTGGAGTCCGGCAGCTGGACGCAGCGTGTGCTGACAATCGACACAACAACCGACACGGTGACTATCAGCCGCAAGCAGCACAGCGAGAACCTCTTTTACCACTCTCTGGAGGTGCTGCATGTGCAGATGTGGCCGCGGTACAAGGCGTGCGAGGTGGCCCACCAGTTTAACTCGCTCAAAGCAAAGATGACATTGCGTATCTTCGGTAAGCAGGTGCCTGTGCCGAAGATGTCTGTGGAAGAGGTCACCGCCGCGGAAGTGGCGGCGATGATTCGTCTGCCAAGCGTACCCTCCAGCATCTCACTGGATGCCTCGCTAAATATTGAGCGCCCGCCAGCGGCAGCGACACTACATTCAGAGAAACTGAAGCCGCGTCCTTCTACAGCTGCTGCAAACACAAGCGACGACCTCTGCGACAGCTGGATGATCCGCTTCGCCTCCATCGACTCGTATGAGCTGGCAGTGTTGCTTCTCAGCAACATGCGGAACAAGGAAGGCAAGCGCAAGCGCTTGTTTGGCGACCACGTCCTCACAGATCTCGAGTGCGTGAAGAAGGCGTGGTATGAGGAGACGAAAGGCTTGAAGTCCATCAGCGATGCCACCAGGGCCCATGAAAGACTGTGAAGAGCATCTTCCGGTTTTTGTTCGCGTGCAGAGCAACACAGCTCTATCGCATCACTCTCGTTGGATAGTGTTTGCCCATGAGGGAGCAGCGACAGTGAGCGGAGATGAGTTTTCTGTGGTGCTCATCTCACTTGAAGTGCGCCCTACAGCGAAGGTTCGTCCTCCACTCCTCCCCTAGAGAAGTCAAACACGTCTCTTCCAGAGTCTCCTCGCACAGCACTCTAGCGCATGCTGTCACTGTTTGTCCTACCCCCCACCACCACCATTGTGTTTGTCAACGGGTCTCTATGTCCTCAGCTCCCCCCTCTTCCCGTATGGGTATCAGTGCTTCAGCGTAATCGGTCTCGTCTCTTTATTATCCAATAAGCCCCGCATGCCTCACCGCCTTGCTCATCTTGCTTTGCTTCCGCTGGTCACCAGTCGTCTCAGCACAGGTTTCTTGCCACAGTGGTGCCACATCTTCATCGTCCCTTCTCTCGTTGATTCTCTCTCCATACCGGTATACCCGCTCTTTTCATGCCTCACTTCCTCTTCTCCGCCTATACCTCACTAGACAAGGCGCGGCGACCTCATTCTCTCCCCGTCTCTTCGTAAGGTGTTGGAGGGAGATGCATCGTTTGCTCTCGCATGAGGGAGAAGCCTGCCCCCCACCCGTCTTCTCCCTCATGTTTGTCATCCCCATGTCCAACCCTCTCATGACGCCTTTCCTTCATTTCGAGTGTCGGCGGCTTTTCGTTTCGTTTCGTGTCCGATGCCCTTCGCGCGTCCTTCAGCGTACTTATTTTTCTGTGGAGGCACTGGCGGTGCTCACTCACAATGTGCGCCCGCATTGTCGCCGCTATGCCTGTCTTTACTGCTTAATGTTTTCTCTTCGTGGCTTTGCTCTGACCATTCTGTTCCCATCCTTTCTGTTTCCTGCCGGCTTCACAGATGCCCGGGCAGGAGCGGCTGTGTATATGCTTGGGTGTCCGCCCGCTCTGTCCCTCCCTTCATGCATACTTCTCTACTGTGGTCGATGGAGTCTCTCGACGCACATCGTCCGCCTCTCCTCTTCCTCCCTCCACCCCTCACCGTGGGCTCCTCCCCGGCCCTCCTTACTTTGTGCGTATCTGTGCCCCGCCCTCATGCCGTCTCGCCTCTCCGGACGCAGCGGCAGCCCTCCTGCGAAAAGGGAAAAAACGATGTGCGCGAGTAGTTTATCCTGCTTTGCACGTCTTCGCCCTTCAAGCCTGTTAACACCGCCACTACCCCTTCCTCTGTATCACACGCCTCTCCTCCCCTCTCTCTCCCTCTCCCTCTCATTCCTCACTGGGCGCACCAAGAGGCTACGGTATCGGGCAGGGAATACAGGGCAGAAGTGATGCTTTCGTTTTCGTAAACTGGACCTCAGCCGTGGCACCATGCAGGCAGAGGCCGCCTCGTGCGCCTTCGCTTGTGCGTGCCGTCTCTCCTTTGCTCCGTGCCCCTGCCTCTCCGCACCTTTTCGTGTGGTGCTGCTGTGGCTGGAGGGGGGGGGGCAGGGCCGTAGCGGAGGTGTAGCAGGCGCTTTGCTCTTGTGGGTCTGAGCACCGTGGGAGAGGATGAAAAGGAAAGACGGCAGTGAGCACGTGGCCATTATTCATCCGCACGCACAGGGCCTTGTCTGCAGAGTATGCAGAAGGGAAAGAACAGACCCATTCCACGCCACTCCACTCGGTCAATGCGGGGGAGAGAGGAGAGCGGCGTCTTCTCTCATTTTTAAGTTCACGCTGTTCTCTAGCGCCTCACTTTCCCAAGCGATTGGTACATGTGCGCTGCAAACTCGGTGCGAATGAAACGCTGACCCACTTGATCTTGCTTGAGAAAGTGCGCTATGGCTCGCAGCTAAAGACTCTCTGCATTGTGTTGCACTCATTGCTCAGTTTCAGATTTCCTTCTCTGCCCCTCCCTCCCTCCCCCACCGACTCCCCTCGCGCTTCCCCCTCGGTCCACACAAACGTGCCGATCTGTGCGCCGCCTCTCTGCCACTCCATCCGGCCTTCTCCCACGTCCCTCTCCGCCCACTTCCCCCCTTTTTGCCGAAGACTACCGCGCCTTTTTAAATCCCGCCCGCGTTGTTTGTGCCCTTTACTAATCCCGTTTGCCTTCGTCGGACCCTAACCTCCCCTACCCCCACACCCACCCCACACACACCCACACATACAGTGCCACCAACACGCCCGCGAAGAGAGCACCTCAGTAACACTCCGGTCTTCCCAACACGCACTGCACTTGAGCCTAAGCCATGGAGACCGAATCGTCGCTGTCAAACACCACGCCGTCAAACACCACGCCGGCCTACACCACGCCGACATACCCTACGCCGACACACCCCATGCCGACACAAATCGCCGTGCTGAAACAGGGTACGTACGAGCGCGGCAGGTGGTCTACCCGCGTCATGACTCTCGACAGCGAAGCTGGCACTGTGGCAGTCAGCCAGAAAAACAACCCACAACACATCTTGCACCGCGCCCTGAGCGTTCAAAGTGTGCAGATGTGGCCGCACTACAACCGCTACGCCATCGAGCACCACTTTCACTCCTTGAAGGCGAAGATGGTGCTGTGCATCACGGGCAAAGAGGTCAGCCTCACCGACCACAACGGCTCCGTAGGCAATTTCGTGCGGAATAAGGTCGGGTTACTACTATCCGCGTCAATAGCCGCGGAGACAAACTTCTGGACAGCGGCCTCCTTGAAGCAGGGCACCCCCAAGCATTCCTCTGGAGCGAAGAATTCCTCCACATCCAGGGCCCAATCTGCCCCCAAGCCCATCTCTGTGGATACCTCCACCACCACGTGGTTTATCAGTTTCACCTCCATTGAGAGCTACGAAATGGCCGTGATGATTCTCCTGCACTACAAAAATGAAGACGGGTCGAAGCGGAGGCTTTTTGCCAACAATGTGGTGCACGACCTGGCCCGGGTGAAGAGGGCGTCGATGAAGGACGGACAACGCTGGAGCAGCGAGCCCACCATCGAAAACATTTGAAGATAGGCGTGAATCTCTCTCTCTCTGTTACTGTAATTCTCCTCTCTCGGTTCTGTCGACGTAGGCTTTGTGTCACAACTCTCTTGCTCTCCCCCCTTCCTCCCTCTTCCCACCAGCACGTCCCCGTTAGTTTTTCCCCTTCTACATCACCTCTGCGGCGCTTACAGTGCTGTTCTTCCTCGTCCCCCCTCCCTCTCTCTCTCTCTGATATGGTTCTTGCTGGCTTCTGCTTCGCGCCTGATCCTCTCTGCTCTTCCTGTACTTTGCTTACCACAGTAGCGTATCAGAGAGTGGGAAAAGGAAACGCTCACACGGTGTGATGGCTACTTGTGTCGTTGTACTGCTTCTATTTTGCTCTTTTCTTTCCATTACTGTTTCAACATCTTCACCTCTCTCTATGTTGAGCACTTGTACGTGCGTGTGTACGTGCGTGTGTGTGTGTATCTCAGCTTCTCTTCTCGTTGTGACACAGGCACACGGTACTGCCTGTCCTTAACGTTGCCAATGAGGCTGCTACCCCCTTCTCTCTTATGCTTGTTCTCTTCGTTCTTCCCATGCTAGTCTCTCTCTGTGCGTGTGCCCGCTGGTTTTTGTTCTCTCTTCCTGACCCCTCCCATACCCTCTCTCCCCGGGTGTTGCGGCCGTGGAGGTCGTATGCAAGGAAACGCAACATGACCCCACAGTCGCGCTGCGCAGGGTGGGTCAGTGTGACTGCTTGCAGAGGTGTCCACACTGTAGAGGACTTCACGCTGGCGCCCTCCTATGTCCGCAACGGCTCCTTGGTTCATGGCTGCTTGTTGCCTTCACCTCCCCTTATTCGAAGGAAGACCAACTTACCTGCGCAGTTCCACAGGGATATCTTCTACAACTCCTTCTCATCATCATTGTAGTGAATATCCGTTGGGGAGAGCTGAGCAAGATATAGAGCCTGCACCACGCCTGCTTTGCGGATGACACCACACTACAATTTTCCCTCCAGAGGGTGGAACGCTGGTCACTGGAAGACTTCATAGAGATGAGTCGGTCGACCCGTTAGAGAAGTTATTAAAGTAGCTATCGCTTAACTTGCCAGAATGTGGGCAGCCTGCTCGCCAAAATGGAGTCCATCAACGGATCTCCTCACCTCTTGCACTATGCTACTGTTTGAATCAATGCCACTCTACAGCGCCACCGCGTGCTGGTGCGGTGTAGCAAACACTTCAGGGTGACCCTTGAGCACTTTCACGCCAAGGCAGCAGCAGAGACCGCATAGCGCTGCTGCGCCACATCCGCCTGTGCCTCTCCGAGACCTATGCGAGGAGGCTCTAGTACGCACTGAGCGCGGGGGGTGCACACACCGAATCCCTGGGTGGTCACAACGCCCCTCGGAGACCTTCACGCGGGGATGCAGGTATCGGCCTCCTCAGAGCACCGCACGCCCACCCCTCCCCTATGCGTAGCAGTCGCGTGTACGGCAACGTACCACCCGCTGGCTGGGAACAAGGCCGACTCTCCAGACGAAGAAAGGCTAGCTGCACGCATCCAGCATCGCTCCCGCTTTGCAAAGACTCCTTACTCGCTCTGGGCAGATGGTGCGGCGCAGGCAGTCGCCAAGCCAGCAGTGGCTGCGGTGCTGTCTAACTGTAATGAACTCATTAGGCGCCGCGGCAAGAGGCAGCGGCCCCCTCGCATGCAGCTCCCGCGCTGAGTGTGAAGCGGTGGGGCTGGACCCTGACGTGGTGCGAAGCCGACCCGCTCAGCTAGGACACAGGAAGGCAAGTGTGTGTGTGTGCGTGTTGTGACGGCCTCGCTCTCCCTCGTCGTGGCGCTCAGCACGGGCGCTACAACGGTGGTGGACGGCATACTGCGATGCATTGGGGCGCTACTGTGGGCGCCGCGAGCCCGCCGCGTGCGCCTCCCGTTTGAGCCCGTCTCTGGCCATTGCGAGTAGGGGCACAGTGGGAAAGATGACAAGCTGTTGAAATCGGCAGTGCCCGCAGAGGGGACGCAAATCGCATGGACCGTGGACCTCTTCACTGGTCGCACACGCCAGGTCGAAATCCCCCGCAGCCCCGCTACGCAGTGCAGCACGCTAAGGCAAGCACCACCTGGTTGTAGCTGTACCACGCTAAACGTACAAAAATGCCGTCGGTCAGAAACTGCATAGAGAAGTCCTCGCCGAGTTGTACTCGATCACCTCTCTTCATTTTGCATTTCTGCTGCTCCGAGTGGCTGGCGGTGATAGCATGGAATGCAGATGGTGTGCAGTCCACTACTCTGCTAGTGCTGTTGTACCCCCACCCCTGCCAGAGCTTCCGTCTATTGGTGCGCTTGATAAGAGGGCATCCGACCTGGCGTCACGCCTGATGGGCTATCCGAGACCTGTTGATCACCCGAGGCCCGAAGCACACCCTGTTTTACGCGGTGAGGCGACTAAGCGCATCGCACTCGCACTGCATATACTCCCCCCGTCAGGCGCTCATCGCTGCTACTCCCCTCCCCGTGCCCCGTCAGAGCGATAAGCCACGTGCTATGTGTGCGCAGGAGCGTGTCCTTATTGGGCCCCCTTCGGCCTGGCCCTTCCGCTCCTGTCAGTGGCGTGCGGCGTCAGGAAGTCGGCGGCAGGCTTCTGCTGCGACAGACTCGTGGCAGCGAGCACCCCGGCACGGACGCGCTGTCAGCGGCGGCGCGCATGGCGTACCACATCTGCGCAACGCATCCAAAGGCGGAACCGCACGAGTGATGCGCGGGAGGAGCACCAATGCCGCACGCGTGGCGTCAGCACGCCGAATCGCCCCATCGGTCACCCCTCCCGACGCCGATGTGAATGGTCTCCGCATCGCGGTGAGGAGCGCTGCTGCCTGAAGCGGCACAGAGAGAAGCACAGCATAGAGTCCGAGCGCAGGGTTCCAGAGAACCCCTGCCTGAGGCTGGCCCACTTCCTTGTTGAGCTCATGCGGCATGCACCTGGACCTCCCCCTGTCACTCGTACGTCCGATGCCAGCGTCACCGCCCTCGAGCAGGGCGCTTTGGCGCGGCACGCCTGCATCGAGGCATGCGGTGCACCCGATCCCACCTGAGGCCGACAGCACCGCACGTGTGCGAAGAAGCGACGAGGATGGACAGGAGGAGCCCGTATGACGGATGGCCCGATTTCACGGCAGGACGGTTTGTCCAAGACGACGAGGATGCCGCCGCGGTGCACCAGAGGCATCGGTGTGCTGTGGCTCTGTGCGCCTCTCTGCGGCGCTCTTTGTGGCGGAATGGAGGGCACGCTGAGGGCGAAGGGTTTCTTTGCAGCCGTTGTACAGTGTTCATCTTCTCCTGGCGTTTGTTTGCTTGGCAATTAGTATTTTTTTCTCCGCTGTCGTAAGCATCCAAACAGTGTTAGTCTTGTTCAACTCACGCGTTTGCTATTCTAGTGAATGGGGTAGGAGTCTCTCAAGTGAGTTCAACTCTCTCGGGAGGGGGGGGGCGTAAAGAGCATGGCAGCACAGCTGCTAGGAGCGGAGCTGGCATGTTGGTGGAGGAAGGAAAGAAGATGCACCGTGCTGCAACCTCTGTCATTCCCGTCTATCGGTTCTCCATTGTCCCCCCCCCTCCGGTAGAGCCTCTATCAGCGGGCCGCGAAAATTGTCATGCTCGCTCGGATAGAGTGTGTGCCGATGCACCCCTCTCTCTTGTGTATGCTCTTCAGGATTCGGGCTGTGGCTGATGGAGAGTGCAGTTGCTCTCTGTTCGCTGGTCTGTACTGCCCAAGACCCGTACTCTGAACTGCCCATGCACGGATCCAGGTAGCGGCTTTGCACTCGTGTGTGTCAGTGCCCTGTGCTGTGCCTGACACCTTACCAGCTAGTGGATCGGCGCGTATGGGCGAGGCATGCAGTCCTTTATGTCTCTCTTGCACTGAAGTGGTCAAACTCGGATGCTGGCGAGAGTACGTACGCCTATCGCCCTCCACCTCTCCTCCATCTAAACAATGCGTGGAGAGGGTAGGCGTCACTTGGACAGTCGTTCTCTCCCATCTCTGCCCCTCTTTACGGCACCCCCTCCCCCCTCTCTCAAATCGCGCCCTTTTTGTTGTTCATCTTCTGCGCTGCTCGCAACAGTGACGTGCTGGTGTTGGTGGGGAACAGTGGACTAGTAAGTTGCCTTCTCTCATGTGTGCCCATTGTCGCCTTCTCTCTGATTTCCCTTAAGTGCCTCCTCTCTCCCTTCTCTATGTGGGCGATCGCTCCTCTCTTTCTTTCGTTGCCGCCACAGCCCCCCCGCCACCACCACCACCACCTCCCCACCTCCCATCGTCACCCCGTTGTTGGTGTGTTTACCTTTGTCTTGTGCGTCCCCCTCCCCCCTCCCTCTCCCTCCTTTGCTCACCTCATGGCCTTTTTCACTTCGCTGCTGTGCGGCCCAGGCCTCTTCTCCCCACCGATCGTCCGCGGCTGCAGTGGTTTGTGGTCGGTTTATTTATTTTTATATTTTTATTCTCGTTTGTTTGTGCGTTTTGTGGTCTCTCAGTAACGATGTCGTGTGCGCCTATGTGCGTGCTTGGCGCCTTTTTGTTTTTCTCGGCCAGCGCTTGTCGTGTAGACGACGGCGATGACGGTGTGCTTCAGTACTGAGGGAAACCAACGAACAGGAAAAAACAAATCCAGCGGAAAACGACGACTGAGAGAGTTACGCCTAGCTCGTCCACAAGGAAATTTTCGCTCCGCCCCCAAACCTACTCCTTTCTCGGCTCTCTCGTCACGGAGCGAGAGACCGGTGGGATGTCGCCTCCACGCTCGGGTACTTCATGTATAGTAGCTCATCAGTCTCTGCCTCACCTTTCTTTCCGATAGTTTTCCCCTCTCACGGCTTCCACGCGATGGATCCTCCACCTCACGAACATGTTGCCTAGGCAGCTGCACCTCGCCGCTGATGTTGACACACGGACACATACGCCTGTGCAAAAGTGCGCATTCACACGCCCTTCCCTGCTGATTTTCTCGTCTTTTCCCTTGTGGAACTTCTCATTGTTGTTTGGCTCTCTCTCTCTCAACTTTACCCGCTCTTCTTTTGGGGCTTGAGAGCATTGCTGCCATATGGTGCTTGGCGATGATACGCTTAAAGTATTCCCTCGCACACTGCGTGGATTCTGCTGGGAACGACCGCCTTACCTGGTTCGTTCTCAAGCCCAGCATCAGCCGCGTTTCCTCTGTGTGTAGATCGGCACCCACTTTGTTTGCCCAACCCTTACACTCTTGTTGTGGTCTCTATTCGCCGCTTTTCAGCTCTTTTTACACGCCTCATTCGCAAATGCCGCTTATCCTACAGTTGGGGACGATCTGCCCAACGAGCCAGCCCCTCTTGCGTCGAGACTGATTGGTGAGTGTCTGTCAGCGCCGTGTTTGTCGAAGCAAGTATCTTCGAGAGAGAACGACGAGCAAAACCGAAGCAAACTCCCTACGTTCTCCATTGCCTTTGTTTTTGCGAGTGGGACGCGCTGTTGCCTACGTCTCCCACCGTAGGACTGCGTCTGTCCCTACAGCATGCGTGGGTAGCGCGGCGTCTCCTCAGCAGAAACTTCCGACTAACGGCATCGGCTCGACGCGGTGTATTCTTTTACTGCTGAGTTTCATTTTTTTCCTCGTCAGCTTCGCCGTCTCCCGCGTCTTATTGACTCCCCCCCTTTCTCCACAACAAGACGCACGCGCACACTGAGAGAAAGAGCGAAGTACACAAGCTGCAGGGGTTGTTACGCAGAAAGTCAGCCATGTCTTGTAGCTTAGCAAGCGAAGTGAAGTGTGCCAGCTGGGTCACCACTGTATGGCCCACCGTCAAGGAGGTCGCTATGGAGACCCTCCTCGATGACTTCCCCACTTCACTGTCTATTGTCCCAGACAACCACAGCAAGCACGATGCATACACAGCAGCACCATCACACAGGAGTGGTGGTGGTGCCATCGCCTGTCAATCGACCCTTTCACATCTGCATTCGCGGAATCACGGAAGATGAGTACACCTCTTTGAGGGCCAGCAGGCAAAAGCTATCGGGTTGGGAAGAACTATAAGATAACGATATGCTCGTCAACGCTACAGTGATGTATCACAGCGACGACGGGATGCTGCAGTGCATGACGGACAGCGACACGCAGTATGCTTTGACTGCACTGGCCATTGCTATAGGGGAGTCGGTTCTTCTGACGGGCCGCCCTGTATCGCACATGAACGCACTGAGACAGGATTGATGCGCACTATATTTTTGGACAGGGTTACCCCAGTTTGTAATTCAGGTCGATACCTACTCCCCATTGGAACTTTTCGATCCGCAGAGCAACCTGTGCTGGAGCCTTCCTGGGGCACGAAAGCACAATCTGCCCCCTCCTCTCCGGCTTAACCGACTGCAGTCTGCAATCAACACTTCTTCGCTCCTTCCACTCATTCACGACGTACCCGCTGTGATTTACCTTTGATAAGAGGGCATCCGACCTGGAGTCACGCCTGATGTGCTACCCGAGACCTGCTGATCACCCGAGGCCCGAAGCACACCCTGTTTTACGCGGTGAGGCGACTAAGCGCATCGCACTCGCACTGCATATACTCCCCCCGTCAGGCGCTCATCGCTGCTACTCCCCTCCCCGTGCCCTGTCAGAGCGATAAGCCACGTGCTATGAGCGCGCGCATGGCTGTCTTTTTGCTTCTGTTGGGTGCGTTTGGTACCCTCTTCACAGTATCGCCCTTCTCAGCACCTTCGATGTGACGCTGAGTCGGCCAATAGTTGTCGACACGAACAATACCTTCGTTTCTCTTTAGGCTCACTGCCCAAATTCCCATATGCCCTCATGATGTCGGCCATCTCACCTTCGCAGTACTCTCTCGTGCATGTTTTTCTTCAATGAGTTTATTCTCTGCCTTACAAGACGAGTGCAACACCGCTCTAACAGCCCTGTCACACGCCCACCGCGTGGTGCCAAGCAGCGGCAGGCGCTGCGTTACAACCAGTGGCGTCGCAGTCATCGGAGCATGGCCGCTGCCTCAAGCACTACCCACCCCCAACTCCACACGTCGCCCCACAGCTGCAACCATCATGCGGGCTGCCACCTCGTGCGTCCCTCGGGGTGGCTCAGGCACCCCGCACCAGTAGACACGCGGGGCCTGGCAGGATGCACTCTGATCCCACGGATACTCTGCCGATCACGTGGGTGGCGCGCGCGTGTTTGCTGTCGCAAGGTTCTCCGACACAGCGCCATCCATGACCTGATGACCGGCATCCGCAGCGATGCATCACGCTGACCTCCCTACGCTGTGGGCACTTGAGCCTTTCGCCACCAGAAGTAGTTCGGCACTGGCAGGGATGGAGAGGTGCTATGTGGGCTTCCCACACAGCGTGGTGTACTGAGCCCTGATGATACTGCGCGCTGAGGTATTCGTCGATGGGATGGGCATTGAGCTGGTGGAAGAAAAAGGAAGGAAGTGGTGGCTGCTTTATAGGACTCTACGCGAGCGCCGGCTATTGTTTGCGGCGACTCGGATACACTTTCGGTAAATGAGTAACTTGCGGACATGCTAATGGGCTGATCCCGTGTTGAGAGGTTGAGAAAGTGTCTTGTGCTCAGTATGCCAGATGTTATTCTTCTTCTCTTGCCTAACTGCTGCCTCCTCATGTGCCCACGCCGTTGCTTTCTCACCTCACAATATCAGCACGTTTTGTCTCAGCCTCAGCCATACCGGAAAGTTCTTCCGACTGTGGCGAGCTTTTTAGTACCCATTATGTTGCGGCAGGCTGAAGAGGAGCAGATCAACACAACAGACTGGGGAAGTCCCTCACCACCGCCGCCACTTCGGCTTACGGCAATGCCACAGTTCGTGATTGAGAAGCAAGGTCGCTTTGATAATGGTGTCTGGCACACCCGTGTCCTCACCGTCGACCCCACGCAGTCCTTGCTCTACCTCAGCAAGGCCCACAAAGCAGAACATCTGGACCACCGCTGCATGAACCGTATCGACTTGGTGGAGCTGTGGCCGTCATATGACGCAGAATGCATACGCGAGGGGTTCAACAGTGAGCCGGCCGTTCGAACACTTTGTGTGAAGGGGCTGGTGGGAATAAAAACTCAGTCGTTGCTAGCGAAGGTGCTTAATAGCATCAAGATACAAAAGAAAGAGAGCGAGAAACTCCCTGCACAGGCAGCCGAGACACCCTCTGCACAGGCGACTGAGACCGCTTCTCCCCTAACAGAGTCAGGTGGCAGAGACTCGAATCGTTCTCTGGAGACCGTCGATCCATCTGCGTTGTGCGCTCCCTGCAACTATGCCTTTTATGAGGAAGAAGTTTGGATTATACGCACCATGACAGGAGGAGACCTACGCGACATGACCAACTCTCTTTGTGCCGCGGTTCCAGAGGCGTCTGTGAAGGGCTACGAACGGCTAATGCAGAGGCTGGTGTACATGGACTGAGGCGCACACGCTTTTTTTATCGTAGTGGGGCGCGTGGGCGGCGGGGCGGGGCGGGTGGGGGGGCATCGTTGCTGACTCGCTCATACAGGAGTACTGCACTCGAGCTCTCTGACTGTACGCTCATCACTGCGTGTGGCAGCTGACCAGCCGTTGTTTGTTTGATTCGTATTTTTACTCTCTCTCGTTCGTTCTTTCTTCGTATTATTACGCTCCTCCGCTTTCACCCACTGCGTCCATCCATGATGAGTGAATAGAGGAATTTTTGTTGGTATGTCAGGATACGCGCTGCGCACATGGTGCCATCAAGGAGTGAACACACTCTCATCCGCCCTGTGACAGCAATGGCCACCGTGTACCTCGTGTTCAACCACACACCACGTCACCGCCGCATCTTGCGAGCCTCTCGTTTCAACAGCCCCCCAAAGAAGAGAGAAAATATAAAAATATGTACTTTGCGCGTCACTCTCCACGAGACGACTTACATTTCCGGCAGCCACGCTGTCGAGAACTCCACGCACACGACTCTGTCGCGCGCTACTCCGCCATTGAATCAGAAGAGACCCATACGTTTTGTTCTCTGTAAAGGCGAAAGCGATGGCTATGAAGGCCTTTCTCCGATATTCTGGCTCCGCTTCCCACGCCCTCTCTGTGTCTCTCCTTCCTTCCGACTTCTCTCCCCTTTCGGCCACTTCCTCATTCCCATTTTCGCTTCCCTCATACTTCTCTGGGGGCCTCCGCCGGACTGTTTCAGAATTCATACACTTGAGAACACCCGCGCCCAACACTGCTGTAGCCAAGCATAGCACTGTGTCACACGGTAGCCTCAGGCCGTACTTTTTTTTTCTTCCTTTCAACTTCTCTTTCTCTCCCATTGCGAGCTGCCTCATCGCAGTGTGTACCCAAGGCCTTCCCCACTGCTCCGTGCCTCCCTCCCTTTTAGGAGGCGCCATCCAAAGACTTGGACGCGCAGACGTCTCCCAACACGGACTTCTCTCGCTTCTCCCCACTACCGCACCTTCCCGGCGCTCAAACCCACCAAAAAACGCCAACGCCATTTGAGGTGGGCCACAGACGGTGCCGCTCTTTTTTTTTGCCCGAATTTGTCCTCCTCCTCCTCCCCGCCCTTTCACCTCTGTCGCCCTCTCACTTTCCTCTTCCCGTTCTGTCCCCCCCTCCCCCGGCCCCTCTTGTCGTTCTCGGCTCTTTTGCCTTGCGTGTTTGGAAGTCCCTCCCTGCTCCTGACGTGGAGTGCTTCACGCCGCGCCTAGCCTCCACGAAGTCGTGCTCTGTGCAGAGGTCGATCCACACGGTGCGAATCGCCGACAACGACACGTTGGGCACTCCAGTGTGCCGGTTTGTTGTTGCTGTGCAGCCCCCTTCGCGTGCGTAAGCCGTTGCTCGTGTTTTCAGTTGCTTCTTTTCCCTTCCTCAGCTCCCTTGTCACCGTCCCCCTCCTTGTTTGTCTTCCGCCTTGCGCACGGCTCGCTGGTGCTGTTTGCCGTTCTTACGGTCATGGTGGTCGTTTTGCTCAGTTTGGCGTGCCTTTCATCCCAGCGTTGGCAGTCTGTGTGAGCTCGCTTCGCCGTGTTGCAGTTGTTGTGTGGTGAGCTCGAGGAATCGGTCGGCTTTTCGCTTCTGTTGTTTTGTTTGTCTTCGCTTCCCTTTGCCAGTCGCTACCCCTGTGTGTGTGTGTGTGCTTTTCCATTCTGCTGTTGTTGCCTTTGCTCTGGCAAGCATCCGACGACTTTGCAGTTGCGTGTGTATGTGTGCTTGCGTCTCTGCGGACTCTCATCCGCAGTACTCTCTGTTACGCGTACGTACGCCTTAACCCCATAGACTGAAAACTAGCTAGTTAGTTGTGCAGTACACCTTGGGTAGCTGGAAAGTGTTTAAGTTTTGTCCCTCATTGTGTATGTATATTTTGTTTTTCTTGTCTCGTTTCCCTGTTCTTTCATTTTCTCCTGAGTTCTACAACTCTGTCGCTCCTCCTTCCCCCCCTCCCTCCCTCCCTCCCTCTCTCTCTCCCTCTCTCTCTCTACGTACAGCACAACTCCCGCTGTCGTATACATACGGTGTGCGCCTCCCCCTCTTTTCCTTAACGGGCGATATGCAAAGGAGGGCGCCGGTCGTCCGCTAGTTAGTGAATAGGAAAAAAAAAAGCTGCCGGCAACTACCTGTAAAGCGGTGCATCACCTCTAGATCTCCTCCTCCCCTTCATACTGAGTCAGTAAGCTGAGCGTGCCTTCAGTTACTCAACCCCTTTGCTCCTTCCCCGCCACACACACACACACACACACACACACACAGCCTCATTCCCTTCTTGTGAAACTCCACTTTCGAGCACTTCTCTCTTACTTTTCTTATATGTGTGTGTGCGTGTGTGTGTGTGTTTGGCCAATTTCTCTGCCGCGTATTTTCTCGTGTGTGTCTCCGTGTGCACCTTGTGTTTTCGTCTCTTCAGTACGACTCGCTTCTTTCCACCTTCTCCGTGTTCTCCCTCTGATTTGGCACTTTTGATTGAAGGGTAGCGCATACCTCCCACCGCGCTCCATTCACCCCCTCCCCTCCCCTCTTTTTCGCGATTGTTTCGTTGATTTCGATCCCTTTTTTTCTGGTCTTCTGTCTTATTTAACCGTGGCCATCTTTGCGCGCGCGTGTGTGCGTGTGTGTTGCTCCTTCATTTTCTTTTTACTTCTTCTTCGTGTGTGGTAGAGGCCCGTGGCGATCGTCGTCGTCGTCGTGGGAGCGCTTTGCAGATTCATTCAGCCGAACTACCTCACGTTCGTTCATCTTTGCTTTTCTTCTTCGTGCACTTGTTTGAAGCTCCCCTCTCACACACACACCTTCTCCTCTACGCACGACGGTTTTGAAGACGTACTGAAGCACCGCGGTGAGTAGTACGCCCCACCCTCACCCCCACCTACCCCCCACTGCATTTCTTTTCGGGGGTTCCTCCCCTCCCCCTTCGCCGTATTGACACCTACCTGCACATCTCTTTAGAGACTACGTTTGAACTACACATTTTCCTAGAGCACATCCTCCTCCCACCCCCACAAAAAAGCGCACGCGCATTGTTCCTCATTGCCTCATCGCCCCACCACCACCGCAGACACACACAGACAGACACGCACACACTCGCTTTTCAGGGTCTCTGTGAGTATTATTATCCTTGGTGTCCTCTCAACTGAATAGGTGTCTGTGCGCACGTGTGTTATTCGCCTCCTCTTGTTCTTCATCGTTCTGTTCTCTCTACCTTATTTTTTCCTCCGAGCCTGCCTCCCTCAGGCAGCCCTTCTGTTGTTCTCTCAAGTATTCGGTTCTCTCTCTCTCTTTAGCGGCCTAGAAAATCTCCTTTCTCTGAGTGCGCTTCTTTTCGATTTCAACTCTTTAGTCTTGCTTTTGCGCTTTCACATCCGTCGGACTACGTCTGCCTACAACGTACAACTCTTTATGTACTCGTCTCTGCGAACTCCTCTTTCTCTTCAGGTGTGTGCGTGTGCGTGTGCGTGTGCGCATCTCCCCTCCCCCACACCCTCCCCCCTCCCTTTAAACTTTCCATTGCCATTTCATTTTTCCTTTCTCTCCTCCTATTACGTATTGTGTGTGTTTTTTTTTTCTCTGCCGGTTGTCGCCGGTGCGTGTGTCCGAGTGAAATCACATTCAGCACTCCGTCTTCAGTCACTCCACTAGGCGTCGCTTGGCATTTGCGGAGCTCCATTTCAGAGCCGCCGCGTCCTCTTCGCGGTGTCCCGCCTTTTACTCTGCTGTTGGTCTGCTAGCGCTTGGTGCAGTGGCGGTGTTAAAACGTGTCTTGCCCCCGAACCCCTCTCTTGTTGTCACATGATTTCCTCAGCACTTGGTGCAGCATCTCACTAGTCAACGCGCGTCTCACTCCCACTTTGGGGCATTTGTGGTGGGCGTGTCTGTCATCTCTATTCCCTCTGTATTGAATTACGCTCTCGTCCCTGCTCGATCGCCCCTCCCCCCACCCGCTCTTCCACCGCCCAGTTCTCCGTATTTACTCCTACTGCACTGCCACCACCGCACCACAACCGCTCCCGTTTTGCACGCCCTTCTCACGGTTGGAAGTCGACTCAATCGTCCTCTACCACCGCTATACGGAAGACTCCAAAGAGGCGTCTTTGGATTTGAGCATCGTCACAGTAACTTTCATCTGCTCTCCTTTTCGAAAGGTTGTCCTTCGTTCTTCCTTTTCTTTTCCGCGATGAGCGACCACGACGAGCCGGCCTCGCTGACGAGGACCTGTGCGCAACATGGGGCTCATCGCTCTTCCGACGCGAACGATGCGTCTCCTCTGGGCCACAGTGACGTCACGAAGCCGGCTGCGCCAAAAAGGTTCATTCCGGTCCCACTCACGTCGCTTCACTCTTTGCCAGACCCGCGTGGTGGTCTCCATACTAGCCACTACACGTCACCACCACAGCAGCTGGTATGCCCCCTTCCAGTGATGCAGTCAAGCTCCAGCGACGTTTCGAGGCGTACAGGCTCTTCCAATGACATGTGCGAGACGAATTCACTGGTCAGCTCCAACCTGCGCTTTGGCGAGATGTCCAGCGTGGGCATTTCTGCCAGCACATCCACTGTACCAGCTGGTTTCGGCGACAGCAGCACACCATTCCACTGGCTTCGCGTCGCAGAGGATCACATTATACCACATTCAAGCAGCACCAAGACACCTTCTGTGGCTGTGCAGCGAAATGCTGAGTACGTCTTCGAGCGGTGGGTTGAGCAGAAGGTGGGTCGCACCGCCGCAATGGATGACGCTATGCTGAGTGTGGCGGCGGCTTTTGATGAGCTCTATGCCTAAACGGCCCCGAAACGGATAAAGCAGACACACGGAGTGCCCATGGCTGCGCTTTCGCGCTGGTGTGTGAGGGCATTCCCTTCCGTCGCTTGTATTTTTTTCTTCTTTCTCTCTGGAAATGTAGTGTCACGCGTTTTTTTTCCCCTCGTGCTCTGCGCGTTTAAGTTTACTGGCCATGTCATTGCGCATACATGCTGCAGAGATGTATGAGGAATGGTTGCAATGCGCTCGTCTACGCGTACGCTCTCAAGTGCATTTTGGTTTAGAATTCGTGTGGCTCTCTGGCTGTTGCTGTTGCAATGCTGAGACTCTCTCTCCTTTTTGTTGTTCCTGGCCCTTACCACCGATCTGACAGCGGACCTCATAAGCTGCAGTAGGTGAGGGGAGGGGGGCACCAACGCACTGCTTCTTCCCTCTCCAGGCTCTCCGCCGGTTGCAGTTTTCGCCATCAGAGACACCACATATACACAAACGAAGCAAAGACGACCCCCCGTCCTCCTCTCTCCCCCTTACCTCCTACGTTTCGTTGCTCCGTGGCACGTGGCCCTTTTCTTTATTATTCGTTTCGGCGGTGCTTCCGCGTTCCCCTTCAGCTATTTCGCTTGGGTGCCTCTATTCCTCGAAAAGGGACGTTCCCCCCTGCGCGCGCGCCTCGGCTGTATTCTGCACTCCGTGAGCGACGCCGAGGCCATCACCCCCAAATATCGCTTGGTATATTGCTTGTGGTTGCTCACCTCGCTGCGATTTGTTCGATGTCTCCTCGTGGGGATGTGGCGCTCTCGCACCAGCTCGCTCTTGTTCCCCACTGAATGACTCCCCCTACTCCCTTTCTATGTGTTTCGCCTCTCCCTGTGTTTTAGGCTCCTGCTCCCCAGCTGTTGGCTTGCTCCCAGTGCTCTGTGCGCTAGTTTTGACCTTTGCAGGCTTGTCTGGCGCCTCTCTCTACATGCAGTTGTGCAGCATGTGATGCGTCGGCAACGCGCTCGAATTAGCGAAGGAGGACCGAACATGATCAAGCACGGCACGTATTACGCCACTGTTTGGATGGGAGGAAGAGGGGGGAAACGAAACCAAAACAAAGTACCCCCTTTTTTCTCTCTGACGTGGTTTACGGAGCCTTCGTGTAGCACCTCTGGGCACGTCTCCTGTGTGCGTCCCTTCACCCAACATCCAGTACCCTCACCCATGACCCACTTCATTCATGTACTGCTCTCGTATCAGAAGTTTCGCACTAGCCTCCTGACTTCCGCTCAGACTGCCAGTTGTCTGTTTCTTTTTCCTAATGCTGTCATACACGTCTTTGCGCGTGTTTGTGTATAGGTGTAGTATTGGCTTCCGTTTCTTCTGGCTCTGATATTTTTTCCTTCTCCTCCGGCGTGATGCGAGTGTTGCGTGAAGCCCCCACTCTTCACAGTGCAGGCTCGTGCAAGTGGCGCTTCGGCCTGTCGCTTGTGCTTGCTGTACTCCTTTATTGCCCCCCCCCTCTCACCTCCTCATTTCTCTCTGTTTGCCCTGTTCCGCTGCTCTGTCTGATGCAATGCGTTCGCTTATTTTCATTCCTTCCGTCCTTCATCGTTGTAGTCGCTCTCTCTCTTTCTCTCGTATCGCTATTCCCCATTTATCCCATGCCCCGCTTTACTTCAATACACACACGCGCCCTCACATACGAAGCGCTACCTCACCCCCTCCCTCAAATCCTCGTACTCCTCGTTCTACGCCTCTGCTATCACGCTTCTATACCCAGCGATGCCTTTCGATTGTGTGCCCCCCTCGATTCAGTTAGTAACCATGTCGCCTGTCTTCTCCCTTCTTTTTTAGCGTATTCGTTCTGCGTCCTCCTCCACGCACTCACATCACCATCACATCTATGGACTCCAGATGAATGGGTCCACTTCACAGTGCCATGCGTCTGGCGAGTGCATAGCAGGTGGAGACTGTATTGCTCCCCCTCCCCCTTCCCCCTCCCGCTCCTCTCTCTGTCAGCACCGTGAATGACTCTTTTTCAAACCGATGCTGCCTAGCGCTCCATCACTATATTGACTTCCCTGCACCCATCGAGGTAGAACGCGCTGATGTGTCTCCGCTCACTGCTCTGACAAGTGACTCGCGATGCCCGTCCCCCTTTTTCCATGCGCATCGGAGTAAGCGGGTGATGCACAGGCCGAGCGGCGACAATGCTTCGCTACTCCTCCTCCCCTCTTCGCTGTACGTGCTGTTGTTGTTGTTTGTTTGTTTGTTTGTTTGTTTGTGTTATTCGTCTTCGTCTTCTTCATATTTCCTCTCCATTTTTCTTCTTGGACTTCCCGCACTTGGACGGTAGCGCGTTGTGTGTTGCGTACTTTCACCCCCCCACTACCACCTGTCCTGCGTGCGGTTTACATTTGTGTTTCTTCTTCTCGCTTACGTTCTTCATCGCCTTTTTTTTGTCCTCATCTTCTAATACGGACGCGGGAGCAGAGCTCGACGGGTAGAAGCGCTGTGGCTGCATCGCCGACACGGCCAAGCAGCGCGCGCGTTTTTCACGTTTGCTAGGACATGCCTTTACCTCTCCTTACCCAGCTATTCATTGAACGAAATGGTTTAACCATCACGCCGTGAGCATCGATCCCTCCCCCAATCCCCCTTCGCCCCCTGCAGGCGTTCTCAGGTCACGGCGGTGGCATCACTACCACAAAATCGAAACGATGGCCTGCGCGGAAGGGGAGCGACACATGCCTTTGCGCACTTTTGCATGGGCATATTTGGGGGAGAGGAGGGGAGGGGGGCGCTTGTCTCGAGATTGAACTCTTTTGCGTCTTCCCTCTCCCTCTGAGCTTGTGCATGTGTGTAGAGGCGCTTCGTGGCAATTAGGGGGAAGGGGAGCTCCCGCAGGTGCGGCGCAGGTAAGTGAACGAGTCCTCACTATGGCTCGTGAAAGAAGTGCAACTCGAACTCATATAGGCAGGCGAAGGGCATCGGCTAGCCGCTGGCAGCCTTTGAAATACCTGAACGAAACCACAGGCAGGGGGGCTCGCTGCATTTCAGCAACCAAAAGGCTGTGAAGTTTTCTCTTCCGGACTCACTAGAAGACGAAGCTGGAAAAAAGGAGACGGCGGTAAACGAAACTCTGCAGTGGCTGCGCAGTTATCTTAACCTACGCGATGCAGCGCGAGAGTCGAGGAGGAGGTAGCAATTGTGTACCGTCTCTGAAGAGACGGACCCGTGTACGCTCACCTCCAGACCTTCTTGAGGTCCCACACACAGGAGCACTCAAGGCACCCCAACGCACTCGCACTGCCTGGCTTAACTAGAAGGGCAAAGAAGTAATAATGAGCGCGCAGAGCGTACTGAACAGCGAGTGGTGTTCACTACTGACGCTCCTGCGCGCCTCCCCTCGCTCCTCTCCCCTTTTTGACTCGTTGTCTCTGATGTGAATTTTTGTTACGTCGTCTCGCTGCTGCTTGTGAGGCAGCGAGGCCGCCTATTATCCGCGTGCTCGCTCAGTTCTTCTCTTCTTGCTTTTTCCTTGGCGGGTGCGTGTTTTGCCCTCGTGCAGGCGAACAATACAAGCGAAACCCCACAAGCGCCGCTGTGTGGTTTTGGGGTTTTACGTTTGCCGTCATGCGTGAAGTTGGTTGCTGAGTAGGTGCGAGGCGAGCGAAAAAGGGACAGAACAACCGAAGCATGTATCGCTCGTGTTGGGGGCCCTCGCATGCTACGGTTGTGAATGGAGTCTGCACAGGGCCTTCATTTACCCCTAGAAGCAATGTAGTGTCTGGATAAGAACGCGTACATTTACCTCGTCATAGTGGAAGGCCTATACAAGCGCAAAATGCTCACCAGTTGTTTTTGTTTTCCAGCTTTCTCTTATGTTGTGTTCTGTCTTACTCCCCCCCTTCCGTCTTCCCAGCCGTGTCTCACCCTCTCTCTATTCGTGTTGTTGGCATTGATGTACCCATTCAAGCAAGAAAGGCGAGCAAATCCGCGTATCGAGAGAGAGGGTACGCGCAGTACAATGTACCCAGGAAGAAGCAGCTCTGCCTTCGTTTGTTTCTGTGTTTCTCGTTTCCCTCGCTATTCTTGTTCATCCACTGCCATGCCCGGTGGTGTCCCTTTCGTTGTTGTTATGTTGTCTTGGTATGGCACATGTCTCTCTCTCTCTCTCCCCGTCTTCTTCTTTGCATTTACATTTCGTCTCTCAATGCTGTCGTTTTTTTTTCTTCTGTCTTCTTGACCTTATTCCCGTTGCCATGGCGTCGTTTGCGCTTTCATTCGTGCGTTCCCCTCCCCCCCCTCGCCATTCATCCCTCGCATGTTTCTCCCGCTCTTTCGATGACTTTGTCTCTTCTTTATCTACCCAAGTTTTTTCATTTTTCTTCCCACTCTCCTCAGACTCTCTGGCGATGACTCTCTGAACTGCGCCATCACTGCCTCCACTGTGCGAATGCCCACTCAACTTCCCCACCCCTTTCGAGTTCAATTTCGTTTTTTTTTTTGTTGTTGTTGATAGTATGGCCCTCCTTCCTGTTTGCGTTATGTGCGTGCCCGTCTCCCTCTCCCTCTCCCTCTCCCTCTCCCTCTCCCTCTCCTTCTCCCCCCCGCCCCCCCCCCCCTCTCTCTGTTTACTCTCGCCTTACCGCCACGTTTGTACAAACATAGTGAATTTCTCTTTTCCCTCACCCTCTCTTACATAGAAAACGCCTACGTTAGAGCGGCACCACCACCACCACCACCACCCCCACCAACCCCCCACCCCCTCGACACTGCCGGATTCCATAAATGTGCACCGTGTCGCTCCTAGTACTCTCCTCACCCCGCGTCTGTGCCTGTGTCTGTCTGTGTGTGTGGAGGGGGGAAGGGGATGTCTCAATGTGTGCTTCTTGTTTTCGGCTCGTGCTCCACTTAGAGATCCTGCGGACTTCTGCCCATGTCGAGTCGCGCCGGGCTCGATAGCACAACATGCTGGAGCACATTAGGGAGAGGGGGTAATTTGATGAGCGACTATGCGTCGCGCTACGGGTAAAGGAAGTGCGTACGCTTTATGGGCAAATTTCGGCCTTGGCAACTCCCTCCTATGTGAAAGGCGAGGACATTGATAAAAAGGGTGTGCCGTGAGCAGGGATCGTGCTACTGCCGCTGACCGACCGCTTCACCGCTCCCCCCCCCTCACCGTGTGAGTGGTGCACCTGCAGGTACGCATGGATTCTATGCGAACCTCCTCCTTAATGATTCCTCTCCACCTGTTCTCTTTCCCTTTACCTTTTTGGATTTTATTGCATTGGTAAAAGCCCCGTTGGCGCGCATATGTGCGTCTTTTAAAGAACTCTCTTCTCTTTGTCAATGTGCTCTGCCGGGCTTTGTCCCCGTGTGCTTTGCTGGCTGGGCATTGAGGCCGCTCCAGGAAGCGACCACCCGTACTTTAGCACAACGAGGGGAAAAAGAACGTTGGGAGCTTCTCCATTGTCATGCATGTGTGCTTGTCTGAGGATCGCACAAAGTTGAAGGGAAAAACATACAAGTCATAGCGGTGATGTGATCACCATCTTGGGAGTGGGCGAATGGAGGCAGCCGCGCCCTATCTGGGGCCTCGGCGCGACGTCGCTTGGACTTTTTTGAGCTTCTTGCCACTCCAGCGAAAGCACATTGTCTTGTGGATGTGACCTCAGTAGGCAGTGATGCAGCTGTCCGCGCTCTCTTCGTCCCTCTCCGGTCTTCCGTGGTTCAACGGTCCTTTTATTTATGTGGAGAGGCCGAAATGAATCGGTGCGGACTAGCGTTGGTGATGCGCGTAAAAGTGATGGCAGGCCAGTACCACACGCCGAGCGAAACAGCGATCTCTCCATTTCCTCAGCCGCTACTCTTTCTTTGCATCCCTCTTGGTGTTGTTTCTGTTTTTCACTCTGCATCGAAACATCGCCCTCCATGTCGCATGTGGTTGCCACCTCTCGTTCTCTCTTTGGACTGTCACCGAACCGTGCGCGTGTCGCACAGCGTACACGAGGGGGAGGGAGGCGGCCACCAAGAACGCTTACCCTTATGGAAAGACAGGCGCCTTCTTCAGAGTACGGCCTCCACGTATACCAAGGAGCCACACCACTGCCTCTGAACGCCGGCCCTCGACCAATAACAAGGTGAGGAGCCTATTCCCCAGTGCGCGTCTCGCGAACTTTCTTCGGTTTGTCCTGTGCTTGTGTGGTGCGCTCTCTCTCTCTGTATCGATCCGAATCGCCGACACGTGCCTGTTTTTTTTTTTTGCAATGCGTACTGCGCATACGTGAGCTTCTCCTGTACGCCCAACTTCCCACTTCTGTGTGCGCACAAGCGCCTCTCTTGTTGTCTCCTTCGTTTCACTGTGTTTTCTAGCTCTCGCTCTACACCTCGCAGTTGTGGTAGTGCGTCAAGCGTGTCGAGGCGGGCCACATCTTCGTCGTTTAACCTCCTCTCCTGCTCTGCTGCATCCCTGCATGCCACACACTGTGCGCATCTTGTAAGTGTGTGCGTGCGTGGTCT
This sequence comes from Leishmania lainsoni, assembly GCA_003664395.1. Taxonomy (NCBI): domain Eukaryota; phylum Euglenozoa; class Kinetoplastea; order Trypanosomatida; family Trypanosomatidae; genus Leishmania; species Leishmania lainsoni. The sequence goes on from RAIA01000132.1 coordinate 214,647, forward strand.
TTGTTGTGCCGTTTCACGTAAGACTGTCTTTGTTCGCTCGGTCTTTCTTTACTTTGGTGATTGAGGCTGACGCTTTCCTGAGTCCTTTCCCCCTTCCCTCCTTTTTTCCCCTCGACTCCTCTCTCACCATTCAGCTGCGACAGGGTCGGCGAATGGCAGAGGATGCGAACTACCGGGACCCCCTCCTATTACAACATAAGACTCCTCCTTTTCGGTTCGTGCCTCGCGACATCCCCTTCACTTCTTTTTTTGTTTTCTAGCGAATGCAGTCGTCCACCGCTGCGGATGACAAGCCGTCGCGCGCACCACCGGTGTACCCCGTCTTCTTCATCCCAAATGACGTGGCCACGCCGACTTCTGACCTTAGCGGTACTGTCAATGGCCACCCAGACGAGACTGTTGAGCTGAGAGCTCGGCTCACGCTCAAACGCGGGCAGGTCTACCTAAATCTTACGTGCCGACCCCGTGAGGCGACTTCGTCAAAGCATGCTGCGTCTCCCCCAGCGGCCCAGGATCGTTGCGCCAGCGCAACGCACTCACCGTTTGCACCCTCGCGGTGCTCCTCCACCCGAAGCCCGTTGTGGCTATTCAACCGCACACCTAGTAGAATCTCGTCACACCAGAAAGAGAGCCTCGCTCCCTCGTTCAAGAGTCAGCACAGACATGCAGGCGCGGCATCGACGCCGTCGACGAGTGCCCCCCACCGCCAGCCAGAGCAGCACTACACTATTGCGCTGACGGACATCTCGCCCTGTGCCGCACAGAGGCCGCTTTCATCGGAGCTGCGCGCACGGCTGCATCTCACTCTTGTGGACCGAGGCGCGACCACCTACCTGTCCCATGTCACCTCGCATGGAAGGAGCCTGAGCCCAGCCACCTGCGATTTCCCTGAGATATCGGTTGCGCTGGCTTCACATTACTGTCCTCTGCCGAGCCGAAGCTCTCCTGCCATGTTCGCCCGCTCACAAGACAACAGCATATCTGCTCGTCAGGTGCCCAGTGCAGATACTTCAAGTACAAAATCGACCTACGGTCAGTACCTGGAGGTGACGGAGCCATGGCGCTCAAACGAGCGGTCCCTGCCACCACTGGAGCCCGCTAGGCCGAGCGAAGCTATGAGCTGTTCGAGATCGAGCTCCTGCTTTGCCGAAGATGGCGCGATAAGGGTGTATAACTCTATGTGCGATCGCACATCGCAGGTCTGGCGCGCAACCGGAAGTCGGCTTCTCACACCGCTCGTCGAAAAATCATCTACAATTCCGACGCTCCCTGTTGCACGCCTCGACAGCCTCAGCTCAGGCGCCTTGACCCCTCTGCAGACGTACTGTATGAACTCAGAGCTTTCCTCCATGGACGTTCTTTCTGAGTACGAGGAGCTGCTTAATGTCGCCTTTTTCGGTGTCACGGAGACGGCCAGCATCCAAGCCTGTGACTTCTCCTCCGAAGAGGTGCGCATGGAGAAGAAGAGTAAGGCATTTGGTCATGGTAAGCAGTCTAACACTCAGATCAGCCTCTTTTCGCCACTGAAGAAGCATCTACAGCGGACGCAGAGCGCGAGAAACGTCTCTACCTCCTCCGACACGCTCACCGACGCTCTCCGGGGCCCAGCCACTTCATTGCAACTGCCACGCAGAAACATTTCACGCCTCTGGAAAAGCAACTGCGTAGCTCGGTCACCTGCTCTCGCCTCCAGCACTCATGCAGACTCGAAAAAGGTGCTGGCTCTGCCTTTCATTCCAAACCGAGGTCAGAAGTTTTGCCTCCGCTTCCTCAACGAGTCTGACATGCGTGATTTCTTGAGTTGCTACGTAGACATGCAGGCGTACATTGAGAAAATGCACGGGAAGAAGGCGGACGGACGTGACGGTGGGGATAGACAATCGCGTACATCTCAGCTGGCTGTAAATGACGAAGAGGATTTGAGCAGTGACGAGCACGATGCGGGGCAGAACAACAGTCTCACGAGCTCTCTCGGATCCCCGTCCACTGCGACCTACGAGCACCCCTGCAATGCAAAGGCCTTGGGCCCAAGGAGTGGCTCTCTCTCCACCGAGAATATCTCGGATTATCTCCTGAGCAAGAGCCGATCAGCAGCCTCGGAGGGTATTGATGATGGACACCACCACCACAGTAAGCGCAGCACTTCGAGTGATGCTCGATTGACTCCAGTGCGAACTATCTTCGGTTGCCGTGGTTGGCAGGATTACGTGCGGTACAGAGTGGACCCTCGCTACGGTGTCACCTATGCCACTGTGCCGCTGTTTCTGTGGCACTCGTTTCTTCCGCTGGCCTCCTCGGTGCTTTACACGTGCCAGCGAGGCTTTCTCATCGTGGAGCGTCTGCGAGCACCGAGCTCGCCTGACCAAAGCAAGGATGGTAGCAGCAGTAGCAGCAGCAGCAGCAGCGTTGCGGACTTTGACGCTCCAGCGGTGGCCTCAAAGCAACGACTGAATAGCCGAGTGCGTCAGTTGCTCACTCCAATCCGCACCGCACAGGAGATAGCTCCAGCAATGTCACAGTCGCGACGGCGTCAGGCCTTGCTGAGTCTGAAAGACGTCGCCGAGCTGCTCCCGACATCCTTGGTTCCGGTGGCCGCTTTGGAGGCGTCCGCGTCCACACCTTCGACCAGATCGAGCTGGGATGGCGTGAAGGGCTCACACCTCTCTGCCGCCAGCGCAGCGTGTCAGCCGACAGATGAACACGTTACCACCTTCAAGGACGTCTTTCTGTGCTTGTCCGAGTCCCACCTACTCTTCCTGAACTCGTTTGGGCACCTATGGCTCCACTTCAGCTTCGACGAGGTTGCCCTGATCACGCATTCCGCCGCAACCGACTCGTTCCCCACGCACCCCTTTGTTCGCTTCCGCCTCAAGGCCAACGACTGGTTCGAAGCACCTATATCTGTGCTGACGTTTACGCTGCTTCCAGAAGTACCCCAAGATGTGCGAGTTGGACGGGCTGCCTCCCCACAGCGCCAATCAGAAACCGAGCCAGTGGTGCAGCGGGGTTCTGTCCGACCGAAGTCGTCTCGGTCAGTAAGCGCGTGCGGACCAGCGCCCTGGCTCAATGACTACCCTCCAGGCACACCTGCCTCCGCGGTAGAGATCTGTGAAGTCCTCCTGGAAGATGAAAAGAAAGAGCAGCTTCTGCACTCTCAGAAAGCTCTGCTCGACATCTTCGAAACGGTCTGCCCACGGCCGCTAGAGCGGTGCACCTTCACGGAATTGATGAGCGGCGAAAACGGCACCGCACTCCGCGAACGCTTCTGGCAGCTCGTCTCACACGTTTCGGCCAGAGTTTCCGGCTCTCCTCTTGTGGAAAAGTCCTCCATGGCGTGTGCTGACGCTTCCCTGTGGATGGCACAGCAGAGCAGCATAGCCCCAATTCTCTGTGTGAGGGTGGATGCAGGAAACATCAGCATTGCGGATTCTGAAATGAAGCAGTCGAGTGGTGTCTCTCTCACACCCACGCGGCCTCCACTTGCGTCATCGAGCTCTTCTAGTACACAACAGGGACGGGATTCACAGCAATGTTCATTGTCAGCATACACGGCGCTTCACAGATCCCAAGCGAACCCCTTTGTGAGGGTGGTCCTTCGCTGGGGCCCCGACGATCCTGGCGTCGTGCTGCAGGATGCGGGTCACGACATGGACTTGTCACTCGAGCAGGCGACCCGCACCATGCCCCTGCTGGCGTGCAAGGAGGGAGTGTCCCAGGGCTACAGAGGGTTTTTGCAAGATAGCCCGCCGCGGAGTCTTTACCCAGTTTTCTCCAGTTCAGCCTTAGGTGAAGCAAAGGAACATAGGGGAGATGGGTGTGCCGTGGACAGCAAGAGCGGTGCCGCAGAGGGCATGTATGCTCCAATGGCACCCAAGAAGCGGCGTACCAGCATTGTTCACCGCACTGCTGTGAAGAAGCAGTAGTCGCAGCTTTATGCATCACTTTACAGCAGGGATGTGCGTGCCTCTGTGCTGATCCCAGAACGTGAAGTATGCAGGACGGTCTCTCTTTCCTTATCAGTAACTGGTCTCTCTCCTTTGGTGGCTGCCACTATATACCGCCGCTTTCCTCGCTGATCTTTCGTGTCTCGCTCCGGTAGGACGTGAATAAGTGGCATGTCGGCCTTCTAACCACTCTCACCGGAGTCCCACGGCCCCTACCTACGGAAGCGCCTCCCTCTTCTCGTTGTTTGGCATATTCTAGGCGAAGTGGAGAGTACCCTGTGTGCAGCTGAGAAGTGCGCCTGCTGTTTTGCTGTTCTGTGTGGACGTTGTGTGTACGGTCTCCTCTTTTCTCACTCCATGCGGGTTCTGCCCTCTCCCCTGCGACTTCGCCTGCTCAAGCGGTAGTCAGTCGTTGCCTCGTGTGATGCGGTCGCTTTTATATTCGCCTTTTTTTCTGTGCGTCTTCCCTTTTGCCGCGGCGCACTGACAACCCAACATGTCGTCTAACGGGCTAAAGGGCCCCTCCCCGCCACCCCCCCCCTCCGCGTTTGGGGTGCGACGGGGCTGATAGCCGGTGCGACCTCCGAGAGTCTAAGGAGCCGCCTCGAGTGAAGAACATGCTAGAACTGCTTACGACTGAACAACCAGGCCCTGACTGCGCTTCGTGCGTGGCACTCAGCAAGGGCAGGACACCAGGAACAGGGTCGGTGGTCAAACTTGCAGCCGGGCGAGGTAGAAGAGAACGCCTAACAAGGTGCGGTGCTCTGTTTCGGCACGCATCCGAGTGGAGGGGGAACCACGTCACATGGTCTCCTCTACTTATTCTTGAGGGTGCGTGAAGCCGCTGAGGGGACACGCGCAGGTCCCACCCACCAGCGGGGGTTTGTCACCACATGTGGGTGTTATGGGGGGTTGTAGCACCTGGAAGTTGTTTACGACAATTCGACGGCAGGGACATGCTTCTGGAATTCCACGAGCTCTACGGAGATTTCTCGACTCCCCATTCCCCCTTGACGGCGCACTGTGTAAAGTCGTAGCCTGTTCCTGCGATGGACTGCACCAGCGGAAACGATTGGCACAGTCTCCCACAGCCAAGAAAAGCCGGCCAAAGCGAGGGTGTTCCCCGCAGCGAATTCTCGACAACCCCACTTCCCCCGAACGAGCCAGGCCCCACCCCCGTTAACAGGCCCAGCGAGGACAGACCAGAAGATCTATCACCACCCAAGCGGAAGCGATGCGCGCCTCCCCTCCCCCACCGTTAGTTGCGCCTGCCATTCGTTGACCAGCGCTCTTGCCTAGAAAGAACGAAGGTCAATGATGCAGAGAGGAGGGATTGGGGGTGAGGCATAGAGACCTTCAGCAGCCGCCTCTACCGTGGCCGTATTGGCTATCTCGTTGCAGTGAATCCCTGCGCGTGTGCAGTCGAAAACTGGAGGTGAACTCCCCATCCGTTGTTCACCCAGAACAGTGGGCAGGAGCGGATTTCGCTCTCAACCGCAGTAGTTTGGCGAAAAGGACCTGCGCCCAGTGCAGCCTGAAGGGACCAGCCAGGAGCCACGTGAAGAAGCAACCGCCCTTCTCTCGTCACGGTTTCCGCAATGGGAAGGGCGTCTTTCTGAAGGCCTCTGCGCATTGCAATGCGCTCCACCCGTCGGCTGCTCGCAAGAGTGCCACACTCCTCCGTAATCGTTTGTCGGGCAGTCGTGCTAAAAGGGCTGGGCAGCAGGATAGCAGCGGTGGTGGCACAGTGTCCGTTGACACTCGCACGGCCGTCCGAAGCGGTGGCGTAGGTTTCTCTCGAACGACCGTGGATGCGACACGTTTTGACGATAACACGGCCGGCTTCTGTCCCACTCTGCGAATGGCCTACAGACAAAATCAATGCCAATACACACGACATGCGCAATGCGCAGCGCCGGGGCGTGCGGGGGCATCGGCGAAGGCCCATTCCCAATAAGCAGCCTGGTAATAAAACCACCCACCCCCACCCCGCTCGCCAGCGAGAACAGGGCTTGGACGGCGGGGGCTCTGGTGGTGGCCAACCGACCAACCCAGTTTCCACAAACCTGGATAGCTCGTAAAGCATGACTCCTCTCCGCATTACTTCGATGCGAAAGGGCATGGCGCGGGATTCCAACAGTACTGACCCCTCATCGAAAGTAGAGGGAAGGCCAGTGACAAGCCGGCGAAGACGAGCGTGCTGGTGAGTCCGCTTGGGTGTGGCCGTGTCCCTCATTTTCCTCCATCCAGCTGCAGAGCTCTACGTCAGCTTGGGGTCGCCCTGTCGAGAGACAAATGGCCTCCTATCGCCTGGCGGGGGTCACCACTGGCGGCCTGCAATACCGCAAAGCCGCAGCCTTACTGACTTCTGCGCTCGTGTCACGCTGTCCCTGTATTGGACGCGAGTTCCCACTGGAAGACGAATACGCTTGAGGTCATTGTTGCCACTGAACAGTGAGGCAAGGGACCCCGTGCCCCCACGTGTCGAGGCGGGTCGGTCACTTTGTCTTTCTCCGTGTGGCTCGGGGGGGGGGCGAAACAGGACTTCCCCCTTTTGCAGATTTATCTGCATGCCGCTGTCTTTCGGCCCCGCTGCCACTTTTTCCGGGACTGCGTTGCCGATCCTTACGCCAGAATTCCGCCACCACATGGAATGGTGATGGTCAGGTCGTCTCCGCACATGCCATGCTGGGAGTCGGGAAATCAGGCTGCCAGCAACTCTGGGAGAGGAGTGGCTTACAGGGGGGGATGGTTGTGATACAAGAACGGCTCCTTAGGGCCACAAGCCTTTAGGGCATACTGATTGCCTAATGGGTTTCCAAGCTTTGCTTGCGCATAGCGGTGTGCAAGGAAGCGTCGGAGCCAGTGCATCAAGCGGGTGCCGGGGAAACTCTGTGGCCTCTTTGCGAGAATCGGGGGATGCACACTGTTGAAGGCTTCGCTAAAATCCACCTGGATTACCAGTGTCCGCATTGCTCGGTGGGTTGCCTGCTGCTCCCTGCCCGGGCGCTTGCTGACATCACGTGGTGATGGATGCTTCGATGCATCCCGACCGTTTCCTGTGGTCCTGGAGAGCACCATTTTCGTGGCGCAGCCACGCCGATGCGCATGATGGCGTAGATGGGGGCTGCCGCACAGGCAATAAGCGCACGAATGCCATGCGCTCCGTAAGTTTGGAGACGCAAGAGATGGGACTAAGCTGCCGGTGCGACGAAGGTTGCTCTGGTGGCGTCCCAGGTTTTGGTGGTGGTGCAACGTGCGCGTTCTTCCGCCGTTGGGGAACAAGGTGGGCGATCCACATTCAGTTAATGGAGGCTGGAAGGTTCGCTTTGGCCTCATGGGGAGGGTGATGCAGCGCCTCGTTGGGGATGCCATCCGGCCTTGCTGAGCGGCTGTCTTCGAGACGAGCCAGGGCTGCCTCGGGCTCCTTTCCCGAGGGCAGGCGCTCTGCCCCCTCTTGTCTGTTTGTCTTCATCCAATTCGCTCTCACATCATACCCCGGCAGGAAGGAAAGAAAAGAGCGAGCACGCGTGCTTGGCGCATCTTCGGCGGAGAAAAGGTACGGTGGTGGTGGTAAAGTCGGTGGCACTTGTGCGTCGGCAGACCGGGCGGAAAGGAGGGGGGATAGTGAGTGAGCTGGGATCTGGGCGCCTCTGGAATAGGGGAAGGCATTGGCCCCAGTGAAATCATGGCTCGGAAAGGGAAAACTAGTGGGCTGTGGGGATGAAAATGTCAGGGGCTGAGGGATTGGCGGGGCGGTGGAATAGGGTTTGCACAAGCAAGCGGTGCTTGCAATCAATGGTGTATTCAGGGCGACCATCAGCGGTGGGAGGCGCCTGGTGGACAGGGGGGGGAAGTTGTGCAACGTGTCCTATTTCGCAGCACCGACCATGGAGCAGAGTAGCCGGGATCGGCCTTTGATATCCGTCGGTGCCAGGTGTCCTTGAAGGCTTGCCTGGTGACGTGATTCCCTTCATGCCTGCGTAATTGGTGTGTGCGCAAGGTGTGACTGTACGGGTTGGCATGGTAAACTTATTGTGCATCTGCAGCTTGCCTGTCCGCGGCATCCATCTCGGTTGACCACCGGACAACCCCGCGAGCTCAGCAGCGATGTGGACGGCTGCGCTTGGCAGTGCGCAGGAGGGGGGGGGCAGAGTTGAACGATGCTTTGTGCTCGTCTAGAGTGGCTTTTCTCAACAGTCTCGCAGCTTTTGGTGCCTCACCGAAATGGCCCCAATTAGCTCCTTTGCAGCTGTAAAACAACTTCGGGAAGGTGGATGCTGACGGGTTTAGTAGGGTTCCACAAAGCAGAGTGACAGGATAAGTGGGGAACTTGTGCTTGCTATCCGCTGTGCGGTTGGTACGCCAGGTGGCCACTCCGACGTCCCGGAACCACGCCAAGTCCAGTGCACTTTCCGTGCCGCCCTGGAAATATGCAGGCGTACTCAGCGTGTCCTCCAGCATGAACCCGCAATACTCAGGGCAACAAGCTGGTCGGCAGTTTCTGACTGTTCTGCGGGGTGCAACCGGAATGAGGGGGGAAGATTGAAATTCTCACAGAGCAACGAACAAAAGCCTCTCAAGGTGCCCGCGGAGCTGTAATGGCTCGCCGTGGCCGGGGCTTTGGGGGACATGCAAAATGCCTCCGATCCCTAGAATGACGTCGCAGTAGAGCATCTCGGCGATAGTCCCTTTGACGGACAAGTCTCCACCCCGCGGCTTCCATGGGACTCTTCGAGATTGCGATGCATCTCTCTGGCGCACAAATACTGCCGCGCCGCCGCTCCGATTGTGCGGGGACTGAAAAAGGTTGTGTGCCCCGGGCGCATTCTAAGTGTTGGCAGGACTTGGCGAGAGCTTCGCCTCCTGAATGAGGTAACGATCCGCTTCAGCTCGAGGTAGTGCAGGCTGTTTAGCCTTGCTCAGGTCGTTCACATTCGCCTGTACAATCGTAAGAGGTTCAGGGTTGGGCTCCAAGCCTCTATACCGAAGTAACAACGTTCTCAACCAGAGAGCTGCAGTTACCTGCCCAACTCCGCGCTCGAGGGAAGCGCTCGCGACGTTGCCGTACCCTGTGAAAGAGGCGCTCAGTCTAGTAGGTCTCGCTAAGCGCACATCGGCGCTTAGCTTCCACTCCAAAGGAATACTGGTTCTCAAAACCGCGAAGAGGTTGCCTACATTCATTAGGGAGCATCAAAGTTATAAAACCACGTAGAGTTCCCCACCACAGCTCACGATACAGTGACCCAATCAGAGGCACACGTGAGCAACACTCACTCACTTGAGCCAATCGGGCGCTCCTCGACGTTCACAAGTGATACCACATGCCGGTTAGCTCATGTTTCTTCCATTTCTTCAATGAGTTTATTCTCTGCCTTACAAGACGAGTGCAACACCGCTCTAACAGCCCTGTCACACGCCCACCGCGTGGTGCCAAGCAGCGGCAGGCGCCGCGTTACAACCAGTGGCGTCGCAGTCATCGGAGCATGGCCGCTGCCTCAAGCACTACCCACCCCCAACTCCACACGTCGCCCCACAGCTGCAACCATCATGCGGGCCGCCACCTCGTGCGTCCCTCGGGGTGGCTCAGGCACCCCGCACCAGTAGACACGCGGGGCCTGGCAGGATGCACTCTGATCCCACGGATACTCTGCCGATCACGTGGGTGGCGCGCGCGTGTTTGCTGTCGCAAGGTTCTCCGACACAGCGCCATCCATGACCTGATGGCCGGCATCCGCAGCGATGCATCACGCTGACCTCCCTACGCTGTGGGCACTTGAGCCTTTCGCCACCAGAAGTAGTTCGGCACTGGCAGGGATGGAGAGGTGCTATGTGGGCTTCCCACACAGCGTGGTGTGCTGAGGCCTGATGATACTGCGCGCTGAGGTATTCCTCGATGGATGGGCGTTGAGTGGTGAAGAAAAAGAAAGGAAGTGGTGGCTGCTTTTGGCGGTGTTATTGGCATTCGCCTTCCACACCTCTGCCCTCATGGGAGATGGACTTCGCACTCCGGTCCACTACGCACCTCGGCTCCTTACCTGTCCTTCGCCTTCCACGACTCTTTCTCTCTCTGGGTTTTGCATCCTTCATCTCCTCTACTTCGCTGCAGCGGATGAGCTGTAGTGATCGCTTTACTTTACATCGCGTGCGAAGCTGTCGATTCTGTTAAACGATACCTGCGTCGTCGTGAGTGCTGGACTATAGATATAGAGAGATATATGCATGTTCGCTTGACTTAGTCTTAGGAAGATGTCAGCTGAGCAGCCTGGGGAGACGACAGGGTTGACAGTGGCTATTGCGGGGCCGTCAGTGGCCAACTACCATGCTGCCTCCACTCCAGCGTACGTCACCGTTGCCGAGGAGCGCACCATCGATGAGGCGCTCTCCGCCGTGGAGGCACGTCGCGAGTCGGAGAAGAGAGTTCTCCTCGGCGCTCTCATTTTCTGCTTCTTTTTTATGCTTGTCGAGTTCACCAGCGGTGTCGTGGCCCACTCACTCGCCCTGCTCACGGATGCCATCCACTTGCTGGCCGACGTGGGTTCCTATGCACTGAGCATTGGTGCCCTCGTCGCAGCGGGTCGTGCGGCGTGCGGCCGCTACAGCTACGGCTGGCACCGAGCTGAAGTGATTGGCACCCTCATCTCCGTCTTTTCGATCTGGGCCTTGGTGACCTGGATTGTTATTGAAGCGGGATACCGCACCTACGATATATACATGTGCAGCCGCGTCCCGGATCAAGTTTCCGCTGGCGTTACGAGCGTTCGCGACTGCCAAGCAGTCGACTCTCGTCTCATGATCGTCGTTGGTATACTTGGCATGGCGGTGAATGTCGTGTGTGCCTCCATCCTCTACTTTGGCGGCTCTCACGGCCACAGCCACTTTGGCTCCTCGCACGGGCACAGCCACGGCGGGAGTGGGAGCACGACCATGGACACGATCACGATCACGACCATGGACACGATCACGACCACGGTCACGATCACGACCACGGACATGCAACGCAAAGCAGTGGCGGCATTGGCAGCCACAAGGGGTTTGCTGTGCACGCTGCTATACTGCATGCGATGGGTGACTGCGTCCAGTCCATTGGTGTCATTCTCGCCGGTATTGCCATCTACCTGTGTAACCTTGCCTACTACGGCAAGCACACATACGAGTACTCCCTCTTCAACCTTGCTGACCCGTTCTGCTCTGTCATGTTCGCTGTCATCACGCTGAATATGACCAAGGCCCTATTGATGGACCTGTTCGGAATTCTGATGGAGAGCACACCAGCGAGCGTCGACTACAGCGCTCTGGACGCTGCGCTGCGGCAGATCGACGGCGTAGTCGATGTGCATGACTTACACGTTTGGTCCCTGTCGGCCGAGTATGTCTCCCTCTCGGTGCACTTGGTGGCAGACGATTCTGCCGACGCTCTGCACAAGGCGCAGCACATCTGCAGTGCACACTTTGGCATTCGTCACACCACCATTCAGGTCGACCCGGTGGCCATCGGCACTGCCGGATGCGCCAGCGCCTGCGCCTCGCCGACTGTGCATGATGAGGTGTCGAGCCACTACATGTGAGATGTGAATTTTTTCCCTCAGCCCCTGAGGTGCAGCAAACTCAAGACACCTCTCTTTTCTTTTCTCTTGCTTCTTGCTACCAACACTGAGTTGTGTGTTCCTCACCGCGTAACGTGGTGTGCGCGCGTATGTGTGTGTGTGTGTGTGCCTCTTTGAAGAGTGCGTCTATTTCTTGCTTGCGTTCTTGTTGCTGTATTGAGAGATGAAGACAGACGTGGGCTGAGGCGGTCGTATAAGTTGCTGGAGCGAGACACGCGGGGTACGTCATAGCCAAAACAGGCAACAACAGCAGCAGGAAAGAGGGGGAAGACGGCAGCGAAGTGTGATGGGGATGGGCGTGAGGGTGAGGTGCGCCGAGACGAAATGACGGAAGACAGATGCGCGTCTTTACAGGCTTTTCGTTTGTTGTAGTTGCATCGCTCCCGTGTGTACGTCCGACGACCCCGACAAGTTGAAGCATAATGGCTGGCGGCCGTCCGCTAAGTCGCCCCCTCTTGCGCTGCTTCAGAGTTGCTGCCCCCGCGTGCTTCTTGTCTCTGTCACGCGCTGCTGACTCATCGCACACCACTAACGCTCTGTTTTTCATGTCTCTCTGCACCTCATGAGCGCTCTTTTGACCTTTGTTTTATTGCCTTCCGTCCGTTGTGTGTCCCCTTCTCACGCCGACCCGCTTGACTTCTCTCTCCCTTCACGTCTACCCCTCGAGGTTGTCTCTTCAACGATCAAACACTAACCCCTTCTCTCTTGTCCTCCGCTATACCCTGTGCGTCTCTCCACTTACCCAGCTGATGGATGGTGTCGGCGGCACCGCCTCTCATTTCTCTGGTACGTACAAAGGTAGAACTAGCAGAGAAACTGAAGGGCTGCATAGAAGCCTAGGAGAAACAGAAATGCCGCTGTTGTTGGTAGGGGGGTTCATCTGTTGTGTCTGAGTGATTGGACGTGCCTGTGTCTGGGTATGTTGGCACTTTCATCTGCGTTGAGGCCTCCTCAACACACGAGGATAGCCTCGTGTGCCTCCCGGTGCCTAACCCCCGTTTTCATAGTGAGTCCGGGTCTAAGGGATTCAGGCGTGCACGCAGGCTGGCGCACAGAAGCAAAACGTGTTCTCTGCAAGTGTAAGTATGGATGCCTTTCACTTATTATCCCGATGCCCCGTATGTAGCACCCCAGGGCATCTCTTCAACGGGGCCTTTTTATTCTTTCCTTCTCGGGTTGGCGGCGCTCATACCTTTTTTGCTTTCGCTCTGATCCCGGACTCCCCTCCCCTCCCCCCCCCGCGCCAGGCCCCGTGTCACGGCATCAGTCCCTGCCGTGCAGGCCCTTTTCGTCGTACTTTCCCCTCCCCCTACCCCCCCCCCGCTTCTATATGATGGTGGGGAAAGAAGGGAAGAGATGCCGCACGCCGTTGCGCAGAGTATTCTCTTCTGCTGCTGTCTCTGCATTGTGCGATGTGCGCATTTCCCGCGTACGGGTGTGGGTGTCCTGCTACACATGTACGATCAGGCCGAAACTGCAGAGGCGGGGCTGTACTCGATGGGTTAGGTATTCCAGCGGCAAACAAAGCAAAAGGAAACGAGCGAGGTGTTCAGAGACCCCGTCAAATACTCGGTGCGTGTGTGTGTGTGTGTGTGTGGTGTGTGTGTGTGTTAGTGACGCCCACAAGATGCCTCTATTCTGGCACATTGGGGGGTAGGGCAGGTCGAACACGTGTCTAGTACCGCCATGCACAAGGTTTACTGTATCTTCTGCGTGATGCGCGCCACTCAATGCCATAATGAGTTAGGGGTGTCTCCCCAATTTAATAGGCTCACTTTTTCTTCCCTTGACTGTGTGTGTGTGTGTGTTTACTGTAATTCACTTCGTTGTGTGTTTTCTGTGCTCTTTCCTGTCGCGCGTAGCCGCACTTCCCGTGCGGCGTAGAATGCAGAATGAACAGGAGGAGGGGGCAAGAGCGTCCTTGTAGATTGAGAAAGAGTTATAATGTGTCTGTCAGTGTCCCCGGGTCTATACACAGTCTGTGTGTGTGTTTACAGATCCGCCCATGTTGTTCGGTTCTATGCCGTACGCCTGTGAGTAGGTGCGATGGGGGCCCTTGCGGAAGTAGTTCTCTTTGTTCGTGGGACAACCCCGCGTGCGCACTTCCTTCACTAGCATCCTATTTCCTTTCCTGTCTCGTTTATTCTCTCAACCGTTGCGTGGGTACGTGTGTCGGTCCCGTCACTGGGATAAAACGATAAGTGGCCATCCTGTGCGTTGGATGGGAATCCGCCTCACGCTATGGAATCACGATCACGTCAGCCTTGCCCAGTGAAGCCGTGCCAACCTCATCTTGAGGATACACGCATCTCTCAGAGTCTCTCGAGGTATGTGTCCCGGTGCTCTCTCTCTCTCTCGCCGCCTCAAGAGTCTGCCTCTATAATCTCGCAGGTGTGGCGTACACGCACATCCGCGAGCGATGCCTAGTCCGCCATGCACTACTTTGGCAGTGTCCAGCCACCTTCTGTCACCCTCCCCTCTCCCACTGCAGATCGTTCTCTGTTTGTTGGGGGAGGGGGGGCAACAACCGTACTAAGGACCGCCAACAAAGCCGCCATCACGTAAGAGCCACGAACGCTGACGGGGGGGCCCTCTGGGCGCTTGTGTATCGTGTCTTCTCTGCCCACCTGCTCTACAATGGATGAAGGTAGACCACTGACCACACCTCCCCTCTTCCTCCTTCGCCCTTTCCCTATCCCCGTCTGTCTGTCTGGCCGCTTTGTGTTGTCTGTCTCCATTCGCTGTTGCGCTGTGTTTTCTTCTGTTCTCACGACTGTTACGCCACGACACAGCGGCACACCTCTGGCCGTTGTCGCGGTGTAGTGGCCTCCTCTGTGACCGTGCCATCCTTCCTCGTTGTTGGTTTCCCTCTCCCTCCGCCCCTCCTTCGCTTCACTTCACTTGAGCACCATCGTTGTCCATAGTAATTCCTTTCGCCCAAAGCGTCACCCTCCCTCCCTTCCCCTTTAACGGCGAAAGGAGAAAGGAAAACAGCTGTCATAGGAGGCCTCCTCGCCAGAGCAGCATTAAACCATTGCTCCAGCGATCCAGCTGCTCACCACCGCCCGCGCCCTGCATTCTGAAAAGCGGTGCACAGCAAGAGAGAAAGACGATAGACTGCGTTGCTCGCATTCTTTTGGCTTCTCTCGGGCAGCTGCTGAAGACGCGTGTCTAGTATAGCGTATCATCGCCCTTTAGTACTACTTCCAGCCGATTCCTTTGCTTTGTCCACCTGACGCTACTGTATTCGTCTTGTGTGATTCGTTTGCCAAAGGCCTCGCTCTACACCTGTCCGCGCGTGTGTCTCCACATTGATTTCTCACCTCCTCCGCCACAGCTCGGCACCGCCGCTGTTGCCTCCTAGCCGAAGTCATTTTCCTTATGCCCTGTGCTGTGCGCCTTTGACAGACATTATCGGGCGGCACATTCGCTGCTTCGACGCTCTCGCTTTCGGCGGGTGCGTTTTGCTGTGCTGTGACTCTTTGTGTATTTCATCCCTGCCGTCGCCACGTGTCAGACATCCTATTCCGTGTAGAGGGGGAAGGGCTAGCAGGGGAACGGATCAGTCGGCAAACCAAAGAAGCCACGAAAGACTGCAGAGTTCCGCTGTGTGGCGCCATTGTTGTACGTGTCTCACTCAGCATCTTCATTTTCTGCGTTGTTGGACCAGAGGCCACTCTTGTTTGCACATCAACCACAGCGCGGCATCGTTGCTCCTTCTTTCCTCGCTTCTCTTTTTCTTTGCTTCCTCGACACCAAAGCACGTGAGCTACAGGCATCGAATAATATCCCCGAAGACACGCACATACACACACACACACACCACTCTCTCTCCAGAAACTACCGGGCGAACAGGGATTTTACTTCTCTTCGTGCACTCTTCACCAACCCTCTTCGTCCCTCGTTGCCTTCGTTTCTGACGTTTTCATTGTTGTTTTTCCTCCCCTTCACGCCTTAGAGGCGTTTTGCAGTCCGCGTGCAGACCTGTTCGCCTTTCTGGCTCCCCATCATTCGACTCGTTTCGTGTTTCCCCCCCCCCCCCACCACCACCACTACCCGTGTGCTCCCCCATTCAAGAGTGGAGAGGTCTATGCGTGCGTATACGCACACTACCTTCTCGTTGTGCGTCTACGTTCTCCTGCGTCAAGCCTTGATCACAGGTTGCCTCGTGTCTGTATTGGCAAGAGAAGCAGGTGTGTCTTGTTCCTCCTCTGCACTGCAGTGATCGTATGCAGACCGCAACATGCTTACCTGCGTTGTGCGCCTATCTGTTATTCTCTCCTGCCTGAGTTGAGGCTGCTTCTCTGTGCTGCGGGAGATCTTGTGGGTTGTGGGACATCGATCAGACTCTTGCGTTGGAAGCCAGCGTTTTTCTCAGCCTCATTTTTTTGTAGTGAGCGTATCGGTGTGAACGCTTTCTTTGAAGGCTTGAGGATTGTTCTCCCTGGTCACCCTCCCAGTGCACCCCTGTGTCAGTCGGCGCTACGTGCCTACGGCGCTTTCAGCAAGCCTCACATTGGGCCACCGCGTCTTGTGTCGGCCCTCCCCACGCCCTCTTTCTCATTTCGTGTGCGGCGCATCTTTGGCACCCCTCTCGCTGTGGCGCTCTCTTTATTCTTTGATATTTGGGAGGGTCGTTGTGGTCGCCTCTCCCCTCTCTCTCTCCGTTCTTTCTATTCCCCACTGTGTTCGCTCGCTTTCTCTGTGTATGGTCGTTGGTGCGATGCAGTTCTCCCCTCACTCGTCGTCCACAACGTCTTTGCAGGATGAACTCTGCGGTAGTGCTTTACCCATATGCTCCATGATGGGGCCGTACACTATGAGCGACGAAGGTGCCACGCATCCTCCTGCCATGATGGGCGCAGCAGTCGGGTCTGTGACAGCTCCTTCAGCGTTTGCGTCCAGTTTCTACGGTGGTGGCAGCTGCGCACACTCCTACCAGTCTGCGACCAGCTTGCGCGAGGGCTCAGGTCGTGGAACTAGCTGGCCTCAAGGCACGACTTCGGCAGCGAAGCTTTACCAATGCGCAGGGAGTACCAGTGCCGGCGGCTTCTCTCGTATCGCCCTCTACGACTACCCTACCGCCACACAGAGGGCTGTCTACGATGACTCAATTGCAGCTGTGACTTTCACTGAGTCACATGTCGGACCTGCTTGCCGTACCAACTCTGCCGCAACCTCCGGTACCGCCTTGAGCGATTGCCACCTCTCCCGAAAGGAAGGTGGAGGGTTCACTCTGGCATCGGGGCGCACTTTCGTCAAGTCCTACGACAGCTTTGGCGACCGTAGCAAGAACTCGCTCCCTAGTCTGCACGACAGTCTGACGGTCTCAACGAGGGCTATGTCCTGCTCTGTACGGGAATCCGTCCACCCTCACTACTACCTGGACGCCACGCTTCACAGGAGCGAGTGCGATCACAGCCCTGTCACGCGCAGCGAGGACGCAGCAATTGTACTGAGCACAGCGCAGCGCCGACTCTCTGACTCAACACAATTGACGTCGTACGGCGCCGCCTCGTGTCTCTCTGTGGAGAGCAGCTTTAGTATGACTCGGCAACCTGTTGGTTCAGGGAGAAGTACCACCAGCCTACAGCCACTGCACACGCAACCGCATCATCAGCTACCAGAATTCTCGACTTCTCAGAAGGGCAACCATCTGGCACCGTGCTGGCGAGGCGGCATCGCGGGCGACTCGTATGACATTCCAGTGACCACGTCCTCCGCGTCTGAGTCATTTGAACACGGGCTTGGGCCCACCGGTTGTCCCCCTTTCTACGGTAGCGACACGGTAGCGGGAGAGGACAACAAGTCAGGACGAAGCTGCTCAGAAGTGGTTAGCAGGGACGCTATGACGCCCACGACCACAGCTCCATCGAGAAACGGGATCCGCCACCTCTGTAGTCCTCGACTAAGACCGGCATCTGAAAGTCGAGACACGTTGGGCACAAGGAGAGCGGCATCCGCGTCGTCACCAAACAGCACAGCCACGTCGACGGCATCACGACGGTTCACCCTCTTGCCCAAGGCGATGAGTAATGCGTTCACTGAGTCAAAGGAAACGACGCTCAGTCGAGGCTCTGTGGGCACGTCAAGGCAATTCATCTGTCACCCACCGCAGTCGGCGCCTCGAAAGGATCCACGAAGGTCAAACCACTCCCGATCTACCAGTATCGCAGCTCCACCCTCTGAGGAGGATGTAGCCCCCTCTTCCGCATCCTCTTCTCTTCCTTTGACACCAATGATGAGCACAAAGGCTTGCAAGCAGAAGACGGCCGCCACATTATTCACCGAGGCACCCCACGCAACGCTCACAATGGAGAACGTGGACGGTGATCGCGCCTCTGTCCGCTCTCAGTCGCCGGAGCTGCTTCGGCAGCAGTGGGACGCCGCCAATGCATCTAACGCCACAATGTCTACCGTCAGGGTTACTCCGCCATCCCGCCTCGAGCGACACCCACAGCCACTTTTGCTACGACGTTACGTGGGGCGCCAGTTGAAACCCTTGAGCGCCAAGGAGATACAGATGGCAACGGTGCCATTCACGCCTCATCAAGCTGTTGCACCGAGTTGCAACACAACCAACGACCCTCCAACGCAAGCATCACTGAGGACTTCTGTTTCGCTGCTGTCGCCACAACACGGCCAAACCACAGTGCTTGACACGGCGCAGGTGTGGAGTCTCAGTGCAACGGCAAGCAGCTCTACAAGCTTCAGCGTGACCCCCGAAAAGTTCATTAGGGTGACAAGCGGTGCTACCGCTCGAAGGGCGCAGCAGAGGCTAGCCGGATTTGCCGCCTTTCATCGGTCCTCTGGGGTCGAGGGACCGTGCGTTGCCACAGAGAACCCCAACGAGAAGTCGTTGCGCAGCCTCGGTGGGCGAAGCGGTATGGAGTTGCGGCTGTTGGGAGAGTCGAGTATCGGTATCATGAGTCGATCGTGTCCCTCGGTGGACTACTCAGCAGACGAGGGCACGAACACCTTCTTGATACAGCGCAGCTCCTCGTGGTCTGTGCACTCAGGAAGGAGCACCACGGACACTGGAGAAGTCACCAGCGCTGCACGCAAGAAGCGCCAAGCGGAGCGTATGCTGCCCATCGCACATGAGCTCGAAGAAGAATACGCGACGATGCACCCACAGTCGTCCCAGCAGTGCCTTCTGAAGATGCCTTCTGTCAACAAGGACACCTGTGCGAATGAAGTGTAAGAGAAAGCGCCACGCGTTTCAGCTCTGCGACTGATGTGTGTGTGTGTGTGTGTGTGTGTGTGTGTGCCGTAGCGCTTCATGAGATTTTTTGTTTGCTTCCGCTCTATTCTGACTCCCGTTCTACAACATGTTCGGGTTTTCTGTGCGCTGCGCCACGCCAACGTCTCTATAGGTGTTCGCGTCTTCAACTGTTCACGGCGTTGTGCAGGATGGCCAAGCGAAGCGCCACTTTGTTTTGTTTGAGCTTTGTATTTTGTCTGATGTGTCTATGCTTTAATGCGAACTGACTTCCCCCCACCCCCGCCTGCGCTACCTATCGCGGTAGTGTACGGGAGAGAGCAGGCCTTACTCCTCCCTCCTCTCTCTCTCACGATCATCTTTATTTTTTGCCCTCGCGGTTTACAAGAAGGGAGCCGGCTGCGACTGTAGAGGCGGTCTCCCTCGTTTTCTCTCTTCTGTGCAGTGCCGTAGGAAGGTGAGTCTTTGCTGAAAGGGGAAAGGCGTGGCGGCGAACGGGTACGCCCTCGCTGGCCTTTCGTATGGATCTGTCGCCATCCTTGCGTGCGTTCTTCGCTATCTATTTTAGTGCTGCGCCGCGACGGCTTTTTTTTCTTCTCTCCCGACTCGAATTTACCCCGCTTGCATGCGCACAGCAGCTGCTGGCACACACTGCCACCCCTCTGCGCGCATGCGACACGAAAGGGGGGAGACTGGCCTAAGCCCTTGCTCGCTGTTGGCGTGTTTTTTCCTGGTTTCCAGCGCAGGCTCGCTTTGAACAGAGCGTTTATGTGCTGTCCTCTTTCACTCTGGAGGCCCGCACTCTGCAATATTGACCGACGGCCTCTGCACGCGCCGCCATCAGTGGAAGCTGAAGTAGCGTTTCTGCACCTGCGCTTGCTTGCTGGTGACGTTGGCGCCGCTGTCGTCCCACCTTGGTGCTGACAAAGCTCCCATGGGCAACGTGAGTCACGCTCCATTCTTGATTAGGGATTCGCGGCGCCGTTGCGGACCATCACGTTACACTGTGGCAGGAACGCAAGGGGCAACTCGGTGTTCTGGGAGCAACGAAGACAACATTGGCGCTGAAGCATTGGTTGCTTCTGCAACAACTCTTGCTCGCTTTGTGTGCCTTGGGTTTTTTGTGCTGCTCTAGTGCGTTCTCGATGAGCGCATCGCGGGTGCCGCTCGAGAATGTCTTGCGCGGAAGTTTTCATTTTATTCGCGACTCCGCACTTTGTCGGCGCTTGCAGTCATCCTGTTGAACGGAATCGATGACAGAATGCTGAGTAGTCGAGGACACCAGTGCCTTCGTTTTCTCTCAGATTTACGACACTCTGCGCTGGATTAGATTGCCTTGGACTCTTTCTTCGTCAAGTACCCTTGGCGGCTTCCTTCACTTGTGATGGTGTGTTAATCAGTCGCCCGTGCTCTCGTTCTTAGTGGTGGCCGGGGTGGCGGTGATGGGGCGCATCGAAGCCGCCGTGCATTCTGTTGCTTTCCCCCGTCTATTGCCTCACCGACAGGCGCCTCTTTAGCTTTCTTTGGGCTTTGTTTTCGATCACTCTTCATCCGTCTACGCACCAACCACAACGACGTTTCGACTCCGCCGCTTTGCCCGACGCTTTTTTTTTTACTTTTGGGGCTTTGCCAATCATGCCGCGCAAAGACAGCGTGCCCGTCGAGGTCGGCATCGAAGTGCGGTGGGGACGTTTGCGTGACCCACGTCGAAGGGCCCGCTACGACGCAACACACACACACACACAGTCTCGCACGCCGGCATCCGAGAGGTGAGTAGCTTTACTTCTATACTTCTGTATGTATACCCACACAGTACTGCGGCGTTAGATACATCATATTCTCTGTACCAACGGGGGCTTTGCTCACGAAAGAACCCACCGAGGTGTGGTTGCGCAGTCGCGTTGATGCCACTGCCCCTCGGCACTTTTGTTTTGCATGAGACTCGTAGAACAAACCGTTGCGCGGCTGGATGAATGAGGGCAGAGAGGGGGGCATGATGTGCACCGACGATCTTCATGTATGGGGTGACTGCACTTCATCACGTGGTGCTGTCTGTCGTTATTCCTTTCCTTTCTGCTTCTTTGTGTGTTTGGCGAGCCTCTCCCCCTCTCCCCTGCCGTCCTTTCCTGAATGGGTGTGAAGGTGGGCTTTTCGCCACACTGCATGGGATATCTCACCTCAGCGCTCGCAGTCCGTTGACGCATGTGTTGGGCTTTGCTTCGTGTGCTCGTCGCTCACATCTTCATTAACCCGCGTGCGCTACGCTGTCTGATTTCCTTTCGCTTTCTGTTGTTACTCTCTTCCCGTCCGTGCGGGACCCCCAGTGCTCATATTTTGTTGTTATTTCTTCCCGCTCATGGCCACCGCGATGTCGGAGAGCAACATCTAGGCCCGTGGAATCCATTGCCCAGTGCTCCCCGCCCTGCTGTGTGGGAAGCCCACATAGCACCTCTCCATCCCTGCCAGTGCCGAACTACTTCTGGTGGCGAAAGGCTCAAGTGCCCACAGCGTAGGGAGGTCAGCGTGATGCATCGCTGCGGATGCCGGCCATCAGGTCATGGATGGCGCTGTGTCGGAGAACCTTGCGACAGCAAACACGCGCGCGCCATCCACGTGATCCAGATCCGTGGATCAGAGTGCATCCTGCCAGGCCCCGCGTGTCTACTGGTGCGGGGTGCCTGAGCCACCCGAGGGACGCACGAGGTGGCGGCCCGCATGGTGGTTGCAGCTGTGGGGCGACGTGTGGAGTTGGGGGTGGGTAGTGCTTGAGGCAGCGGCCATGCTCCGATGACTGCGACGCCACTGGTTGTAATGCGGCGCCTGCCGCTGCTTGGCACCACGCGGTGGGCCTGTCACACATCGGAACAGAGTAGAGTTTAACCGACGCTCTAAGGCAGCGCGGAGGAACTGAAGGCAACACTGTAGTATCTTGTTATCATATCCCTCGCTTGCGCGTGCCGGACGTCGTTCACCTGGTGGGTACCGTCGCAGGGTGTCCCTCTCCTGTGCTTGTGCTGCTTGGCTGATTTGCTCATCCACCAACTTCGACATTTTTTCCGCATTTCTGTTTGTTTGTTTATGTCGTTTATCCTTTCTCGCATTACTCCTCACGTTGTATCGCTATTCGTCTGAGATGGACCTCTGTGTTTTGGTTTGCTCAGCAGCGCTCGTGCGCATGTCAGCGAATGAGCTCACCTTTTCTCTTTCTCTCTGTGCACGTCTTGAGTCGGTGTGTGGGGGTGGAGGAGATTCCTTTCCTTCCCTTCCCTCCCCACACTCACCCACAACGTCTCTGCCGTGTTTCCGGGAGCTGAGCGCACTCCCCCTGCTTGAAGAACAGTATTGTGTTTTGGTCTGTTTGCTCATCATGGCCTTGGACGTTTCCGGCTTTCTCCCGCACAAAGGATGTTGCATAGACCCCCATCCTTTGTGGAGAACCAAGTCCGTGAGAGGAGCTGTGGGGTCTCTTCTGTAGCCCGCGAGCAGGCGATTCCACAGGAAAAGGCCAAACGCACACCGTTCGCTTTCATGCATATATGCGTGATGGAGATAATGAGTGTATCAGGCCTCTGGTAGTCACGCATCAAAGGTAAAAGGAGCTGCAGTCACGATCGGATATCCTGTTGTTGAGCGCGTGGTGGGGAAGCGAGAGACAGGTCATGTGCTGCAGTTTCTCATCGTCACCGCTCGACGCTCAGTTGGCGTACTCAAGCGCCTTCGCAGTGTTTGCTTCCCGACACGTGCAGGCGTGGCACGACTGTGGGCTGCACTTGATCAATGCGTCGACTTCATTTCTCATCTTTCGAAATGTGCAGCAATATGGGCTCTATGGTGCTGCTGCAACTCTCTTGTCTGTCTTGGTGCCATCATGAGGTGCGCGGTTCAGAGGTGCGGTAGTACTGCTGACGGATCGTTGAAGACCGCTGAAGTGGCTGAGCATCGGTGCATAGGGGGCCCGTTTGGCCGGTCCCAATGCCTGTGGTCACGCCTTTCTTTGGTGATATCGTCTTTGCGTTCGCTGGCAATCGTATTCGTTTTCGTGTCCACCCTCCTGGAGGAGGAGACGGGGACTTCCCTACCTCCGCTCGCCTGCTCTTTGATTTCCGGCGCACCCCCTACATCGAGACTGGCAGACAAGCGTGTTTGGTTTGTCCTTCTTCGCCTCATCACGTCTGCATTTGGTTGTTGTTGTTGTTGTGAAGTATTCTTCTCTGCCGGGAGGTGGCTGTATGTCTCTTGGTTGTGTGCTCGTCTCTCTCTCTCTTTCCTTCTTTCTCTGCCTCACTCGCTGTGGTTACGCTCAAACGTGCTTTCAACTTAAGATCCAAGTATTCTACCTCATGTACAACAGGGGAGGAGGGGAGGGAGGGACTCGTTTCCTTTCCCCCGCACAGGCGGGCGCCATGCTACCCTACTGCCCCACAAGAAGTACGGTCAGGTGTACACACGCTTGCCCTATTTTCTCCACCCAGCAGTCCTGCTCCGCCACCCCTATCTACTGTTCGTTGTGTACTTTCTCTCTCTCTCTCTCTGTTTGCCTCCGCCTACTTTAAGCTGCAAACCAACACGCTCCTCCTCCCCACGATCACACACGCACGCGTACATACAACATTAAGGGAGGGAGACGAAGAGACAAGCACCGTGATGAAAACCCTCGCGAAGCGGCAGCGGTCAGAGTCGGTGAACGAGGCGAAATTACATCGCACTGCGAGAAAGGAAAGCACCACCACCTCGCACTCGGCACCCTCACCAGCAGCACCTCGCACCTTGACGACAGCCTCAGACACAGAAGCCGCGAGTTCAGCTGCCGTCGCCGCTCCCATGATCGAAAGCCCTGCAAAAATGCCCTTCTCGTTGTGAGTACCTGTCACGCTGTCATGGCTGGTCTCGTGTACCGGAAGGAGAAATTCTACATAAAGTTCTCGGTGAAGCGTCATGTCGGTCGTGTAAACAGTGTGGCAGTAGCGGAGCGCTACATCGCCAGCAGCGGCGTTGATGAGCGGGTCTTTCTCTTCACAAACAAAGCTGAAGAGCGCTTGACAGCGCCAATGCGCAAGAAGATGCAGGAGGCTGGCGAGCCTCTTGCAGTGCGTCTAGCTGATCTAGGCAGCATCGCGCCTCCAGCTGAAGTAACCGTACTCGTCTTTGCCGATGGCTCCCAACACCTACTGTGCGGCTGCTTAGATGGCCAGCTGCTCATCTACCACTGCCGCGACTGGTCCGTTAGAAGCGCGCTCGCGGTGCATGAGAAGGCCGTTGTTGGACTTGCTGTGCACCCCAGAAGCCACGGCAGTCTTGCCGTCACGGTAGGAGAGGATCGCGCGATTGCCGTGCTCGACCTTGTGAAGGGGAAGCTGCTGACAAAGTGGAAGTACAACCCCTCGCCTGCAGCATATGGCAGCGTCTCTCAGAAGGCTCAAGACAGCGCTCCAGAAGAGGCGAAGGCCTCCGCCTTTGCCCCTGCCCGCGAAGAACTCGTTGGTGTTCTTTTCTCTCCTCAAGGCACTCGGCTGGTCGTTTTTAGCCGTTTCTCGTTTGTCGTCTATGACTCCGCTGTGATGGCGCCACTCTGTAGCTTCCGCTGTGCCAACCCGCAGCCACCGAGCGAGATGCACCGCATCGCCTTCTTCTCTGAGACGGAGCTCATCGTGGGCACCGAGGTGGGTGCACTTCTAGCGTGCCGCATTGACGGAGCTTCTGATAAACTGTCGAACAGGACAGCGACATTGACTCCAGTGGCGGTGACATACCCGGAGAGCGTCCGCGAGAAGGCGGCTGCGCTGTTAGCAACACCAGTAAAGATGGATGTGGAGACGCTCCAAAAATGCCCGTTGCGGCACGTCAACCGCATAAAAGGACTGCAGGTGCAGGGCAGCACCGTCTTCTCCATAGACTCCAGCGGCATTGTCATCGCATGGAATGCAAAGAGGACAGCGGCGGGTCCGCTGAGTCTGCAGTACATGACGAGTGCCAACTGTCAAGGCCGTGTAACGGGCATGGAGCTCTACCCCCTGCATGTGCACGACATCCAAAAATCTCCACCAGCGAAAGGCTCCGCGGGTGGCCTTCCACTAAACCGGCGCTAAATCACTAAAAAACCCGCATTTTTTCTTTTCCCTTTTGTGTGTGCGCAGCGCTGCGCTGCGGCACTTTGAGATGTGCCACCGGTCGCGTCTCTCCTCTTCGACTAACGCGTCATAAGAGGCCACTGAGCCACTCAAAGGCTCGTAAGTAGAAAACAGAGAGGGACCAACCCGCCTCGCTGGCGGCTCTCTAGTTGCAGTGCGCCCGCTAAGGCACCTGCTCGACCTGGAGTACCTCTCTCCCGTCTGTCGCTGACGGTGGTGCTCTGCTCTCTTAGCATCCTCTATGACCCAGCTCGCTCGAGCAGCAGTGTCCTGCTCGTCATCGACTCTCTATGGACCAAGCTTGTTCGAGACCGTCCTCTGTGCCGCTCCTCCATCGCGTATGTTGTATCCTTCTACCTCCTCTACCCTGTTGCGCCGGCGGATCCCCTTCAACACGAAGAACCTCCTCGTCTCTGGTACGTGGCTGCCTGTGTTCACCGTGGCCCCCCCTCCCCATTCCTTCACAGCGTGTTCGCTTTCCTTCACCCTCACTATACCACCCGTGGCTCCACACCCACCACTGCCTTACGCACCTCTTCCCCAGCATGCACAGGAACACCATCGACGCGAAGAAAGGTGGTGATGGTAGGCCTACTATCACGGCGACAGACCGCGGCGACGGCGTCAGCGTCAACCGGCAAAGCAGTCTTCTGCCTGGTGAGGTGCGCACGCCGTCCATGATCGTCACGCTTTCCGAGGCCTGGGGCGACAACAGCGCCGACTGGGCAGCGCCTGGCAGCAGCTCCGTCTGGGAAGAAGAAGCGCCGAGCCGCCATTCCGTGCAGACTCCCCTCCGCAACTACGGCCGCAATGATGTGTGGGCCTCTGCAGCGGGGTCACCCCTAATGGGCGACGACATCACTCATCAGTCCAGCTTCGGACAGGCTGGAGAGAAGAACGACTCAGATAGCCCAGACACTGCCGAGTTGGCCGCGGCAGCTCTTCAGGCCTTATCGCCCCAAGGTGCGCTGCACGAGGACTCACACGATATCTATGGGTCCCTACCGCAGCGACTGGAGTCGCAACCGCCCTACTCGACCACTTTTAACTACGGCTACGACAGCCACTTTGCCACAATGCACAGAGCGCCGCCGACAAACAATCTCACACAGTATTTCCCACCACCCCAGCTGCAGCAGCCACCTCAGGGATCGACCTACTTCACGGTACAGGAAGGCTCAGTTGCACCGAACGCGATGTTTGGAGAATCTACTCCGATGTCTCCCGGTGGCGCCCACCCAGCCACCCTTGGGAGTGACGCGGTGTTATCCACCCCCGTCGGACTGTCGTACGTTCCACGCTTAGAGGACAAGGAGGTTGCACACCGCATTATCGCCTCCGCAGGCTTGCCACTATCAATAAACTCGCTTGTCGACTACATTCATGGCGGCCAGCCACACGCGCCAGCGCACGCCGCCGCACTGGGTACAACTCAGAATGCGCTCCGCAACTACCCGAACCTGAGTGAGCCCCCCACAGAGGAGGAGAGGTTCGGAGGTCGCGGCGTTGCCAGTGGCTCGTATGGTGGCCGCCCACAGCGTGGCAGACACGGGCAGCCGTCCCAGGGACACGGTGGACCGACGACTTCGTCCTCGGCGCAAGGCAGCGGGTTTGCTGTCTCTGTTCAGGACACCAGCAGCGGCTTCATGGTCTCTGCAGGCACCAGCTCCACAACGCCTTCGAGGACATCGGCGCGCGCCCCCTATGGCGCACATGGAAATGGCGTCTCCGGGCGCTACAAGAGCGAGAGTAAGTACCTTAGCGACCTGCTACACTTTCACGCAAACTTTTTTCCCCCACCGCCACCGCCGCGTGTACCCAGCGAAGAGCGCCGCAGCCGCGCTGAACTTTGGTATCACTACGCCAGCAAGTGGGACATCACACACCGCCTGCCGCCGCCGCCGCGTACGCCACTTCCAGAGATGGAGCTTGAGTACCGCATGCACCTTCAGCAAATGACGCGTGTGCCGTATCACGGAGACGGGTGGCTACAGCTGAGCGAGCGGTGGTTCAACGTTATGCAGGAACTCTTTGACTTCCCCGAGGAGAACGTTGGCGAAGAAGTGGACTTCGGCATTGTTCTCCAGAAGGCAGTGCTAAGCTAAGTAGGAGGTAAGGGGGATCTCTGCAAGACGGTGTGCGCCTTCTGATGTATTCGCGCGCATCCATGTGCGGCGTTCTTTTCCTTTATCGAGGCACGGCGCCTTATAGGCGCTAATGTGGGCGTGAGGGGGGCGACGCTTTCAGACTGAACACACATTGGTGCTCCTCGTCTACTTTTGGGGGAACTCTCCACCCCCCACCTCGTATTCTCCATCCACTCTTTCGCTTTCCACCTTCGACCCCACGGTGTCTCTGCAGCGTGCTCCTCTCTCTCGATCTCTCGTTTTCTTTTGCTGCCGTGAGGAGGCGATCTGAAGCTGTTGGAGGGGTCTCCAGTAGCGGCGTAGCCCTCTGGTCAGCTGGACTCGGTGCCTATCGACGTTCTCTCGTACGGGCAAGCGAAGCGAAGCAAAATACACGCGAAAATACAATGTTCGAGGACATACCCACAACATGTGCGCGATGAAACTTTTCTGCGCGAGGATCTGTACGATCATCGACATCAGGCAATGATGTTCTGTTGTGGCCTAACGGTCCACGACGCACGCCTGCTCAACGGGAAGGCTTCGGTGCGCTCACTCCCCATGTACCACTTCTTTTTACGCATCGTACACCGAGCCTCCCCTGACCCGTCCTCGGGGCGATCCTCCCTCCTCTGTTGTTGTTGTTTTTGTTTTCGTCTTCGCTGCTCTTCGCGCGCGTAAGTGTAGATGGCGAAGAGAAAGAAAGCCACCCTCGCCCTTGTCTTGTTTTCCCTTCTCCCTCGACACACAGAGTAGCAAGACTCACGGTTTGATATCGACATCGCAGAGCGCTCGCATGGCAGCACTTCCGTATCCATGCCACCTTCTTCTTCTCTCCCCCGTTCTCTCTCTATCTCGCGCGCGCGATGCATTTTGCCTCTTCTCAGTTGTTCCCCTCCCCCCCTTTGCTGTGCTTTTCAAGTGTTCGTCTCGCTTTTTTGCTCATGGCGCGATGCCTCTCTCTCGTCTCGGCGCGCGTGTGCTATACGTTTCCGCTTGAGTGGCTTTCTTGCGTAAGTCTCGTTGCTAGATAACCCACACGACACCGATTCACAATCGGTGATAGTGTTATTGACAGCTAAAGTCTCAGAAGTAAAGACACAGAAACCTAGTGGGGACTATGGGCGCGCGCACTTGCCACGCGCCCCCTTCTCGGATTGCAGGGCCGTGTGATCTCCAGCGACTGTCATCGCCTCTTTCCAGGGTGGCTCTTTACCCTGCTGGCTGCCTTTCTCTCTCTCTCTCTTGTCAGTGGACGAGTAGGAAGATGCGAATGATCAAATCTCAGCCTTGCCTCGCCAGTTGCCCCCATACAAAGTCTGCTGCTCATCCTCTCTGCAGCGCTGCAGCATGGTGCATCGTCCTCTTGTCCTCCCTTCTCTTCGCCTGACATGCTCTTTTTCCCTTCTACGCGACAAGGAGTCTGTATTAATAGCTGCAGAAGAGATGGACACACTCCTGTCCGCTATCGAGTCAGTGGACTCGGCGGACGCGCTTGACCTTACGTCGTTCCTCCAAGGACTCAGCGACTTGGACGAGGTACGGCAGGCGGTAGAGATGCTGCTGGACGCGTACAACAGTCACAGCGGTACGAGCCGGGAGGCGCTTCAGAAGCAATGCGTAATGCGCAGCCTTGCAGAGCTACTAGAGGCGGTGCATAGTCGCTACACGCGCACAGCCGATGCGTCAGCAGCACCCGCGACAGGCACGTTTTGGCGAAGCCAAACAGACAGGGGGACTGCCGCAAACACCTCTACCGATCCGCGGTGGGCCTTCACAGCAGATGACTACTTGCTCCTGTCCATGCTCCTGAACGAGACGGCGACAACGACGAATCCCACGACCTTCGCATACTGGAGTCGGGCCACAGTAGTGGTTTTCTCCAGTGCGACCGCGATTGTGTTTCCCTCGGCCGACATGAGTGGTGTGTGTCCTGAGAAAGCGGGTGCAACTATAAACAAGGAGGCAGAGACAACTCGGGCCTCGTTAGAGTCCGAGCTACACTCCTTGCGAGAGATTGTGGCAAAGCGCTTCACAACTGCTGTGGAGAGTCTGCGTCGTGTCACGTCGTACGAGTACGCGCGACGGAGCCTGCAGAGCAGTGTCTGGGCTCTGCTTGGGTCATTGGCTGGCTGCAGTTCGTTGTCGGTCGGGGAGCGCGTGGTAGAAGAACTGGAAGCCGCTGTGGAAGGCATGTTGCAGCCCTTGAACATAGCGCTGCAGGAGCCACTCGCGGGGTCACGTGGCAGAATTGTGAGTTCCCAGACCGGTGGCGTCACCGGTAGTGGCAGTCGGTCTGGCAAGAAGACGTCACCAATTCTTCTTACAGCCCTCTTGCAGGACGTTGAAGATGTGCTGTGGGCAATTGCGCATATTGCCGCTTCATCCTCCTCCTCCGCAACACGGCAGGCCTCCAGCTTGCTCGAGCACCTGTGCTCGCGGGCGGTGGCCTTCACTGTGGAGGTGCTACTCAAGTTTGCGCAGCAGTACATAACATTACAGCAACAGCGTCAGATGGAGTTCATGGAGAAGGAAGGGGCGGGCAGCGACGGCGACGGTCATGGCGGTGCGAGAGGCGCCAAGAGGGACATCTTCCGGGTGTACCACGTTCAGCGCAGCGTGCAGCGAGTGTTGAGTGTGGGGCTGCAGCTGCGTCGCGTCGTGTTCCCCGCCAGCCCGGGCAGCAGGGTAACTGAGGTGTCGCTAGTGAGCGAAGCGGCGTTTAATGGTCTGCAGGCAGCCGTTTCTGCGTTCGGTGGGGCGGTGTTTGCCATAAATCCCGTCACCCGCGCCATGATGAAGGAGGACATCGATGACGACGTGGTCGCAGTAGCAGCGGCGACGACGACGGAGGAGAGGACAAGCCCCTTGGCTTGGGGCAATGACAGCAGCGATGCAGGCCGCCTTCGCGAATGCCGTCGTGTTCTGGCGCCGCCGCATCACCTCACCACGAGCGGTGGTGTGGTCGGCGGTGTCGAGGGCAACTATGACTTCTTCCAGGATGAAGAGGGCGACACTCTACTTGGCCGCCGCGAGGCCTACTTGAAGACATCCCTCGGCCCTGTCACAGCGTCTGCCCTGGTGGACATGGTGATGCTGACGGTGTCGCACATGGACTTCCTGAGCGAGGACGCGATACAGGACCTACATCGCCGGGGTCTGGAGCAGATGCAGCTCGCCGCCGCCTACCAGGCTCAGAAGGAGGAGGTGGAAAAGCTGCGGCAAATGGAGCGGCAAGGTGTGGAGGCGATCGCTGCCGGGAAGCTGATTGAGCATGTGAAAGACAGTGCTGCCTTGCACATGCGTGGCATACAAATCCTTCGCAAGGTCTCCGCACGCTCCCGGCTGGAGCGCGCTGCCTTCACTTCCGTTCTCGGAGCGTACCAACATGTGCGCGGCGAGGCCGAGGCGCATATTCGACTGACGCAAGCGCTCATCTCGCGCTGCCTGGTGCAGCTGCCTCCGTCACTGGCTGACAGCGCCATGGATGAGCTTCTCCTGCACCTCCGACGGGAGCTCACGCGGGCCCAGGCGCAGAAGGAGGCCGCTGCAAGCGGCAAGACGAGCACGACCACTGCGAACCTAAACACAGATGTAGCCTCTCTGTTTCTTGCCAGCTCCTACTACCAGCTAACGCTGCAGGTACTGTTCATGTACTACGCCACACAGGCCCCCATGCACGAGCGGAGCGCCACCTGGAGCAGTGCGCTGCTCCTCGGTGGAGGTGGGGCGGTGGCGCACGGCGAAGACGATGGGGCTGGCCTGGACGACGCCGGCGCCCACGCTGGAGGCGAGTTGATACAGACCGAGGCTGGCTTCTCGATTGAGGTGGACAATCCAATCGCCTTTCTGTACGACGACGACGTTCACCGCGCCAGTCAGGACGTCGGTCAGAAGCGTTCCCGTGAAGAGCCGGAGGGGGGAGGCGGGGCCGGGGATGAGGAGGCCCTGGCCGCCGTTCGTGCCACAACTGGCGAGCACGACTTTGGCTTTCTGAACGACACCGTGGCGGCCCCGTCGACGTATAGCCACGTGCTGTGCCGCGTGCTGGAGCTCATCCGAACTGCACGACTCAACCTGATTCTGCTAGATCTCCTGCTTCAGGCTCCGGTTCTTACTCGGTATGTGTGGTACCACCTCTACAAGCATTTCTGCCTCTCCGCTGACAAGGCGAGCTGCGTGATTGGAATGTGGCTTTTGCGCAACTTGGCTGTGCGGCGGCCGGTGTACCGCACCTGTGCGGTGAACATTCTGCTGCAGCTCTGTCTCAGCACGCACGATTACGCACGCCGCTTCGCCATCAAGGAAATTGATCAGCTCCTCTCGGCCACCACACCCAAGGAGCGCCGGTGCTGGACCAAGCGGCAGAGGGGCATCTGCTCCGGTACGCGAAGAAGCAGCTTTTCGCCATTCCAGCCTATCAACGCTCTTCCTCCTCGAAGCTGAAGCGCGCCCACGACGGGGGCGAGGCAGCGCACGTCGATGAGGGAGCAGCCGTTACTGGTGATACGGATGAGGCCACAGCTAAAGACCGTGTGAGGATGTCAACTGTGCTGAACCGGCGCCTCGGCCTCTTTCTGATGCTGTGCGCACGCCAGCCGCGCGAGCTGTTCCCCGCGCTGCTCGAAGTCTTTCAGCAGTGTGTCGAGCGTGGCAACATCCTCATGATGCAGCTCCTGCCAGAGAACACCGACGTACGTCGTATGACGCAGCACCTGCTCAAGACGGACGCTTCCAACTTTGTGGCGGCCGTTATGCCACTGCTGCGCAAGCGCTGCCGCGATGCCCGGCCCCTCGTCCAGTCGATGCTGTGGGCGGTACGGGAGCAGCTCGGCGCCATGGCGAAGGAGGCCAACTCGATGGCGAATATCCTCGAGGGATCCTCCGACGGAATCAACACCACTAGTGAGGCATCTTCGACCGCCGCACTGGAGGCGCTGCGCAACATCAGCAACGCCATTCTCGGGCACGCGAAAGCGATGTACGAGCTCAGCGGCATCCCACTGGGTAACTCGACCCAGTCTGTCTCTCTGCTGGACATTCGCTACCTCGCACCATTTCTAAGTTTTCTCTCTGCCAAGGAGCTGAAGCAAACCTACCTCAACGCCTTTCTGCTGTTTCTTCAGGTGCAACTGCAGTTCCAACGTCACTACAACAACGCGTTTCACCAGCTGTCGGCGAAGGAGCGAACCTACGTGCTAGAGGCGACAGAGCTGCACGCCTTTCAGATAAAGGTGCTGCGAGAGGTGCTCGTCAAGTGCCCCGTCTCCTTCCAAGACGGCGTATTGCGTGGTCTGACCCGTGTGGAGTTCTTCGTGCACCTACATCGAGCCCCACAGGAGAGCCAATCTAGGCTCGCCTCGTCAATGCTCGCTCACCCATTGCATGGCGAAACACTCACAGCACGACTGGTGGCATTCTCGACGGGATGCACGATGGCGGGGAGACCTCCGTTAGTGCGGTGAATGGGAAAAAGACGGAGGTCCTTCCACCAATTAGCGTGGGCACAACCAAGGAAGTGGTGAGCCTGTGTTTTGAGCTGACGCGAAGCTTTGACAACACGACCGTGGAGAAACTGTACGGTCCGCCAGAAGTGCAGAAGGCTCTGCAGCAACTCATGCACCCGCCACCGGTACCATCACAGCTCATGGCGACAGTGCTGCAAGCAGCCACGCTGTTTCTGCGTAGCCGCTACATGGAGTTCATCGGCTTTGTCGTGCAGACAATTCTAACGCCGCTAGAGCGTTCTTCGGTGTGGGAAACGGACCCGCAACTGTGGAAGGGCGTCATTCTCTTCACGGAGCGCTACTACCGCGAGTGCAGTAATTTCCTTGTGAACTTGCCAGACCAGGTCTTAACGCAGGCGCTGCAGGAACACCAGCAGCTCTGCGAGTACTTCAAGGAGGAACACGGCAACAACGCCTCCTTCATGCACATCCTCGGAAACTTGTGATGGTGTACGGGAGCTCAGCGAAGAGGACGCCTGGGCAGAGCAAAGTATGTGGGCGTCGCTTTAGCGGGCCTCTCGAGCCGCTGGTGAGCGTGGCGAATATCTGAGGAGGGGCGAAAAGACGTTGAACAGGTGGGAGTGATTGATTAACGTAATAACACCTGTACCTGGGCTGAGGATGTGTAGAGAAGCTGTGCCGCTCGACGTGTACTGCGCGGATGTGAGGGGCGAAGTGCACCTTGGCGATACTGTGAAGCGGTCTTAGTTGAAATGCGGTCATTCAAAGGCGAAACGAACATGCGACTTCTGCAGCCGCCGCTCTCGTCGTGGGCGTGCGGCAGGCAAGCTAAACGCCCGGGTTGCCGCTCCGCTGTCGGGTTTGAAGGAGGCACCTCATCTCGTCGCCATTGTTCTGGCACTCGTGCTCTCCCCTGTCTCCTTGGCGCTACCTACCGCCGTGCACCCTCTACCTCCTCTCCGCTCTCTCTCTCTCTCTCTCTGTCAGCGTCTTCTGCTTTGCCACACCTCACCCCACCCCACCCCTTCTCAGAGAACGAGCCAACCGTCATCATGGCCGACGACAACGAGTTTTTGCCCCTTTTGAACAGCTGGCCTCTCTTCTTTGTCGTGGTGAGTGGGCTGTTGGCCTTCAGTGTACACCAGTACATTAGGCCACAACTGCACCGTATCCACCCCGCGAAAGCCAGTCCCGTCCAACAGCAGCAACAATGACAGTCTTCGTTGACAACCATGTAAAGCGGCCGCACACACTTCACCCTTCTCCAAAGGGAAGCTGCAGACCCACGGCCCGGCGTGCTTCGAGTTACCGCTTCTTCCGGACTAGATGTGGCAGGCCCATGATTTACCTTGTGCAGCTGCTGCGGTCTGTCACGCCTCAAGGTGTGACGTGGGATGCTGCGCAACCGCGTCGTAATTCAACCGCATAATTTGGACTCCAATGGGAGGATTTCCTCATTCGGTCTGATTGGGGGCGATTGCTGCGCGTGATGTCCTCTTGAGATGCACCACTATGTGCCAACTCCAATGGAAAAGGGGGCATCCATGCAACGCCATGAGGGCTCCTCTGGCAATCCTTTCGCACTGGTGCGCACGGAACGTGGTATGCTTGCACAGTAGTGGCAGACGACCGGGACACTTTCTCCGCGGAGTTGCCATCTAGGATTGCCGACAATGCACTCGCCTTCGCCGCCCCCTCCAGCCCTCACGCCCCACGGCCTATGTGACAGTGAATGTCTGCACCGCAGTGAAGCGTATCGGCACAGGAGTCTCCGTCGTACGCAACTCGAACGATGAACGAATACTCCCCCCACCGCCACCGTCTGCACTCTGATGCTCGTTGAAACTTGCAGTATGTCCCTGGCAAGCATCACTCCCTACACCAGCCATAGAGTGCAAGAATGAGTCTCTGACCCTCTTAACGGGGACGCCAGTATTCATCGTAATGGCGCTTGCCGGGCAAACAGCAAATACATCGACCCGAGCGCGAAGAAGCTGCAGGAATGGGCTGAGGCGAACGATATGCCCAACGACAGTGGTGAAAGAAGATGCAACAGGGACAGCCCCTCTCACAAGCACTGCGAGGACGGTCGGCATAGCCACGTGCCCTGTAAGGAGGAGGAAGAGTGTGCGCACGTCGCTGTGGAGCGCTGTGAGCGGCTTTGCTTCTCGTGAGCAAGCGTATGTCACCTCGTTGTGCAACTGAAGTGTTCTACCCCCTTACCATTCGCTCCCCTCCGTGCATCACTGCGCTGGCCGCTTTCCCTTCATCTTTCCCCCCCCCTCGACTGTTGAGTGGCTGCAGTGCCTTTGGCGGGAAACTGACACTGCTGAACTGCTGTTTTCTCTTGCTGGGGCTGCCTTGCAGCTCCTTCGCCAAAGGACCCGGAGGTTGACCACACAGCGAGAAGATACAAGGGGGGGAGAGAAGCGTGAGAGAGGGGGGGGAAGTGCTGGAGAGAAAAGAGAAGGTTATGGGATACGCATTGGCAGCATCTCTACTTTTCATCATTCGTTGGCTTTTGTGTGTTTGGTGTCTTCGCTGGTAATGAAAAGTGCATCCGCCTTCCCCCTTTGTTGCTTTCTCTCTCTCTCTGTGTGTAGTGCGCCCTCTCTGGGCAGTGCGGGGGAGCGTACTTCTCTTTTGGTTTGGATGTGGATGGGTTGACCTTCAGTGGTCGTTTTTAAGCATGTGCACAGTGACGAGCGTCATTGACAGTGGCAGAAGAGCAGCTTCAGCTCCCTGTGAGAAAGCAGACGAGGGCAACTGCACCTCGCACGCTGTCAGCACTGTCGTCTTCGATGACTGTGGTGCAGCTTCCTTTGGCTGCCTCATGGCGCCCCCCCCCCTCGTACGACCGCTAGTTGCCAATTCTGGCCCCTCCACTTTCCGCCATAGTATCCTCTCGTTGCTCTAAACTTTCCCCCTGTATTTCTGTCTGCCTCTTTCCATCGACGTCACTTTCAAACATGAATGCCATATTGGCGAATGCCCTTCACCTTTAAGGGCTCCCATCAATGGCCCGGCATTAACACACACCACATACACCACATACACACACGTGTAGACGCCTCTGCCTCTCTTCTGTCTTCGGTAGTTGCCGGCTGAGCGTTTGCTTCTCAGAGGCGTACCTAAGGATCTCTTTTATTCTCCACTCTGCGCAATACCTTCCTCGCCTGTGCGTGTGCGTCATTTGCGTGCAGAGGCACGGGCGCAAGAAGCACGCGATGTCATGTGAACTTGTCCGATTCGCTGTGCTCCCTTTACCACTCGCTCACTCTCTTTGCTGCTCTGCCGCTGCTCGCAGTGAAGGAGCGTCGCCAGCGCCTCCGTTTTCTTTCCTCTTCTCGATAGGCCCGCACAGATGCGCAGCCCCAGCGCCCTTTCACTGGCGGGGACGCTCCTCATTATCCTCCTTGTTATAGGCATCCTCGGGGCTGTTTTGCATATTGCTTACCAGAAAGACAGTGTCGCTGTAGAAGAGGAACAAGACCTGAGTTGCGGGCCACCGCTGAAGCATTGCGTACCCATCATGAGCCGAGTTTTACGCACCTGCCAGAGGCAATCCCGGTCGAGAGAGCGTCCAGCGATAACGTCCCAGCACTTGGAAACGTGGTCATCAAAGATATGAATCTTCTGCGCAGCTACGAAGGCGAGCTTGTGCGAGTGAATGTCCACAACTCACCTCCTGAAGCACTCACTAATGGCGCAGTCCCGTCAGATGAAACGGGTAACCAGGAGCCGAGCCTCCAGGGCGTAGGCCCAATGACTGGGCCTAGTGAACAACGACCAGTATCGCCGGAGTCTCCTCCAACTTCGGAAGATCTGCAACACACTGAAGAAACTGCATTCCCAGAAGACCTCCAGCACGGCGGTTACGTGATTGTGGAGTGCCCGCAGGGTCACGAAGAGCTTGCAGGAGAGGATGTCGGGGCCACTGCCGCTGTGGCACCAGCGCGTCGACTTGAATTTTACCGACATAGGACCTCGAGCGCCCTTTACGGTACGGCCCAGTACTACAACAGCCCCTTTTCAAACTCGGGTGCTTAGCCGTCGCCGTCTCTCCGGTGTGTTGTGTGTCGTTCGTCGCTGTTTCGTTTGGGGGCTTTTTTTTCCCATCACGCCTTTCTCGCGACTTCCATGGGAGTCCGCCTCTCGCTCCCTCGTAGTGCCTGTGCATGCGCCGTCGTTAGCGCAGGGAAAGAGTCGGCCATCTCCGCTGTTTCCCTTGACCCATCCCATCACCGTCTTCAACTGGACCAAATTAGCGAGCCTTATGCAGAGCAGCACGACGGAGAGCGATCTCTTGTAGAGGCACCGGTTGATCGGCGAGGGAGTCGACGCGGGTCACACAAAAGGGAATTCGTTGGTGTTCGGGAAAATCGAATGTCGTCGTCTGTAGTGGGCCTCTATTGCGTGCGGCATGCGCATTACTTTCCACTCCACTGGAGTAGAACGCATCACATCACCTTTGAAAGCGCGCGGGGGGAGTGGGGGGTTTCATCCGCCGTTAATTTCGAGGATACTGCGGGTAACATAGCGTCCCTCTTTCGTGTTCATCCGTAGTTTCGACCACGGAAAAAGAAAGGCGTGGCGGGTGCGCCTGCGCATAGGCTTTTCTTCGTTGGCCTCGGTTCAGTTCCGCATCCCACTTTCGTCCCCTATCCTTTGGGTAGGCCGCAGTGCATGTCACGTAGCCCATTGTGTGATGACTTACCTCTGCGCCTGTGTGCAGCCAAGCAGCGGAGGGTGCAGTCTCTGCGTCTCCTTTCGAACAACATATTCGGCAGCCCTTTGCCTTTTCTCTGCCTTCATTTCTTTTGTTTGTTTGTGTGTTCTTTTCGTTTGGCTGCTGTTGTGGTGGTCGGCTCTCCACCGGCCTTTCGTCCTGCGTCCTCCTCTCGTGGTGCTGCTGCTCCGCTGCGCTCCTGTCTTACTTGTTTGCCTGTTTGCTGTGCTTTCGTGAGAGAGCGTCGACACCCTCATTTATTCATCCACTCGCTCACTCGCTCTTTGCTTTGTGCTCTCTATTTTCCGGGGTTTGAGTTCGTCTTTCTTCTCTGCCATCCGCTGTATTTCTCTCTCTCTCTCTCTGCGCTTATACGCTCAGGAGTGGAGAGTCGCCGCTACGTCAGCATTTTGTTTTCTTTTGGCTCCCATTGCCCCCCGGCCTTGCCTTTCCTTTCTCTTGTTTGTGTTTGCGCTTGCCACTCGCTAGCAGGACCCTAGACGCGGTTTGCGTTGGCTCAGGACGTGCTGCCCACCACCACCACCACCTCGTGCGGATCGCACCGCACATGCCGAAAGATGGGACAAGGCAACGACAGGAAGTGCCCGTGCGATGCATGGCCTGACTCGGTGGCAGAGGCGGCTTGTCCTGAGACAACCAGGGGTGAGCAGCGACGCAAGAGAGCCAGAGGTGAGCTATGGCTCTGCATGTGCGTACGTTTGCCGCCTTGGTCGGGGTGGAACCCCACGTTGGAAACAAGAAAGGGAGCGGAACCGTTTGAATCTCTTGGCGCACGGACTTGGGCCCGTCTCTGCGCCTACGCTATACCGACACGTACGTATGAGATGTACACCCCTGCAAAATTCATGCAGAGGCCGATGTCCGTGTGCCTCCCTCATTTTTGATGCATCTCGTGGGTGGTGCGTGTAAAGTCACCGTTTTCTATTTTGCGTTCTGCTTGTAATCCATTGCGATTTTTACCGTTCCTCATGTCTCTCACTTTGCTGATGGATAACGACAGGCCAGCACGCGACCGCCTCCTTGCATAGGGAGGCAGCCATTCGCTAGGTGCTCACGTATTCTAACGCACCCCCCCCTCCTCCCTCCCCCTCGACATACTTCTGCTACCAGGCAGTTGACAACATGGGTGATGTCCCATATCGGCTCTCCCCATTGTGGCGCACTCCCTACAGCTGACTAGGAGACTCGAAGCGCTGATGATTCTCCTTGGTGAAATCATAATGTTAGTCATTGCACAGCCGGGCTTCTCTCGATTCTGCCTTCTTTTCCTACTCTCTTGCTCTCTCGTTCACCGCTGCTATAGTGGTGCAGCTATTGTGGCTTGCGTCCGCGGGTGAGAACCTCGTCCACATGGCACTGCCATAGTCTGTATTGATGCCTATTGTGTCGGTAACGAACCCACGATCATGCACAGCTATACGCCAGCGGACTGCCAGGCTTACTCATAGACGTGTCTGAGTCCACATTCATTTGCCTCCGAGTGTTTCCCCCTTAAATTCATCACTTTACGCGCTCCGGCATGTCACTTCAGGTCTCGATGGTGCGCCTCTTCTTCACGACGCCGGATAGCGCACCTTGGCAGTTGGCCTTGCTGGCTCTTCGTTGTCGATGTGTTTAGCTCACTGGCGGGCATGGTGGTCTTTGGACTCAACCGCGGAACTCACACATGCACGGTATCCTCTCTCCTCTGCACACTAACCTTAGCGAGGAGAGCAGCGCTAAAATTGTATGTGGCCGCACTCGTGGGATGGAGGGAGACACAAAGCATGGCAGTACTGACATACTAGCGACACTTCCTCTCTCTCTCCTGTAGGCATGCATAGCGAACCTGTCCAGGGAAACGCTATTATCTGAGGCGGGGGTAATTCTGGGGAAAATGCAGGATGACTCAGTGACGCTGCACACTGGCACCGATTCTGCTCGCGTACGCAAACGTTTTCGAGGGGTGGAACAGCGCCCTCCTGGCCTCTGTCGACAAGTGTCAAGTAGCTGGAGGAGTCTTTCGATGCCTTGCAAGATAAGGTCTGCGCATGCTTTGTGGGGGGGCGCTGTGGAATGAAGGTTATGCGTTTTTTCCGCTCGATTACGTCGGACGAGGAAGACGAGCTGCGCGAGGTGAACTTCGTCAGTCATGCCGGAAAAAACGCTCTTGTGCACCGCCATCGACACCGTAGACTCACGCCAGTCAGTACTTTCTCTGCTAGTCCGCTGACGTGGCCCACAGGGAGGCAGAGTGCGTGCTCGAGAGCGGACCTTTCTGATTACGGGGGATCTCCCCTTCTTTGTTTTGTGAAATGTACAGCACAGATCACTTTGCACGCTTAACCCTCATGATGAGTGCGTATCGTGGGTGGGTACGTCTCTGTTTTGTAGGGATGAACCTTGTGGGACTCTCTCTCTCTCTCTACGTGAGTGCCCTCCCTTTGAGCCTGCTCTGTTTCATTTCAGCCGTTCTGTGGCGTGGCCCGTCCACAGCTCCGCACACACTCTCTCTCTCTCTCTCGTGTCCAGGGTGCTAGTATCCCTTGAGCTCCTCCTTATCGCTCTTTCTATTGCCGCCCCTTCACTTCGGTATACTCTAACTTCCTCCTTACGAAGGTGTCTCTCTCTCTTTCCCCCCTCAGATTACCCTCATGTGCACAATGCTATACAGGGACACCCACCACCGCCACAGCCGCAACTATCGTTTAAGCGAAACGAAGTAGAGTCCTTTGCGCGTAAACGCTTGTGTCTTGTCTGCGTATGGGCCACCCAGTGGCCCCTCTCTTGCCTCTGGGGATGTATCGCCTCTCTTTGCTTCTCTTTGTGGGCCCTAAACAGCCATCCCGTTCTCCCCGCCTCCCAATCCAGTCATTCCCTCCACTCATCTGCAGCGCTTTCCACCTCTGCTGATTCGACGTGTGTGTGTGTGTGTGTGTGTGTGTGTGTGTGTGTGTCATGGCCTCGCCATTTGCGCAGGTGTGCTGCTAGTGCTTTGTTCAGTAACTGCAGCGCACGAAACGAAAAGCAATACACATAAAACCGATGAGGGCTGCCATATTCTGACCGCGTCACCACTGATCTACCCCCTTGAACTTCAGCAAGGGTGCGTGCTCGATACTCCTGTGCACAGTATCCCAGTGAGTCTCGATAGCAATTCTAGTGTGCCCATAGCCGCACCCCGCCTTGTCTACTTCACTGCTCCTACCCCTGCCGCTTTATCCATGTAAACACGCATTTCGACCCCCCCCACCCACCCCTACCTCACTGCCTCTGCACACCAACAGAGAAGCGGCAAGTTCAACCGACTCATACTTCTCAGCACCGCTGCGATCGCTCTGCTCGCATGTGTCGCACTGAAAGCTGCGGTCCTTCGAGCCCTTTCAGTGGTGCTGATTTTTTTCTATAACGAGTCCGTCTTCCTATTCGGGCGCTTGTGGGCTCACAAGAGTGACCACGAGCTGTGGTGACGGTGAGAAACGGGAAGACAACTCTGCGGCTCAACAATGCAGAGCAACTTCATCGCCATCATGGCGACGCTGCTCTTCTTTACCGTCATAATAGGGGGACTCATTATCATCGTTGTGTTCGTTTACCGCGCACGTGCGGGCGCGGCTTTTGCAGTCACAAGAGAGAATGAAGAAGCCCTCGGCGGTACCGCAAGTGAGGAAAGACGACGGCATCTAGAAGCCTTACCAGAAGCACTACCGGGGCCCTCTTCATCCTGAATGAGAAACCCGCTCTGGCAAACGCATTGATTCACAATGAGTGCCAGTGGCGAGGGCTGCAGAGTGACCTCGTCGCCGTCGATGTTTTGAGCGTCAGTGGCACGATGGCAGCGAGTCCGCGAGGTCTACATCAGAGGCAACAGGTGGTCCGAGGACGGAGGCGGAGAACACGGACCCATCGGTTTTTCCTCTACCGCGAAGGACGACGATGCGCCAAGTGCTGCACCAGGGCGGCTTTGTTATTGTGAAGCGCTGCCGTGCGGAGGACGCCGATGCGGGAACCGGTGAGGCGTGCGGCTGTGCCACTGCCTCAAGGATGACGGAGCACGGTGTGTCGGAATGTGCCGTAGAGGCTGCCAATCACGTCGAATCCCCGGATGGGTGCTTCTCGATATACAAGCCAAGTACCGCGCCCTACGGTGAGTCGCAGTACATCAGCGTGCCCGTAGTCCCCCTCGGTGGCTGATCGCTCCTGAGCTGCGTATATACATAGGCGCGTGCGGGCGAGTCGGAGTGCTGACGTGCAAGTGGGTACAACAGAGCAGAACGCGTTGTGTAGTGCGATAAGGGGGTCGCTCCCGCCTGACTCCCCTGCGCGATTCTCTTTTGCACTACGCAAGGCTCGGACTACGTGTGTGTGTGTGTGTGGGTGTGGGTGTGTGTGTGTCTGTCTTCTTCACTGCGTTCTAGCGCGAGTCCTTCTTCTTGATCGCCCCTCCATTGGCAAAACATTTCCTGCAAGTGCGCTGATGTATAACCGGAGAGAGGAGGAAGGAGGACTACGTTGTTATTTCCGTTCATCTTTGACTTCATTTTTCTGCCGTGGAACGATGAAGAAGTGCTTCTCTCTTCCGCCCTCTCCCCCTCCCTGCTTTGTCCTCGTCTGTCTGTGGTTGGTATGATGTGCTGCCCTGTTTAGGCCCTCTGTAGGATGTGAGTGGATCGTGGTGTATTATGCGCCTTCTTTCCAAACGCCTCTTCTCCCCTCAGCTCTTCTAGCGCCCTCCCTCTCTCTCTTCTTTGATCATGTCTGAGGTGTGCGACGAAGGTGGCACGTAGGGAGGGTGCTGCCGCTGAGCTTCTGTGTGGGAGAGAAGACACATATGTGCCACATCCTTCTCGTTTGATCAGAGTCAATGTTGCGTCTATTGTGTTTGCTTACCATCTGGCCTCCTCGGTTGCGCGAGCCTTTACCATCGGAGTGATCCATGACTGGTGCAGCGGGTGTACGTTGATGTAAAGGCCTAATTTACGACGAGTTCCGGAGCTCAGTGGATCCATGCCTCGCTTCGAGCGCATCCTAGCCGTGCCACAAGGAGAGCAGTCCTTTGTTTGAACGGTCGCCTTTCCCACTAACTACGCTGTCCTGTCTTCGAATATTCTCTCTTTTTTCGTTTTTCTGAGGGAGGCAGATCGGTGCCTGGGCAAGAGAAGCACAGCTCTG
This sequence comes from Leishmania lainsoni, assembly GCA_003664395.1. Taxonomy (NCBI): domain Eukaryota; phylum Euglenozoa; class Kinetoplastea; order Trypanosomatida; family Trypanosomatidae; genus Leishmania; species Leishmania lainsoni. Next base: position 257,043 of record RAIA01000132.1, read on the forward strand.
ACTCGCGAGGGCTGCTGTTCATGAGAAAAGGAGAGAGTCCCCCGTCGCCCTCCACAAGCAGAGCGACTGTTGGGCTTCCATGAATCAAAGCCAAAGAGCGTACGGAGGTGGAAAACATGCAGAGTTGCGTTTGCGGCCATCGAATGTGGCGCTTTCAACTCCCCTTTCAGCCCTTTTGATTGCCACAAGCGTCTCCTTGCATGGCAACCTCAACCCGAGTGCACATGACAACCGTATGTGCATGTATGTGTGGCAGCGAACAGCTGCTTTTCTCCCCCCTCTTTACATCACTGTGTATACGTTGCTCCCGTGTGTTTTGCAGTGCTTCATTCTCCAAAGCGAGACATGCGGAGAGGACGGAGCCTGTATTCTACCTCCCCCCTCCCCTCGGATGCTCGAGTGGTGTTGATGCGACTTGGAGTTGAAGCGGATTTAACTGCCTCGACTGCGCGCCGCTTTGTGTGTCGTTCCTATCGACTCTTTTCGCTGAGCGTGGCAGCTCCCTTCACCCTTTTCCTCTTCACCTCGTCCTCTGCGTGTGTGCGTGTGTGTATTACGCCTCGTTGACTCGCTGAGCTCATGCGTCGTTCGCCCATGCGGCCCCACCTGCGCTGCTTGTGGCGCCTCTCGTTCTTTCACGCACCCCATTCATGCCTTTCATGCATCACTTTGTTGTGTCCTCCACGAAGGTGTTCGCCACATGCGCATGTGAAAGTCTCTTGCCCATTTCCCAATGGAGAGAGTGGCGTGCAGCACCTCTTTCCCCCATGAGGGTGTGGATGATGCAAGAGACATGGAGAGGGACACGCGCATTACTGGAAAGCGCTTGTCTCTCGTTTTCTTCCTAGAAAAGCGCAATCTGACTGAGAGAAAACGGTGACGTTACAACTGCTGCTGAGCACGACGTGTGAGTGCGCGCCTCCGCAGAAAGGTGCAGTGACTCGAGGGACATGGACATCAGCTCTGCATCTGCGGCCTGTGTGGCACTGGCCCCTCCCTCCCCGCTTGCCATACTCATGTGCAACAAGATACAAAACCTCCCTTATTCCTTTACCCGATCTGCCGAAGAGACAGTGTCAGTCTGTGTCGCTCTCCACCAAGTGAAAGTGCCCTCTCGTGGTGAATCGAAGTGTAGGGTCGACCATGGCGAACGTGCTCCAGTTTCGATAGCAACGAAGTGGCCACAGGCGAAGCAGCGCGCAGGTGCGGGGGGTAAATGACTTGTTCATCTCGTACTCAGCCCGGCTGCATTTCATTTTCTTTCTGCTATAACTGGCCCTGTTATCTTTCGTGTACTCCCCCTCCCCCCAATACACATCGACTCAGCACTACGAGTGTATCGGCGACAGAATTCAACAATCCAACAACAAAAGAGACGAGCCGGTATCCTGCGCACAGCCCGCTGAAATGAAGCGGAGCCCTGAACACTACAGCAGCGTAGGGGCCCTAGTCACTGCAGAATCGTGTGAAGCGAAGCATTGGCGAGTAGAGTATGAGGCAAGAACCGTGCTCAGGTGCCTGCGTCGACTTCCTGCTATACCGCATCTCTAGTGCTGCGAAGCAGCACCCGATGATGCTATGACTGGTTGCGGGCCGAGTGAGGTTTGACTTGTGTTGTGTGGCGAAGTGGGCACGTTGTGGCATCCCGTGTGTTACTGGGCACCCCACCGACTTCCTATTTGCCTCTTCTTTGCCTGCCCCCTGTCCTCTTTTTCCTTTTCCGTCAGTGTAGACACTTCGAGGTGGCCTCCGCCGCCTCGTGACGTGATGTCAGCCCTCGCTGCTCTCAAGCACTAGCGCTCTGGCAGTCGCGAAGAGGCACGAGCAGCCACAATGCCGAAACACAACAAAAAGCGAAGTAAACGCCTTCGCGTCAAATTTGCGCATCACATCGCTGCTGAGGCAGATGAGTGCATCTACTCCTCCTCGAAAACCTGCCTCATCATGATAGCCGTCGTCCATGTGAAGGTGCTTAGTGCTCGGGTAAGTTTTCCATTGTTGCGAGTGTGACTTATCGGTCACCCCTTCTGCCTGCTTGGACTCCCTCGTCGCCCTGCCCATCACGCCGCGTTGATACTCTCCCACATCGTGAACGCAGAGAAGCAGTGCCGCTGGCTGAGAGCGCCGATCAAGGTTGTAACTCGCCCACAACATCGCATTTTGGGGGGCAGCACGGACTCAACTGAGAGAGCCTCTCGACTGTATGGGTGCGACTTCTGGGTAGACTTCGAGGAAGTCCTCTGGTCTGCTGCGAAGCTCATTTGGCGCACCCCTAAAAGACTCCCTCATGCCTGCACACCCTCGGGAAACACCTTCGTTTCCTTGGGAACACGATTTGGCAGAATCGCGCCGACCACCTCACTCCGCTTGCGCCTCTCAGCACCCACGCACTGCCCACCATGGCTACACCGACGCTTCTGCCGAGATAAGTGCGCTGTGTATGGGTGAAGGAGAAGTTTTCGGTCAGTCCGAGGACAAGCGAGTGCGCGGTAAAATGGCTTCCTACTCGGATCTGTCGGCCTGCACGACGACCTCCAGGATGTCCTCCCGCCCTGGTCCTCGTTGAGAGGCTCTGCAAGAATTTCGATTCTCTACTTCGCCGCCATGACGGCGAGGACACTAACGGAACTCAGTCTTCCTTCCTCATAGCATACTGGAGGCCAAAGGTGCAGATCTCTGACAACAGTGAGCCCTCTTGCCGTCATTGTTCGAATGAACTACACCAGAAACATGGCGGAGCTGGAAAGCGCGGTGGCGCTGTTGTGGACCACGAAGGGTGCGTTCGCTGCAACCAACCGCGTCCCTGCAGGTCAGCAGAGAGTCTTAATACCCTTCCCCGGGGAGATTTCACAGCAGTGGGGAAAGGGTAGCCCAGTCATGGGCAACCTGCTGATTAAGGAAACGCAGGACGACAAGGTGGTGCTGCCGCACTGCGCTGATGGTGGGTGAACGCCTCATGGCTGACACCTTGTATGGCAAGAGTATTGGAGCTGGCGTAATGCTGGTGTCGAGTGGTGCCCAAACACTACCTTACCTTGGTGAACTAGTAGAGAGCAGAGAGGCGCAAGACTTACCGGTCGTTGAGGTCGACTCGCTCGCTGACGTTGTTGAGCTGCCGAGAAAGAAATGGCGCATGCGGCGAGATGGCAAGCGTGCTCTTCCATCACCACAGCAGCCCTCACCGTTCTCTCAAGATCCGCTATTTTCTAGTAGTTTGCGCGTGTTGAATGCCGTTATCACATATCGACCAAACAAGCCTCAAAAGCTACAGAATGAAAAGCAGCGGCTGAAGGGTTTGTGCGGCCCTTTCTCCACTCTGCAGCACATATGCGTCCCATGCGGTTGTAGGGTTACTTCCTGCTTGCGCCATACCCGCCGGCGACGCAATGTGAAGAGCACCGTAGCGTCTATGCCTTCAGTTGACTTTACACGGCCCTGCAAATTAGTCCCACGCCATCGTGCAGAAATCGCTTTGGCGGTTCTCGTCCTCCTTGCTGACCTCCTCTTTCCTGCATTACGCTGCGTCCTCACATTACCTACAGAACACGCAGCGTCCGACCTTTTAAGTGATGCCAGAGCGAATCACCCCAGCGCTGGCTGCGCGGCTAGTGGCCTCACCTTTGAAGTACATGCTGCTCGACATTGACGGCGTGATCTGGTGCGGCGGGCACGTGATCGAACGTGTGCCGGAAACCCTTCGATATCTGCGCGACCGGGGCAAACAAATCCGCTTTCTGTCTAACAACGCGTCGCTGTCACGCGACCAGCTTCTGCAGAGCCTCGAGAAGAAGGGCATCGAGTGCGTGACGGTGCAGGAGTGCTACAACAGCGCGTACGCTGCGGCACTGCAGCTGAAGCAGCTGCTAGGGAAAGCGGACGGACCCGGTGAGGAGCCGCGCGTGCATGGCAACGTGTTTGTGATTGGTGAGCAGGGTCTGCACGACGAGCTGCAGCAGGCTCTGGCGCCGGGCTTCATCACTTACGGCGTGGAGCTGCACGACGCGGAGCGCGCTGGGGGATACGACACAGAGGCTCTTGGCAGCGCGTGGCGTGTGCCGTGCCTGCCGGCGCCGCAGAAACGTCTAGTGGTGTGCAATGGCAAGACGTGCCGCATGGTGCAGGCCGGCACCGACAATGAGGAGAAGATTTCACTCTCCGACCTGAACGCCGTTGCTGTCGTCGTAGGACTGGACAAGCACTTCAACATCCTCAAGCTGGCGTACGGATCACTTGCTCTGCAAGGGCCACCTGCGAACCTGCGCAGAGAGTCGTACACGCCGCCCTTGTTCCTAGCCACAAACGAGGATCCACAGCTTCCTGTTGGGCGTGATGGCGCCATGATCCCAGGCGCTGGGTCCATTGTGAGCGCTCTGTGCACCGCTGTGGGAAGGCGACCAGACACCGTCTGTGGGAAGCCTAACGAAAACATGGGGAAGATCCTGTTCAAGGCAGAGGGTATCACGAATCCGCGAGAGGAGTGCATCATGATCGGTGACCGACTGACCACGGATGTGGCCTTTGGCAACGCCACTGGGTGCCAGAGCATGCTAGTGCTGAGCGGAATCGAAGGGATGGCGGATGTGGAGGAAGCGGAGAAACAAGGCAAGACGGAACTGGTGCCCAACTACGTCGGTGAGTCTCTCGCCTGCTTCTTGCCGTTGTGAGTGGTTGCCACTAGTGCGGCTATACTCTGTTTCACGAGGAGGTGCGTTGTACGCTCCTACTTGTATTATAGTGCCATCTCTCATGTTGCTCACTTGCATACTGTCAAGGCCGTCCAACTCCTGCTGCTGGCAAGGCACGGACAGTAAGAACCTCGGAGAGAGAGAAACTGAAGTGATGCTCATCAAGGAGTGCTGCGCCATACAGCCAAGGGGATGACAGATCGCTGTGATGAGGGGGTCATACAATATGTGAATCTGGACGGGGAGGGTCTACAGGGCTCTTTATGATGGATGAACCCCGCCGTGCTGCTGCTGCTGCGCTGCCCTTCACCAGGTACAACGAGTTCTCCACTGTGCAAGTGAGGTATTCAAAAACTGCGTAAAAATCTATACGGAAGCGCTCCACAACTGTGGGATTCCTTCTCTATCCCTCTGTCTCCTTCTCCGTAGTACTGACATCTCCTCTCCCCTCCCTCCCCTCCTCGCCTTCTCTCTGGTCATGCCACAGACGGTCCAGTCCGCACTTGACTTGCGCGCTACTCTCCGCTCTTTTCTGCTTCGCCTCTTCACCCACGTGTGCCTCCGCGAGAAGCCCAGCAAAGTCAAACCTCAGCCATCATCTGCTTTAGCGTCCGCCTTTCACTCCTGTACGTATGGGCCACAACACACGCTTGAGTTCGCTTGACATTTTCCGTCTCGGCCTTGTGCGTCGCGCGAATTCGCTGTTTCTCCTGGATGTCTCTCTTCACTCTCTCGTGCAGGACGTGACCCCCCCTTCCCCAACGTCTGTACTAGCCATACAGCACTACAACAACCCCGTCAGCTCACGGCAGTGAGGACCCTACTCGTGGCCTGGAAGCCTGTCTCGTCCATCTACGATGCCTACCCCGAAACAGTCACCTACAGCGCCTCACTCGAGGTTGACGAGATGAGCTACGCCTTTCGTAGCGCCCTTCTCACAACCGAAGCAAGCTCACAATTCAGGCACATCAACAAGAACGGCGATCACCGTCACCCAGGCAGCCACGTCGACGAAAGATCAGCGCACAGCTTTGCAGAGAGTGGACCAATCCCACTGTGATGTGGCTTGCATGCCACTGATAGCCCCGCACAGTAGCCAGAAGCATTGTCTTACGTGCTAGGCGAAAAGTGTGATGGTCGTGTGGTCGTCACCACTGTCGTGAATGAGGAAACGATGCCGCTAGACAAGGCAGAGGCTTCCTTCGAAGTGGTGATCGCCTGGGAACACGCCACCGCTGACGACACACTTGAAGAAGCGCTTCGAGGGTGCAGCGGAAGGAGAAAACGACCATCACCGGGAAGCGCCAACAAAGGCCTTGCAAATGGTTGGTGGTGGTACGAGATGAGCGCGAGTCAGTCGCACACCCTGCGAATATTTCCGCCTACGTTCCCACTCCTGACCTGACCTTTGCGAGTTATCGGGCGAGGACAACGGGCCGCCCCCCTCAGGTCCTTCCCAAACGATGTCGATCCATCACATCTCCGACAAGTACCGAAGTCTGTGCCGGTTGTCAAACGCTGGTGTGCTGCTGAATGCGCTACGCAGGACTGCACGACAAAGCACTATTGAATCCTACGAGAAGTGCTGCAGACGAGGCACGCAGACGCTTCAGCTGGAGGTGAGGGACTACATCAACGCGATGAAGCACAAGCACCACTCCCTCCTCTGCCGCCACCGCTGTGGCATTCCCACAGCCGTGTGTCGCACTTGTGCCCAAGCGACGCCTATGTGCCACTCAACACAGATAAGGCCTTCTCACCTCCACCATTCCCACCAGTACAGAAAGAGCACCGCTCTTCGGGAGGAGGGGGCTCCGTCACCGCCATAGAAGAGGAGTTCCTTCAACGTGCCCTCCGCACCGCTTATTCTCACCCCCGCAGAGGGATCACACAGGCCTCTCGTCAGACTGAAGGGATCCTCGTTCACACCCGTCGCCCCCTATAGCGCCTCTTTTCGCTGCGCTACCGCATGACTTCTCTCAGCTCTCTCTCTCTCTCTGCTCCGTCGATGTCTGCAGGTATTCTCCGCCTTAACGACTGCCCTCTCTGCCGGTGCGCTGCGCCCTCTCGACCTTTCCTCCTCAGGGTGGGGGAGGGGCTCAGCACTCTCTCGCTGCTTCTTCTCCAGGTGGACCAGGGGGAAAGCGCACCTCAGTGCATGGTATCCCAGAGCCTGGTACTCCTACGCTGTGTGGGAGAAACCCACGCAGCCCCTCAATCCGTGCCCCTAACGACCCACTTCTGGTTGTGGCAGTGCTAGGCGCCTACGATGTGGGGAACCCAGAGTAACTCACCGCTGCTAATGTCGGAAGTTAGGCCCTAGACGGTATTGCATCGCGGAGATCTGCGCCAGTAGACAGGTTTGCACCAACTACGCCAATGGTCAGACTCTCAGCGTCACTTCAAACCCTTCCCATGCGAACTCTCTTTACTCACCGGTGTGGGGAACCTGAACCACACTGAGACATGCATCAGGCGTCTACCAGCATGATGACGGCCACTGTGCGGTCATCTCTGACATGAGGGTGCGCAGAGCCCAAAGCAGGGACTGTACAACGGTGAATGAAACACCCCTAATAGAGCTTCTGACTAGCGCTACTCGCCACCACATCATTCGGCCTGTCATAGCTCCATTAGGCTGAGGGTACACCCATGTGGCATGCCTAGTAGGCCTCCCTGATGAAAGTAATTTCCTGAACCTCTGCGAGCACGTTCTCATCTCGCGTGACAGCACTCCGCTGTTGCGGTGCCGACGCGCGGTGCACCGACTAAGCCTGCAACGGTGCATGACTGGCCGAAGAGAGCGATGCCTCTCAATGCGGCGTGGCGCGGGAACGACAGATGTATCGCTGCCTGTCTTGTGCTCTGTGCTCGCCGCTCGGCTGCTGCGTGCCCTACCACAACATGCGGGCACGCGTCTGATCCGTCCTCGCTCTCCCCCACCCCTCCTGAATCTCTTGTCGCCTCCTCCCCCATCCCCCACCCGCCACCAAGCCCGCCAGGTCGCTACCAAAGACCCGCCATATCACGCGTGCCCACTCAACCGACTCTTTGCTCTGTGACGACGCACGGCCTCCCCAGCGATGCGCCGCGCCATCTCCTCCTCGCTCACCCGCTGCGCCGGCGCTGCCGGTGTGACGTCGGCCCTGCTGCAGCTTCCGCAGCACCGGCTCCAGTCGCAGGCACCGCCTGGTGGGCTGCAGCAGGGTCGTCAGCAAGCCCCGAAAGCCGCTCATGCCGGGCACGAGCACAGCCACCACTCGAAGCCGGAGGTCGAGCCGCCAAGGAAGCCGACGGAGATGCCCAAGTTTGTGAGGATCGACACAAATGACAAGGGCATCACGAACGTGCAGCTGGCCCGTCCCCCGGTGAACTCGCTGAGCCTGGAGTTCTTGCAGGAACTCAACCAGTGGATGCTGTGGCTTGGCAGCAACGAGGAGACGAAGGCGGTAGTCGTCTCCTCTGCGATTCCGACAGTCTACTCGGCCGGACTCGACTTCGCCGAGGTACACAACCCGAACCCTGAGCGCATCTCTGGGTTCTGGCAGAGCTTCCAGGAGATGTGGCTGATCCTCAACTCTTTTCCCAAGTCGATAATTGCAGCCATTACGGGCAACGCACCGGCGGCGGGATGCATCATTGCGATGGGCTGCGACTACCGTGTCATGGCACGCGGACCGAAGGACAACACGAAAATCAACCGTCGGTACCACATCGGTCTTAACGAGGCGAAGCTAGGGCTTGTCGCCCCGCCATGGACGGTGCCAGCGTACTGCCACCTTCTGGGCTCACGCCAGGCGGAGCGGATGCTGCAGCTGGGTGAGACACCCTTGGCTGATGATGCCCACAAGCTCGGGCTGATTGACGAGGTGGCCTCCGATGAGGAGCAGACGATGGATGTCGCCTACAAGCAGGCGGAACGCTTCATGAGCGTGCCGCAGCAATCTCGGTTGATGTCGCGTGAACTGGTTCGCCGTGAGCACCTGCAGATGCTCGCCTCCGATAAAGACCGGAAGAGCGATACGGACGAATTTATGCGCATGGTGCTCAACTCTGAGGTGCAAAAGAACCTGGAGCGCTACCTGGAGCGCCTCAAGAACCGCTCTCGTAAGTAACGCAGAGTGACGCTCGACCGGATCCCCAGCCTGCGTGCCGGCCCATTTCTGTTTTCACTCTCGCCCTCCCTCGCACTATCTTATCTCTGCGCCCCTCTACCCTCTTCAGGATTATACACAATGAGGTTGTGGGGCCCAGGCACATGCGTATGCGCCATCCCCTTCCGCGTGACGCACCCAGTCCTGTCGAAGGCGCGCCGGCGTCTCGAGCAGGGCCGATGGTGCAGCGTGCGTGCGAAGAAGGGACGAGGGGGACGGGAAGTGCCTCTATAACGCGTGGCCCCCGATTGTCGACGGCAGGGACAGTTTGCTCTAGGCGAGCAGGGTTTTGCCCGTGGTGCCGGATCGGTAGGCGGGGAAGGGGTGGCGGGTGCGCCTGTCAGCGCACGTGTACGCGGTGGGGTGGGCACGAGATGAAAGACTCGATTTATCTTCTCCACTTCATCATCTTCTTTTTCGGCGGGTACTTCTGCGCTACAACTAGGCGGCCAACGTGTGGAATTGACAACATCTCAGCTCGCTCGTTGCCCTGTCTTGGTTACTATCACTAGTAGCATGTCTCTTCTTTGGGGGGACGTTTCTCTTTTGCTTATTTCACTGTTGTTTCCGCAGCTCTCAGTACTTCTTCGATGGTGGCGTCACTCTTGCTTGCTTTCCACTTGGTCGAGAAACCGCCTGCGCGAGCACCTGCGTATCTTGGGCGTACTTCATGGCTACCGTGATGACACTGCTGAGTCTCTTCGCCGTGGGACACGACGCTGCCGCTCTCCCCAAAATCATCGCTTTCTTCTTTCAACACGAAGTACAAAAAGGAAAAAAAAGAAGCAAACGAAAAGCGCGCCGCCTTATCCGCCAGCGCCGCACCTCACACCGACTTTGTTTCCCGTTTTCTTCTGTGCGCTGTGTCGCTGCGTGAGACTCGCGACCGCGTTCCACCTCTTTTGGCTTGACGATCTCATCCTTCTTCTCCCTGCACCCCACCACATCCTCACTTGTGCTCTCGGTGCCTTCCGTTCAGCCCCCCCTCCCCTTCACCAGCTGCAGTTGTCGCTGCCTCTTTTCCTCCGTTCCAGCTCTGTGTGTACCTCATTCCTTTTCCTTTCCGGTCGGCGGAGCGCTATTCTATAGGCTCCTACCTCGTGTATTTTCAGCAGGTGGAGACCAAAGTGTAGTCTTTCGCTCTCTGTCGACCAGTCTCTTCCTCGAGTTTGGAATTTCTTTACGGCTGGTTAACACACATCTTAGATTCTCTTTGAAGACGCATTTGTGTGGGTGTGGGTGTGTGTGTGTGTGTGCGGGGGGGGGGGGTTGCACCAACTTCTGCGTGCAGTGCGGGCCTTTTTGTTCTTTGAGGTGGCTGAGCTGTGTTGCATGTGCACTTATGTGCGTCTGTATGCAACATCCCTCTGCGGACCCCCTTTTTTTTCCATCGATTATCTCGAACGACAGCAGCGCTGAGGACACAGTCTGTGAGATGCCCTGTGGACGAACATGGACTACGGGGCAGACATGCCGTGAGCCGCCGTGTGATAGCATTGGGGGCCCGAGCAAGCGAATACGATTCGCCCAAGCAGTGCGTCTCTCTCTCCCTCTCAAGTTCGTTTCATAGAAGGTGTCACTTCATCTGTGAAGTCAGCTTATAATTCGCTGCCACGCCGTAGTGAGACAGAGAGAGAAAGAGAAAGAGACGGGGGGAAGTCTTCCCCTGGGAAGGGAGGAAGATGGAACCGTGGAAAGCGGAATCGTAGCGGTGGAACAACGCGGGCGGTTTCACGACATGCGGTTTGCCTGCACCTCTGGCCTCTCTCTTGTGTGTGTGTGTGTGCTGTACCACGTTATTGACGCTTTATTCCTATTTCACTGTATTGGTGAACACTTGCATAGCGGTGAAATCACGCGTACTTTTTCCCGTGTTGTTGCTGGTTCGGCATGTGAGCGGCTACTCGGGTAGTATAGTGGCATCGAACCCACTCTACGTTTCTACACCTCACTGTCGATCTTTCTCCTCCGTAACGGTCAACGGAACATCAAGGCTCGAGCTAAAGAGGGCACTGAACGAAGCGTTGCGTGCCTCTAACAGGGCCCTTCAGTGGGAGGAGCTGCAAGTACTCGGCATATTTACTTCCCTATCACCTACGTCGCTCTCCTATACACTGAGAGAAGGTGAAAGGCAGCTTTGTGCCAGCGCACTATAGAGCTGACACCAAAGTCATCGCATCGTGAGGCGTGAAGGTTACTGCGCTCCTGACCCGCCTGCTCAAAGCTTTACCTTGTTTTCACTTTCTAGAGATCTCTCTTCTCCCTCCTACTCTCCTCCGCGTTCCCTCTGCCGGTGACCCACGTAATCCTATTCCGAGCACCCCATCAAGCCACCGTTGCTGGAGCTACGGCAACGGCACCTGCCGGAAACACAAGTCTCTTGAAATCGCCAATTCTTCCCATTTAGGCTGCACAGGATGCCCTTGCAGCTTTCTGAGGTCGCCATCGCAGCTTACCGAATGAGAAAAGAATCACAGCACACCACACACACACACACCACAGGTAGGGCACAACGCGGCGCCTCACTAACTGAAAAGTAGTGCCTGGAGTTTTTTCTCCTGACAATAAAGCACGACCGGCCAAGTTTCCCACAAACGTTCTCGAATTGTTGGCTTCTAGTGCTTCCACAGGCACCACACACCTGCTACAACTTCTCTGGCATCAGCGGAGGGCATGCGCTGGATACTGGCTCTCTCTGAGGTCGTTCTGCGCGGTATCACTGCAGATGAAACGGGCCTCGGCATGACAGCTCAAGGGGCGGCCTGTTTGGCGTGTGCCTCATTGCTATTCCGCGCTTCAAACTGGAGGCCTGGATAAAGGGCCGCGGTGTTGGGCGGGGTGGGTACACGCGGTGGAGTACCACAGCACGCACAAGGCTCGCGCAAACGCTGGACCGCCGCTTCGGAAACGACACCGTCGCACCTTTGAGCGGCAAGAAACTCTGCGCATGCACTGGACACACGTTGTGCCTGTGAGCATGCTGGCGAAGACCGTCAGTGGAGTCCTGCTTGCCAGCTGAGAATCCATCATAATGAACCGTGGTGCCCTCACCCTTCTCCTCCACAGGGACATTACCATCGGGGAGGAAGGGCACTGGATGACGAGACTTGACTGCTAGCTCATGCGGGTCTTCCCAAAGCAGCGTGTCCTAGGTGCCCAATTATAACGGGCACTCTTCTGCAGAACGACTTGACGGAGCTGCCAAGAGTGCTCGAGTACATCCGGTCACAGCTCTCCATTCATCACGATGCCGATCAGCGGCCCCCACGTGAGGCAGTGGCGGCCTCTCAAGGCGCTGGGGACTGCGAGTCAGTGGGCAAAGAGGGAAGAAAAGCTGCGACAATATCGGCAACCGAGAAGTGACGAAGAGGCCTGCAGCAGCGGGCGGTGAAGAGCGCCTTTCGCTTTTCGAGTATCTTCAAAAAGGACCGCAGTCATTTGCGCTACGTCGCGTCAAGGCCACTGTCAACATCCAGCTGGCGCCCAAGTGCAACGGCGCCACCATCACCCCCCCCTCCCTCCCATCCCGCTCACACCGAGGAACCAAACGTACTATGCCCTGGTGCAATCATAAGAGCTCCACAACAACAGCCGCCTCGCGCGCCTCTGCGAGTGCTACATGCATTCATTTTTTCATGCGTGACTTCCACACTGATAATGATGAAAGGCTGCTGCACATCACACCAACAGTCCTCAGCGTGCGAACGACTCAGCTGCATACGGAAGGTGTCAGGGACGCTGAAAGTGCGCCGCCGTGGTCCTCGTGCCCCTCCCCTTGTGTGTTCGGATTACGCAATCAAAAGATCTCAAGGATTAGTTTTCGTCGCCGAGTGCTGTCCTCGGAAAAACGCTCTGTGGAAGCGGTGACACAAGAACGGTGATGACGATTGACGGATCTCGCGAAAGCGATTTGCTCAAGGCCGCGGTGAATCTCAAAAGAAATCTCAAGTGATGTTTTCTCAGATGTTGGTGTACACGCAGCTGTACGGGAGAAGCGCAGCTGACGCCCACGGGGAGGCCCATTCGTCATGTTCAAGGGCCGTATAGCTCTTTCGATAAGCCTCACAATGGTGAAAATCCTGTGCGTCATCGTTGTCTCTGAATGCCGCATCTGATGGGAATACTATGGAGATGTTCCGTGAGCGCGACACGCAGGTGGGGGATGCCCTCTCCTCCTCCTGGCAGTTTTCTTTCACATGCAAAACACGACTGGCCGAGTCTGAACATCGAACTCCTCACTGGCGGTATCGAAGAGGATGACAATGCTCTCCAGGAGTCTCCATTCTCAACTTGTGCGAGAACTCCTGCCAAGGCTCTCACTGAGAGGAACGTGAGTGAAGTGTTGCCTCGTCCATGCAAGGCAACAAGCAGACGACAGGCGTGCAATGTAGATTGAGTGACTGAAAAAGATTGGCTAGTGCTGGAGGTGGGCGTTTCTCCACGCGCGAGTCTTCAATGACAACCAACAAGCCTCAAACGAATAGCGCCTCACAACCGCCAGATCACGCTCCGACCTCCACTGCCACGAACTCTGCACTTGCAGTTCAGTCAGAGGCGTTTCTTTTTTTTTTTCCATCAGCACCACCCGCGCAGACACAACCGGCCTCCACCTCGCCGGTGTTGACATATCGCTATCCTGCTTGATAGTGATTCCAATCCGCACGACTGCACGTAGGCAGTGTAGTGGTGTTACCGAATAGAGCAGGAGAATCCCGTGGCGGTCTATCGATTGGTCAATCTCCACAGTGTGGAAGACGAACGACACAGCGGGACTGTGGATTGGCAAGTGAAGCTAGAGCACCTCGTCTGGAGAAGTGATGGGAAAGAGCGCCTCACCACTGCAGTACTGCGCTGCCAATGGTGATATGAACGCTCGGTCACGACCCGTCCTGGCTGCTGATATTCTTTCATAGGCAGCGGCGACAGCAGAACGCGCAAAGTCTCCGAAAACAGAAGTGAAGGTCGTTCCCACACTCCGAGCGTCGATGAAGCCCCGTCTGCTTCTCGACCGTGCGCAACTGCACGAAGGAATACCTCGCGCGAGTGAGGAGAGCAGCTCCGGTGTTGATGCTCAGTCATGTGCCTTTCTTTTCGTTCAAGTTGACATCTCATCCGCTGCCTAGTTGTTCGAAGTGCGCTACCAACGGCGAGGCGTTTGCGACGACTCCCAGGCTACCAGTTTGCCACTGGCATGACCTGAGTTTGAGATGGGAGGGAATCCTCCGTCCTCCTATGGCACCTCCCTGAAAAGGACTGAGTTCGCCAAATGCTCCAGTGGCTTTTCACCCCTCCTCTCCCTCCTGACACACACACACACACACACTCACACATATACATACACCCGTACCGCTGGGGCTGCCCTTTCCCGTCGCCCTCTTGCCCTGCAGGTCCTCGTAGACGCTGTCTCCTCTGCGACGTTGTGGTTTCCTTCAAATTGTGTTCCACTGCCCCTTCCTCACAACACTATAGCGCAGACCCTCATCACGATTAACAGTGCAGTCCACCACCCCCGCCCAGACCCCATCACTCCCCTGCTCTCCCTCGCACCCTACGGCAGCCATGGCTCAACGAACGCCCCGCCTTCCCATGGCGCTGCTGGCACTGGCGGTGCTTTGCATCGCTGCACTCCCGGTCAGCGCGTGGTGGAGCAAAGGTCACATGGTCGTGGCACTCATTGCAGAACGGCACATGGAGGCATCGCTTGTCGAGAAGGGAAACCTGGCCGCTAAGGTGCTCGCCCTATCCGGCCCCTACCCCCAAAGCCCCGACATGGTGCAGGCCGCACCGTGGGCGGATGACCTCAAGAAGGTTGGCTTCAGTGCAATGTCGACGTGGCACTTCATCACGACACCCTACTACCCAGACCCCAGCTTCACCTTGGACGTAAGTCCCGTGCAGACGGTAAACGTTGCCTCCGTCATCCCGATGCTGGAGACGGCCCTGCAAAAGACACCTCTAACTCAGATATCATAGCCCACTCTCTGGCGCTCTTGATACACTTTATGGGGGACATCCACCAGCCGCTACACAATGCCAACATCTTCTCTAACGAGTACCCCGAGGGCGACCTCGGCGGCAACAAGCAGCACGTCATAATAGACTCCACGGGAACGAAGATGGCACTGCACGCCTACTGGGACTCGATGACAGAGGGCCAAGCTGGGCAAGATATGCCGCGTCCACTGAGCAAGGATGACTACGCAAGTCTGAACGAGTTTGCGGACTACCTGGAGGCAACATACGCGGATACGCTGACAGATGCCGATAAGAATCTCGTAAGGGCTCCAGAGATCTCGAATGAGACCTACAACCTGGCGCTGAAGTACGCCTACCCCGGCGCGGAGGATGGTGCCACGCTCTCGGACGAGTACAAGAAGAACGCCAAGCAGATTGCCGAGCGTCAGGTGCTACTTGCTGGTTACCGTCTCGCCAAGGTGCTGAACACAACACTGAAGCCGGTCAGCGCCGAAATTATTCTGAGGGGCCTTCAGAACATCCAGAGCGAGGTCGACACAGAAAACAACGCTACAGTGCGCGACTACTACGCTCAGAAGGGTATCAGCGCCGGTGTGACGGCTGTAATCGCCGTGGTACTCTTTATTGCCGGCTTTGTTATCACCACTCTGGTTATCTTCGCCTTCAAGTCCTTCGTGCAGAAGCACAAACGCTTTGGCCCATATGAGCCTATTTCTGAGTAGTGCGGCATGATAGGCCGCGCTAGTGAACGCCACGCAGAGAACTCAGTGGGAGAACAGCACGGCCTTGTGTCCCTTGCGCCTCTTCACCTTGTTGACAAGCTCCTCTCCGTCTTGCGGAGGATTTCGTCCCTGTGTTCTTCCTCGCTGTTGTCTTTGACCCCCCAAATGGCACCACAGAAGGAGGCTGTCTGACAATGGAGCCACGAGCAGCAACCTGGAGCCCCTCCCATACGCCTGCCCATCTGTGCCGCACGTCTCTGCTGCGCAGAAATTGGTCATTACGGTGGTTACGAGGGGCGGGGGGAACGACGCCAAAATGAAATGTACCGGCGCCACTCATCATTGCAAAAAGGCCCCCCCCCCCGCTAAAGGCCGATAAGCGGCACGGAGTACGACGAGTCCTTTAAAGGGGAACCGGACAGAAACAAAAGAGAGAGAGGACCCCGCCAGAGATGTGGAGGTCTGCTCGACAGGCACAGTCGCTGGATAGGGGGAGGAGAGGGAAGAGGGAAGAGGGACAACGCCAAACAGGCAGTGCGACGGCAGCAGATGAACGCCTTCTTTTTGTTTTGTTTTCAGCACCCCCCCCCCACACACACCCCTTCTGTTTTGCTCTTCGTGATTTATTAATCTCCCGTCTCAGTCGCTTGTCTCATTCGGGTCTTCTTACTTCCGCAGCGCATGCCTGGTGAGGAAATGGCCGCACTATTCTTTTTTTCTTTTTGGTTTTCTACGCCCTCGTCCCGTCCCCGCACCGTTATCGTCGAGATACGCCGCAATCAGGGCCGCCACGAGGAGTAGGGTGGGGAATCTCAAGGTAGACTCGCCCAGCAGATGTCCCCCTAGCATTTGAACTTCTTGTTTCGGCTTCTGTTGCTTGTAAAGACCTTGGGAGACGTCACCTCCAGGTTAGGGCGAAAGACGCAACGGCTGAAAAAGGGGCGGTCGACAACAGGCACCCTGTGGACACCGTGTATGCTGTGGAATAACCCACAGCCGGGCATAATACGTGCCGGAGATGACATGTGAGCAAGCGCCAAATGCTGCTGCGGAGGATACTAGCCCATGTCTTCGCGCCCCCCCTCCTTTCCTCCTTGAAGCACGCATGTTGTTTTGTTGAAATTGCGCAGAGTCATTCTTGCCATACTCGTGAATATGCGAAAGGGATGCGATCAGTCTTGCGTGCTGTGATGCCTCGGCGACGCACTTGCCGGCTAAAAAAAAAGTGTAGATGCTCAACGCCCTTGATGGAAGAGGCAGTCGTTCTTTGTGAGCGACTACCTCTCTACCAGCAGCCACGTTCAGCGTCGGCCACCTCGCTCATCCCTTGTCTACAACAACTCTTCTCTGTTGTACTCCTTTCGCGTTCGTCAAAAGTGCAAACAATGGCGATGGACTTTGAGGGATGAGTGGCCCGGGGAGACGAGGCCCATACACCACTCTCATCACACACACACACACACACACGACACCTGCGCTGAGCTCTAGTCAAGCTCCTCCCTCGATCTCGTAAACGAATGCAGCATACCCCAGTGCGTACTCAGCCCGAACAGCGGCGCTCGACGTTGTGGCGGTGCTGATTCTCCTCTGTGCGGCAACACGTCACTCTGCAGCGTGGTGAAGCAAGGATCACATGGCTATCCCCCTCATTGTGCAGCACCGCCTAGATGTAGAGCTGGGGAAGAAGACGAATGCCGCCGCCAAAGTGTTCGCTCTTACTGGTTCCTCCGGCCCATGTCGCCGGATATCGTGCAGCTGGCGCCGTGAGCCGGAAACCGACTCTAGTCTGGATTCAAGACGAACTTCCACTCGCGCTTGAGAATGGTGCCGTACTATCGAGCTAAGAACTCAGCCCTCGAGCTTAGCCCAATTCAGATGGTGGACGTCACCTCCATCAATCCATTGCTGAACCCTGCAATCCAAAACACCAACGCCACTATTGGGTGTGCTAGGCAGCGTCTGGCGCTAATAATTCACTTCATGGGCAACATCCACCAACTGCTGCACGATGCGACGGTGTTTTCCAACGAGTACCGGCAGAGCACCTACAGCATCAATGCGCAGAGATTTACCATTGACTTTAAGGAGGTGAAGATACTGCTGCACGCGTACTGGGATTCCATAGCAGAGGCGCCCGCCGCTGGGGGCTATCTGCGGCTATGGGGCAACAAATACTACGCAAGTCTGAACGTGTTCTCTAGCAATCTGGAAGTGACGTCTGCGAGCAACCAGAAAGAAGCGCTGTACAGAGGCGATAGCCGATCTTCTAGCGCACCCCTTGTTCAGTTCATCATTGGTTGGAACTTGTTTTCTTCGTCCCCTCTCTAACCCCTTCCTCTACGATGTTGGCTATGCTCCTCTCTCTCCACACACAAACAGGAGCTGGTAAGTCACAACAACGGGAGGACATAGTAAGTGCACACCGCATTGGCATTCTGTCCTTTTCAAGTTCTCTGTGAAGCCTGTTCTGTAGGTTTCTCATTTGCTCTCTCTTCTCTTTCTTGCCTGACATGATCAGAGGCTGTGAATGCCCTATCCGCATCTGTTTTCTGCTTGTTTCGCTTTGAGCGAGGACGACAAAAGTGGCTCAGTACTGCACACCAAGTCGATGTCACGGTCAACATGATACTCCCCGCGCATGCTAGTAGCGTATCTCGGTGCGACAGCTCCATAGCATAGCATCGCTATCCTTTACGTAGGACAGTACTGACGTCCACAGTTTTCTTTTTAGGGGAGATTCTCTCGGCCCTTTGCCTTTTCGCAATATGCGAGCCACGCCTTCCGCGGATTCCTTCCCAGCTCTCGAGCAATAAAAGCCGAGAGACGGTTGATATTCAGCAGGCAATGGGGGCGCAGGAACGAATTCTGATCGCATTTTCCCTTCCGCTTTGCCCTTTCTTATTTTCCTCTCGCGCGCGCAGTTTGCTGCTCTTCATGACCATCCAAAATCAGAGATTTCTTTGTGGGTATTTTGTCGTATGGGCCATTGTAGAGGTATCTCGATGCCGCTTGTGTGCACGTGTGCATCTCCCCCCCCCTGACTCACTTCGAGGCAAGTGGTGCACATCTTCCGGACAAACAATAGGAGTCGAGGCAGAACTCGATGGCACTCTGCAAGCCTCGATTTGAGTGAAGACTTCTTGAGGGTCCCACTCGTGTGAAGTCAGTCGCTCTCTCATCATCAGAAGCATTGCTTGCCATATCGCTGCTCATTCTTCTCCCCTTGTGCATCGTCACGTCCCCCGCATCAGCCATCTTCCGGCTTTCTCCGCTTGCCTCCTCTTTTTCGTCTCGTCTTCACGCCGCCTTCCTTCCATCGCGTATCCGCCTCTCGCCAGTGCATCGAGGGAACCATCACCTGCAGCCTCCCTACTTTTTCGGGCGTGCACTTCAGCTCAAATAGCAAGAGAAGGATGCCGTACTCGGCCACGATCCCAGTAGTGGGAAGCATCCACTACCGCTCTATTGGCATGGCTGCTGTGGCCATTGCGGGGCTGCCGACGGTGTGGAACATTGTTGCCCGTAATGAATACCGTCGCCACACGATTGAGAAGGCGGTGGGAAGCAAAAAGGCTGGCGCCTACCTCTTGGCGGCTGGCATCTTTATCGCCAGTGGGCTGCGCGACTACCTATTTCGCAGTGCTATGGTGCATACCCCGAGCTCTGTCTTCCCCATTCTCTGCACGCATGTCTTTGGCCCTGACAGCGCCTGTCTCGTGCGCAGCGTTATGAGGGGGATCGGCACTGCACTGCTACTGTCTGGCACGACGCTTGTTGTATCGTCATTTCTCCGCCTCGGTGTCACGGGCACGTACCTGGGAGACTACTTTGACATCCTGATGGACGAGCGCGTAACTGCCTTTCCGTTTAGCCACTTTGACAACCCCATGTACCTCGGCGCCACGCTGAACTTCCTGGCCGCCTCCATTATCCAAAACAACGCTGTCGGGGTGCTACTCACGGGCTTGGTCGCGCTCGTGTATCACGTGTCGACCCGATACTTCGAGTCCCCCTTTACCGCCATGATCTACAGCAAGCGCGGGGAGGCCCGGGAAGTCGCTACCTCGGTGACGGAGATGAGGTAGAAAGGCAACAATATACATAGAAAAACAGCTTATCGGCTGACTATGGAACTCATCAGTGTTTTTCCTTGGAATAGAGTAGGCGCTGGCTGTGCGTACCACCACCACCCATCCATCCATCCATCTCGCAGGTCTCTCCAGTGAGAAGGCTCGACGCTTCACGCCGATACACCATCACCCTTCACTCGCTGCTGAAGCCAGAGGCTTAAGAAACGCTGCTCTGTAGCTCTCAGTACTACGGCAACTTCTCCTTCTCTTTCGCCAGACGTAGTCGCTGCTGGGACGGAGCTGAAAACATCATTAAGCGTGCGTGAGATGAATTCTCCTTGGTGGAGTGTCCTTTCAGTGCGTAGAAGCTCCTCTGCGCTGCTGATGCCGATAACCCGCACATGAGCCACATTGCCTTCGGGCATGCGCATGTTCACTCGTGAGTACACCCCTCCTCTTCCACCCACCCATCCCCTCTCATCCTTTCGCTCGACGCACCACAGGACAGTGACCCACTGGAAGTCAACTACCACCGCCACCACCACCACCACCAAACCAAAGAAAATGAGCGTGGTAGAAGAAAAGGCGCTCTAACAAACGAGGGGGGCCTGACCCGAATCTGCACACTCAATGGGTCCGCCGCTACCTTTGCTGACGCAAGTGGCGTGTCTCGTGAGGAAGCGAACGTCCACAGTCCCTTGCCACCGCTCGCCACATACCTCACGTGAATGTACGCGTGTGCGATTCTCTTCATCAACGCCTAGAGCGTCTTCCTTCGCCCCACAAGTTATGAGGTGAAGCAGTGGGCTAGCGAAAGATGCACAGCAGCACAGACTTACTACAGTAAAGGCGTACTGGTGATCGCTGAATAGCTGCGACTCTCATTTCTCTTCGCCGTTTTCCCTCGAATCTGTACGTAGAGCGACCCCCACTCCACAGAGCGAAAAAAAACACGACAAGACGACCTCGAATCCCACTGTGTTGGCGTTGAGCGAGGCCGATTCACATGCACGTGTGTGTAGCAATGTGTTCTTTGGGAGAGAGAGAGAGGGATTCACGTGCAGAGGTGCGCTTTCCTCCCGTCCTGCCAACTCGTTTCTATTCCTTTTCTTTGTATTTCGAACGCCTCAGTCACGGGGCTTGATGGGTCTGTGCCCTGAGCTCCCTCTTTCCCCTCTCCTCTTCAACTGCAAAAGTGCGATTGGCCCCTCTCGTAGAAGGGGGAGGGGGCCTCTGCTATTTCCCTTCCCGGTCGCATCCGGTTGTGTCTACGGGTCTATACTGCGTGTGGTAAGAGGAGTCATGCAGCTCTCGTTCCTCTTTCTTTTTTGAGGGAATACGAGCTGGTGTTTTCACCCTCTCGGTGAGTTTAAGCCAGTCCCACCTGAGCAGCCACCCATCACGTCAGCCACCGGGTGAGACATTATGGAAAAGAGAAGGGGTGACCTCTGCACCTTCGTCGAAGTCATCAGAAAGCTGATCAGTGATGTTTTCCAAATAAATCAGAAGTCAGTCTCCCCTCCCACCAGGTGATGTCCAACAGTGTTGGTAGCATCGCCTATAACAGGTTAGAAAACGAAGAGGAACCACCTCAGACCAATAGCGACCTTCTCCTCTTTCCCCTCTCTCCCTCTGATCTCACACCAGAGAGGACGGGGTATATTCACACATCAAAGGGTCTCACTCACATGCAGACCAACATGCGTGCACCCACAGTTAACGTACGCTAATCTCTCTTATTAGCTTTTTCTTTTCTATCTGCACTCTTCAATTCTCCCTTGTCGCTGAGCATTGCGGTGCCTCACGCCCTCGAAGTGATCTCTCTTTCCCGCGTGCATGCCTGTGTGTGTGTGCGTGTGTGTCGTTCGTTCCGTTGCCTCCCTCTTTGTATTTGCCTGCTGCCTCCTTCGTGTTTTATTCTCTTTCGCTTTATTTGGTATGAGCGGTGGGATGCGTGTGATATCGATCAGAGTGACAGCACTCCCAACAACGATGAACGCGTCAGTGTAGTAAGGAGATGACGCACACCTCTTAGTATCTGCCGTGGGCGAGAGGCGCCTGCCAAGACGCTGCACAACGGCTTCAAGTGGACTGAGACGTTCCTCGCTCCCTACATCATGCGAGCAGTTTTCTGCTAATTCACCTTCGATCATTTCTTCCCTTTTCACTGACTTCCGCCCCCCCCTCCCCCTCTGAGCATCCTTGCCTCTTTCTCCCTGCCCCACATAAATGACCAGCACGTGCACGTACACACGCACCCTCAGCACCTGCCATTGCCGCCTCCTCTCGCACTCGATCTCTCTCCCTTCTCCTCCCCTCCGTCCCCCGGGGCCAGTGACTCGCAATTACGCTTGCTCTCTCGATACATCTGCCCGCCGACTAGACATGGGACAGTGGTTGGCCTCCGCCTTCAGCTCTCTTATGGGCAAGAAGGAAGTACGTATTATCATGGTCGGTCTGGATGCGGCTGGTAAGACCACGATCATCTACAAGCTGAAGCTAGGCGAGGTTGTGACGACGACGCCGACCATCGGCTTCAACGTTGAGACGGTTGAGTATAAGAACCTCAAGTTCACCATGTGGGACGTAGGCGGTCAGCAGAAGTTGCGCTCCCTGTGGCACTACTACTACCAGGGCTCCAACGGCGTCATCTTTGTTGTGGACAGCAATGACCCGGAGCGAATGTCTCTAGCGAAGGAGGAGCTGGACAAGATCTTGGCCGAGGAGGAGCTGCGCAATGCAGTGCTTCTCGTGTTCGCAAATAAGCAGGATCTGCCCAATGCACTGACGACTACGCAGGTTACGGAGAAGCTTGGCCTTCACAGCGTACGTAATCGGCGGTGGTACATTCAGGGGTGCTGCGCCACGACGGCGCAGGGCCTCTACGAAGGCCTTGACTGGCTGTCCAACAACATCTCTGTCACCATGCAATAGTGAGAGGTGGTGCATGTCAGGTAAGAATTGAGCTCCGATCGTCAGCCCACCTACGAGCTACACGATCGGTGACCCTCCTATAGCGGGTCAGGATCGTGGCAGCTCCTCCAACAGAGCGGAGAGGCGAGGGAAGAGGAAAATGTAGTGCGGATGGACGAGTTGTTGGTTTTGCCTTTTCCCTTTAGTGTGTTTGTTTATCGCTTGCTTGTGAATATCGATTTTCTCCCCTCACGCACACGTCAGCGCTGACGTGTGACTTCGTGTGCGGGTGCGTGTGGCCTCTGCTGCACTAAACGGCTGTGAACCACGCCACTTTCGTTTCATGCTCGACTTCACCCGCTGGCTGGGAACAAGGCCGACTCTCCAGACGAAGAAAGGCTAGCTGCACGCATCCAGCATCGCTCCCGCTTTGCAAAGACTCCTTACTCGCTCTGGGCAGATGGTGCGGCGCTGTCTAACTGTAATGAACTCATAGGCGCCGCGGCAAGAGGCAGCGGCCCCCTCGCATGCAGCTCCCGCGCTGAGTGTGAAGCGGTGGGGCTGGACCCTGACGTGGTGCGAAGTCGACCCGCTCAGCTAGGACACAGGAAGGCAAGTGTGTGTGTGTGCGTGTTGTTACGGCCTCGCTCTCCCTCGTCGTGGCGCTCAGCACGGGCGCTACAACGGTGGTGGATGGCATACTGCGATGCATTGGGGCGCTACTGCTGGCGCCGCGAGCCCGCCGCGTGCGCCTCCCGTTTGAGCCCGTCTCTGGCCATTGCGAGTAGGGACACAGTGGGAAAGATGACAAGCTGTTGAAATCGACAGTGCCCGCAGAGGGGACGCAAATCGCATGGACCGCGGACCTCTTCACTGGTCGCACACGCCAGGTCGCATCCCTTGTTACCTGCATGGCAGACGCCGCCGCCCCCGTGCAGGGCCGATGGCGCAGCGTGCGTGCGAAGAAGGGACGAGGGGGCCGGGAAGTGCCTCTATGACGCCTGGCCCCCGATTGTCGACGGCAGGGACAGTTCACTCTAGGCGAGCAGGGTTTTGTCCGTGGTGCCGGATCGGTAGGCGGGGAGGGGGTGGCGGGTGCGCCTGTCAGCGCACGTGTACGCGGTGGGGTGGGAATGTTGATGCAAAAGAAAAAGAGAGAGAAGAGTCGGCCAGTCGACAACGTTACGATCGCTGAGCGCGCCGGCACCTCGCCGTGTGTGTCTCTGCCGGCTACTCGCTGGACGTACTCCCTTCATGTATGTGGGGATCTGACGGAGGAGAGCCAAGAGGGTGCATGGAAGAAAGTACAACCAACGGTGGTGGCGCTGTCGAGCCAAATGGGGCACGTGCGTGGGAAGCGAGAAGATCGTCGTTGCGGCTGCTTCGACGGATGACCAGCGATGGAAGTCAGTGTGGAACCGTTTAGCTTCTCTACCAGAGGCCTGGTGGCTGTCGCTGTTCGTGTGCGTCAATGTGCGTTCTTTCGCATGAAGTCGGTTGTCGAAGTGTTGAAGCACGCATGGCTGTACACAGGCAAATACCACTTTTGGTAATTAGCGTGGAGTGTACAAGCGTCATTTCTGCTAGGCTTCGGCGTCATCTCTGGGATGCCTTCGCCGTACCCCGCGTTTCCGTCGGAACTGGGGACTCGAAGATCGGCCTCTTATCTATCTTGCTGTCTTTCGAGTACTTTCTGTTGCTCACACTGTTGTCGTCTTGTGGTTCACTTTCGTGTCCTCGTGCCTTTACCTCTCTCTCTGTTCGCTCTCTCTGTTTATAAGTTTCGCCGCCGTGTGCCTCTTCTCACTCTTCCTCTTCCCCGGGCTCTTCTCTTGAAGTTAAAGCTCGACTTCGTGTCTCTCATTAGCTAGAGAAGTGAGAAGACCGGAAGAAGTTGAGAGGGATCTTCATCGTTAGTGGTGGTGGCGGCTAAGCTGATTGTGAGAGAGGTTTTCTACGCCTCAGTAAGGGAACACAAAGGCAAGGTCGGCAGTGCATGTCAGAGATGACTCTCCTTTCTTTGCGTAAGAGTCTAGCCTGCTAGAGCTTCGAAGAGGGATCTAGTGTCATCGGTACTGCGCTCCTCCCCCTCAGTAAGTGTGCCGCGTACGTATGCCTACCTTTCCTGTTCACTACCTCGACTCTCCCCTTCACCTCTCGAACTCTCCTTCCCACCATCTCTCAAGAGCACCGAGGACTCGTTTGACTTATACTCTAACTTACTTGATGGACGTGAACATTTTCGTTTGATCTCATTCACCTCAATCGATCTAGCAGCGTCACACGTTTTTCTCCCATACACGTACTCAGCCACGCCACGATGTCGTTGAACTCCGGAGTCAACGCAGCATTGCTGAATCTCTGCGCTCAGCTGCAGGACGGTGGTACTGCGAACACGGCTAGTGAAGGTACCTCGTACTGCATTGCGCAGGAGGATCTGGGGAAATGGTAGCACAGTCCAGCCCGAGCGCTTCTGCAGGGGCTGCGACACCGGCTCCGGCCCCTCCACCGCTGTTGGAGAAACGGCGAGACCCGCCTCCGACTACGAGTGGCTTCGTAACGCCCTCGCCTCGGTCGAAGCGCCCGAGAAGAGGGTCAAGCAGTTGCTCTTCAACATGGAGAACCGAACTACCGAAGGGGATCCGGGACATTTGACGCCGGAAGAACAACTGGAAGCGTTGGCGGAGCTGGCTGACCTGGTCGAGGATATCAACTGGGCAGCAGAGTTTGCACTCATGCAAGGCCCACAACGACTTCTTCAGGTGCTGCGTCAACAAGGCGCGGCGTACCCTCTTCTTCCGATCAGCGGCCGAGACGCTGCCGCTGGCGCTGAGGCCCCCAAAAGTACCGACGCAGAGAGGAAAGAGGAGTCACTCGCCACCCCGAATAGCACCCCTTCATCGGTACTGCCGTTCTTCACAGAACTTGCTATGGTCATTGCTCACTCGGCTCAGCTGAATGCGCCGATACAGGCTGCGTATCAAGCAGCTCACTGGGAAGATATCCTTCCTCACTTCATGGGTGACTGTGTGAAAGCTATTCAAGCTCTCTCACTCCTTGGCAGTGACAGGCCGGCAGACGGCACATGGGGCAACAGTACCGAGGCTGCGAGCGTAGTAACAAGAGCCACGTCCTTGATGCGCCTGCTCGGTGCCGTGTTGCATGCGTGCAGCTGCCTCTGCCGCGACTACCCGCCTAATACGATTGTGTTTCTCCAGAGCAACGGCTTGGCCGTTATTGTGGATACACTCAGGCTAACGCAAACACTGCTAGAGACAGTCCTGGGGTGCAAGCGAACGGCTGGAGGCGCCCCCGTGATTGTCACCCACATCTCTTCCGGGGCGGCATCTGATGAAGAGGCAGACGACATCTACGCGCCGCTGCTTGGTGCGGCCCACAAAGTAACTGCGCGAGCTTTCTTCTTTGTCTCCTACCTGGCCTCTGCAGGTGTCTCTAGCGAGGAGGTTATTCAGCTTGCGTGTCTGCACGCCGAGTCCTGCAACAGCGACGAGACCATCCAAAAGGCGGCGGCGCGTGCGCTGACGGAGTTGATGGCAAAGAGCCCAATGTAATCAAGAAAGCCGTGCAGACGCTGATGCCTCATCGACTAAAAGAATGGCGGACACACCTGCAGCGCACAGTGGGCGACGAAGAAATGGAGGACGAGCGCCGCCACTTTGTGGATGTGTTTGATAAAGCCAGCTGATGGCAGTGCCAGAGCAGCGGCGCAGGGGAGAATATTTCGCCCCGTAGTGCCCCTCGCCCTTCAGGCTACCGCGGTAACGGCGCCCATGGCAGGCGATGAGGTTGTGGGGCCCAGGCACATGCGTATGCACCATCCCCTTCCGCGTGACGCACCCAGTCCTGTCGAAGGCGCGCCACGTCTCGAGCAGGGCCGATGGCGCAGCGTGCGTGCGAAGAAGGGACGAGGGGACGGGAAGTGCCTCTATGACGCGTGGCCCCCGATTGTCGACGGCAGGGACAGTTTGCTCTAGGCGAGCAGGGTTTTGTCCGTGGTGCCGGATCGGTAGGCGGGGAGGGGGTGGCGGGTGCGCCTGTCAGCGCACGTGTACGCGGTGGGGTGGGAATGCTGATGCAAAAGAAAAGAGAGAGAAGAGTCGGCCCATGACTCTCTTAAGGATGTTGCCGTCTCCAGGTGACTTTCCTCCATAGTGGGAAGACACTGCAGGAGCCTCATGCGCAGCAGACGCGGTTGCTGCTGAAAACTTCCCGTCATCCATCTGGATTCGTACAACGGTAAAGGAGATGGAGGTGGAACGTTGTTCTCTCTTGTCATCGTGGTCGCGAGTAGCACGCGCATGTCTGGCCCCTCAACTGCGTTTTCGCAATTCATTTCGTTTGCTCTTGACTATGTTTCTGCTTCTTTCCTGGTGGTGCTTCTCCCGTACGCGTACCCTCTTCCCCCACCCCACCCCCTGAGCTCATGGGGCGTGATTGCGCGCAGCCTCAGAACTTAACGGTGCTGCTTTGTTGTTGTTCCAAATGGCACCAGACACGTACATATGGAGCCCCATACAGTGCACACTGCAGCTTGTCTTTAGCCGCCCCAACAGCGGTGAAGCGATTCTAGCTGGCTCTGCCTATCATGGCACATCCATCATCCGCTACCGACGGGAGCCTTACTGTGATGCAGCCAAGAGCAACGTGAGCACTACAATCTCTTCTAAAACGTCCTCCTCCGGAGACAACTCCGAGTACGATAACTTCCTGCGACACCGTCGCGTTATAGCTGAGAAGAGCGCTCTGCACCTTCATGCACTCACAACGGCTGGTGGCATTTACAAGGATGCAAAGGTGCTGAATGTGCAGTCCTACCAGGTGAAGTGCGTCTCCCCCTCCGCCGGTGCGGCCACGGGGGTGCTCAAAGTTATCTCCGTTGAGCACGAGGATGGTGGAGCGGTAGCAGCGGGCAGCAGCACTGCCACCGGTAGTGCCGCAAAGATGAAGGGAAATGCCACGGGGAGCAAAAAGCGTGGCTTGGCCGGTGTGGAAAATGATGTGCGCACGTCTGCAGACGCACCCTCCCCCGCCGAGGTGGATTGGGGATCAAAGCTGGTCCTGTTCGAAGGAGCCAGCAGCTTACCCCCATTCTCCGAGGTGGATCTTACGATTCGCTTTGTTGGTGCAGTTCAGTCGTTTGATCATGGCGGCATCTACGCCGCCCGCGGGAGCGATAGCAACCCTAGCATGAAGGATGCGCCGCTTCTCACTCATTTTGAGGTGCGCTTCGCCCGATGTGCCTTTCCCTCCCCCGACGACCCGCAGTATCGCCTCGACTGGCAGCTCAAGAGTATTCAGCTGCCCAGTTGCTTTCACACGATCTTGACAAACGGAGAGGAGTGTGGTCGCAAGCAGCTGCTGGCACAGCAAGCAATGCAGGTGAGCTTTGCGCCGTGTGGCCCGCTGCCCGCGTACGTCTTCTCTTTTGCGTGCTTCCCAGACGCTGCTAGTTTGGAGAGCACATCTGCAACTGGCAATTGTTTAGACGTGGTCGAGGGATGCCTGGTCATCCCTAAGTTTCTCGGTGACATTACAAGCAGCTTTTCCAACGCGCCCATTCCCGTCCGTGTGCTGGCGCGACGACAAGCACGGATAGCTACGGCAACCCTTGAGCGAGTCTTGCGCCTCACCATCGATGCTGTGACAGCACTCCAGCAGCTTTTTCAGTGCCCACTCCCGCTCCTTCAGTGCGAGCACTTTGACGTCCTCCTTGGCCCGACAATGCCGTATATCTCCGGTATGGAACACCACTGCTCGATAATTCTCAACGAGAGCATCTACCAAGCTGATAAGAAGGCGGCCATCGGTAGCAGAGGAGGAGGGGATACGAACAGCAACGCTGAGGTAAGCCAAACAGAGCTCATTGTGCACGAGGTGACACACCACTGGATCGGAAATGCACTGGGGCTGCCGTTTGCAGTGAAGGAGGGCATCTGCCAGGTAATCGAGCAATGCGTCGCCGACACGCTACTGGGCAAGCAAATGCGCAAGTACAAGGCGGACAGCGGCGGCAGCGCGAAACTCAACAGCTCCTCACCCTCTTCCTCCACTGCGAAGGTGCCGAAAAGAACCATTCAGGCTTCAGAGAAAGGCCGCGAGTTCACAGGAGCTTCTTACCAGCACGCACTGAGTGCCATTAAGCAGCTGATTGCTGACTGCGGGTTCGACAGCTTTCTTCTATGCCTGCAGCAACTGCTGCACAAGCACGTCGTCATTCCCACACGAGAAGTAGAGGAAAAGGGCGGAATTGAAGTTCTTCGACGCATCGGTGCCGATGTCGCCGTCTCCCCTTACCTAAGCACGAGGGAGTTCCTGCACGCCGTAGAAACCTCATTGTAACTCCTCATAATGCACAGAGTCTGTACAGGCATGTTCTCATCTCGCGTGACAGCACTCCGCTGTTGCGGTGCCGACGCACGGTGCACCGACTAAGCCTGCAACGGTGCATGACTGGCCGAAGAGAGCGATGCCTCTCAATGCGGCGTGGCGCGGGAACGACAGATGTATCGCTGCCTGTCTTGTGCTCGTGCTGCGTGCCCTACCACAACATGCGGGCACGCGTCTGATCCGTCCTCGCTCCCCCCCACCCGCTCCTGAATCTCTTGTCGCCTCCTCCCCCATCCCCCACCCGCCACCAAGCCCGCCAGGTCGCTACCAAAGACCCGCCATATCACGCGTGCCCACTCAACCGACTCTTTGCTCTGTGACGACGCACGGCCTCCCCAGCGATGCGCCGCGCCATCTCCTCCTCGCTCACCCGCTGCGCCGGCGCTGCCGGTGTGACGTCGGCCCTGCTGCAGCTTCCGCAGCACCGGCTCCAGTCGCAGGCACCGCCTGGTGGGCTGCAGCAGGGTCGTCAGCAAGCCCCGAAAGCCGCTCATGCCGGGCACGAGCACAGCCACCACTCGGAGCCAGAGTTCGAGCCGCCAAAGAAGCCGACGGAGATGCCCAAGTTTGTGAGGATCAACACAAATGACAAGGGCATCACGAACGTGCAGCTGGCCCGTCCCCCGGTGAACTCGCTGAGCCTGGAGTTCTTCCAGGAACTCAACCAGTGGATGCTGTGGCTTGGCAGCAACGAGGAGACGAAGGCGGTAGTCGTCTCCTCTGCGATTCCGACAGTCTACTCGGCCGGACTCGACCTCGCCGAGGTACACAACCCGAACCCTGAGCGCATCTCTGGCTTCTGGCAGAGCTTCCAGGAGATGTGGCTGATCTTCAACTCTTTTCCCAAGCCGATAATTGCAGCCATTACGGGCAACGCACCGGCGGCGGGATGCATCATTGCGATGGGCTGCGACTACCGCGTCATGGCACGCGGACCGAAGGACAACACGAACAACAACCGGCTGTACCGCATCGGCCTTAACGAGACAAAGCTGGGGCTTGTCGCTCCGCCATGGACGATGCCAGCTTACGCCTACCTTCTGGGCTCACGCCAGGCGGAGCGGATGCTGCAGCTGGGTGAGACACCCTTGGCTGATGATGCCCACAAGCTCGGGCTGATTGACGAGGTGGCCTCCGATGAGGAGCAGACGATCGAAGTCGCCTACAAGCAGGCGGAACGCTTCATGAGCGTGCCGCAGCAATCTCGGTGGATGGCACGTGATATGATGCGGCGTGAGTACCTGCAGATGCTCGCCTCTGACGAGGAGCGCAACTACGACACCGAGTTTTTCACTCAATTTGTGATGAACTCTGAGGTGCAACAGAACCTGGAGCGCTACCTGGAGCGCCTCAAGAGCCGCTCTCGTAAGTAACCCGGAGTGACGCTCGGCCGGATCCCCAGCCTGCGTGCCGGCCCATTTCTGTTTTCACTCTCGCCCTTCCGTGAAGCTCTGGAGGAGCGGGAGAAAAGCAGCAAAGAGGAGTCACGTGCATCCCGCGCATTTTTGTTTTTGTAGTCTCTTCATGTCCCAACGGAAGCGACGTATTGCAGGAGGGCTGAAAGGGGAGGAGCAGCGAGAGAACACTGCGCCGCTCTGGCACGCACAGGGGATCGAAAGAGCCGTAGAGGAGACTCTGGTAAAGGGGGTGAGCGTATTAATGACGAGGGTAAAAGGCGGTGTAGCGCCTATGCGAAGTAATTTCCGAAAAGAGAGGCGCGCCTGGCTCTCGCGCACTTCATCTACGCCAGAAGAGGTGCAGACAGGAAGACGCACAGTGTGTGTGTGTGTGTGTTTTCCCCTTTCAGGTTTGCCCTTCTTCACCGCAGGGAGACAGATGGTCGTGGAAGAGGGTAAATGGCCGCGCCAATGTGTGTTTTTTTGCCGCGTGGGGAGGGGGGGAGGTTTCCGCTTGCCGAGCAATACGTCTCGGCAAAGTGCAGAGAGCAATTCAGTTGACCCCTCTTTCACCTCGTGCAGCGCTGCTGCTTCTATTGCCAGTGGAAGGGAGCGCATCCGAGAGGTCTCTTTACTACCGATGTCTCTACCAATCCCTCTCCCTCTCTCTGTCTTCCTCTTTCTCTCGTGGCTCCACCTCTCCTCTTCGTTTCATCCTCGCATGTCGCCCAGTTAAATTCCGAGGGTGCCTCTGCCTCTCTCCTTCTCTTTCCTTCATTGCTTGAGCAGGCAAAGCGTGGGGTACAGTCTCCGTTGCCGCACATCTTCAGCCACTGTGAAACGACGTAGGTGTTGTTAGGCTCCTGTCGTCCCTGTCTTGCCTGGTCGAGACTTGAGCTTTCCGAAGCCTCATTTGACCCCCTGCGCGGCTCCTTCCGCTCTCCAGTGCATGAGGCCGGGCGTGGACTCGATGTGTGGCACCTCGCTTGTCGGAAACAGGGACTGCAGGGGGAGCGGTCTCGTACCTCTCTGGAAGCTGGTGTTTACTCATACTAAGTAGAGGGCGTGTACAGGGCACCTCTTGCCACCTGCTGCTTCAACGCACCGACCTCTTTGTTGATTGGGTTATCTCTTGCCCTGGGCCTCACCTGTGTTGTCTCGGTATTGCGCTACGCGCTCCTGTGTCAGCCGCGTAGGGAGCGTATGTCCCAGGTAGGACCACGCAGACAGCGGGCCCCTGGTTTTTGTGGCAGCGTCCACCTCCTACTGCTCAGACCTTGCCCTCTGATGATGGGGACAAACCTCAGTGCGTGGTAGCTCAGGGTTCAGTACCCCCTCTCTCTGAGCAGAAGCCAGACAGCACCCCCCCCATCCCTGCCAATGCCGACCCACTTTCTGGTGGTGTTAAAGTCAAGTGCCTACGACGTAAGGGAAGTCAGAGTGATGCATCACTGCGGATGCCTGCGGTCTGATCCTGGGCAGTGTTGCGTCGAAGCAGCCTGCGGCAGTGAAGACCATTGTGGCATTCATATCATGGCCAGAGTGCCAACATCATTCGAGCGTATCCCCCTCTGCCCTGAGTACCTCTACTGATGTGGGGATTCTGACCTACCCCAGAGAGGGACTCACCCGATGGCGATCTGCGAAGCTGGGGTGGGTAGAGTGTGAGGCGTCCTGATGCGCGGAGGGTGAGCGTAGCTTGAAGCAGAGGCCATCCTGAGATGACTGAGACAGAGCATTGTTGTTGCGCATACATACAGCTGCCTCACACCATGCAATGTGCCGGCGACCGGATGGGGGGCGTTTGAAGTTCGAGTCTCTGTTGTATGCCAGCAAAGGAGGCGCGCGGAAGAAACGAAAATGCTCATCTTGGGTTTCCTATCGAAACCAAAGAAACACCCACAGTTTTCTGCCTCCTCGGCAATGCTGCGTTTTGTGGAGGAGGCTCGTGGGCTTTGTTGTCCTACTTTCCTTTCTCGCTGAATTGTGTGCTTGGCTAAGGATGTAGAAGAGGGGATGGCCTGATCGAATACGACCGGCGATGTGAGTCATCTTTGCTTTCCTCTCCACTGCGCTGAATGTTGCTTGTCTTCACTTCCACCAGAGTTATCAGTTCTCTTAGGCACCATGTGCACTGCGCTTGTGTCACGGTATTCTCCATCCTTTCGCTGTCTCTTCTCACCCTCCATGTCTCTTGCCCTTCAATGGTCTCCTACAGGGTAATTGTAGTGGCGCACTGGGCACCTGTTTGCCTCCCCTCTTGGGGGACTCTGCTTAGGGCATTCCTCCATCTGTTTTTCCCTTCTGCTGACGTGGTGAGTCATACGAACTGGATGACCACTGCTCCCCCTCCCTCTCTCTCGCTCATCGCTCCGGGGTGTGTTCTGGAGAGAGAGGGGGAGCGGGGGGCTTGTCTGTGGCAGCGATCACTGCGTTGTTTCGCTGCTTTTGAAGGCGCGTGCTCTTCACTCATCTCGCTCGTACCCCAAAGCGCTCTGCCACCGTTGGGCCTCTCATCAACTTCCTCGATCCATCCCACCCACCCCCCCTCTCCCGCCCTTCTCGCAGCTGCCTGCCGTCATCGCTGCTTCCCTGATCGTTTGGGTGGTCCGCTTAAGCGTCGGTCCTACAAAGGTGCCATCCACCTGCCTCAAGGCGCTGTTTGGCATTCCGTGCTCCAGCTCCTCTGGCATCAGGGCTTCTTCGTGGTTCTGCTGAGAAGCAGCGGCTCTCTCCATGTGTGCCCTTCGATCTCTCATGTTACGGTCTCGTCTTTCCAACTCGGAACTTCCACTACCTCTCTGCCTTTAATCGCATTCACACCAGGAACGCTAGCCTCGCTCATCCGCATCCGTCGATTCCCCTTGCATCGACTCGGGCTACCAACTCAGCGCATCATGTCCTCCTATGCAGAGAACAGCGACTTCGCCGATGGAGACGAGCTGATGTCGACGCCTGTGTCTTACTTGCATACGACTCAGCTAACCGGCGCAGCCGCTAGCGATCGCTACGCCAGCGCGCCTTTCCTGTTTCAGATCCACTTCAGTCGAGCCACCCAACCAACGGAACGACTTGTAGTGGACTCGCCACCGCCGCCCAGCCAATCACACCTTCGCCATCAGCTAGTACCTCAGCGACTCCAGCTTGGGAAGCACGGCCCAACAACGCTGCTGTTCAGAGCGGAACGCCCGCAGCGCTGGGTTCCGCACGGCAAGGCGAACTGGAGCCGGAGATGAGGAGAGTCGCAACGCACCAGACGCATTTTCCGATGGTGCGACAGCCGCCAATATCGAGTGGGGACTCCACGAGCAATTCTGACTCTCTCCTCGCAACACCAGAGAGTCGTCACTCTCCTACACGTGGAGAGACAGCTACGTGGACGAATCGCCTTCGGCGACAAGGACGCGGTGGATA
The DNA here is from genome assembly GCA_003664395.1 of Leishmania lainsoni. Lineage (NCBI taxonomy): Eukaryota > Euglenozoa > Kinetoplastea > Trypanosomatida > Trypanosomatidae > Leishmania > Leishmania lainsoni. Next base: position 290,782 of record RAIA01000132.1, read on the forward strand.
CAGCAGCAAACCTTCGGCCCTGTCTTGCAATCTGAAGGCGGCAGCAGCACTGTCTCTTCCGTACCTCGTGCTTCTGCGAGACAGAGGCTGCATGGGGTACCATCCTGGCGTGCAACGCAGACACACGGAACAGCGCTGCAGGCGCCGTAGGTCCTCAGTGGGACGGAGAGGGCGATAGACGAGGGTGGTACATTCGAGGTGGTGGTGTGCAGGACCTCAGCGCGTTGAGCTGACAGCGGCCAAGGCTGATGAAAACCGTCCTGGTCGAGAGAGGCATGCTGAAGGGAGAGTCGCTTCAGCATCTGCCCATTGGGAAGCCACATAACCCCAATAGCTCTCGGGGCACTGGCTCATGTCTGCAGCAGCGGCGCATCCGCGTGTACCAGCAATACCTCAACAGTGATTGCCACAGTCCAGCAGTCGTGTCGGGCAGCACGGATAATACCACTCGAAAAGACGCAGAAGCCTCCAACCGCAGCAGCCGTAGTCAGCACAGCTGACAGCAGGGCGCTTGACTCTCCCGACGGCAACGCAGGGGCGGCATTGTCTCCGGCCACTAGCGGTCGTTTGCAAGAGGCAAGCCTCTCGTCGGTGTTCCTGGACAAGGTGCCAGGTTCGAGAACACTCTCTAAAGGAGGCCGTGCTGGCAGTGCGGGCACCGACAACACACAGAAGAGTCACCCGTCGCCCACCAACCCGAGTCAGCGCGAAAGCGATGAGATGGATGACAACCCCAGCGAGATTGAGCAAAGCCGCGGCAATCTCAGAGCCTCTCGATGCGGCCGGCCACGTGGCCGCGTTCTCAAAGCCATCTGCGAGGATTGAGGAGGACTGGAAAGGCATGCTTCAATGTCGGCAGGCTCGAAAGAGGATGTGGCGGAAAGACCATGCCGACTGTCAAAGTCAACTCGAGGAAATGAAAGTTGGGGTACTCAGTAAAGGTCTCACACGGATAGAGGTCACTTCCGCTACCCGAGCCCCTCGCCATGAAGTCACTACACACACGGGGAGACCGCAGCGGGGACCGATTGGGGTGCAACTGCCGCGTCAGCCTCGTTTATCGCTCATAGACCGCGGCTTTTCTTGTCTTTCCTACACTCCTCCATGTTAGCGTATGCTGAAGAGGTGCAGCTCAGATAGTGCGGCATGGCATCAACCGCCTCGTGTGTGTGTGTGTGTGTGGCATGTGTGTGTGTGTGTGCATGTGTGTGTGTGTGCATGTGTGTGTGTGTGTGCAGCCTTTCGTTGGTCTTTCGCCTCGTTGCTCTGCATGCGTGTTGCATTGCTGTTGTTGTCTCACTTTATCGGGTCGTTGCGCCACTTTTTTCTCCTTCTCTCCCTCCCCTCCCTCCCTTCCCCCCCCCTTCCTTGTGTCTTACCTCTCATTGGATCCCCCTCTGCTGTTATCCCCACCGAAGCCTCGCCTCACGCGTGAGAGGCGCCACGGGAGAACGAAAGAAGGGTGGAGGCTGCTTAGCTCTCCTGGCATAAAAGTGAAACGGTACGCACCGCATAGGACACTCCTGCGGTGCCTCTTCAGATGAAGTGCAGGGACACTTCTCAGCGGACTCGCCAGCGCAGACGCTGTGCCAACATATACTGCTTACGTTCTTGGCAGCGCACGATTATTTTCTGCCCCTCCGCGTGCTGCCACCGCTCCCTCTACCTATGCAACTCTGCCTGTTACTCTCCCGCTTCTCTTCCCTGTGTGCTGATCAGTAAACTTCACTGTTGTGCGGTCAGTGACATTGGCGAAAGTGTACGACGACATCACCGCCTATGACGAAGAAACTCACCGCTCGTCTTCCTTTCTTTTGCATCTCCTCGCACTACACATTCCCCACCACATATGTTATTCGACTGAGTATCAGCCACCAGTCCGTCGCCTCTTCTGGAACTCCGGTGTCGGACAACAGCACAAAGCTGGCGACAGCCATACGCCTCTATAGAGCCCTCTTCCCTGCCTACATCCCCTTTGAATTCTCCTCGGTGTGTGTGTGTGTGTCTTTGTTCCCCATATTGGGCCCTCGTTGTATCGACTCGGCTCTCTCTCTCTTTGGTTTGCTGGTCTTCTTTGCGCTCTTACTTTGATTGTTCCCCCCTCCTCTCCCCCTACCCCGCCCTCCCCTACTCGCCAATCAATCTCTTCCCTTGGATTCAGTTGTAGCTTCTCGTCTCTGTCGCTCCCACACCTTCCCCTCCCCCCTCCCTGCCAGCCCATTTCACCCTTGATCATAACTTCCTCTTTTCCTCCAACATAGTCTCTCCCCTGAAGTAATTGGCCTTCTCTTCATTTTCCTTGCCGATTCCTGTCGCTCCGCCGCGTGCTTCGCTCCTTCAGCTGTTGCCCTCGCTGCTCTCTTTCCTGGCAGTAGAGAAGAAACCCTCTTTGTGGTAATTCCTCCATGATGTCCTCCGCGGCCCGCCAAGCGCACCCAGCCGATGTCGAAGCGTTGGAAGGAGCCACCTCCTTTCTGCGAGCCAAGAGCCTCCCCGAGGCGATCTCGCTCACCAACACGCCCGGCAAAGTGTGTAGTTCGGAAGCCAGCGCGGCAGAAGACGCAAGCGCACGTTCGTGTCTATCTGAAGTCTCCCCTATGTCGCCGTCCCGCATATCCTCCGAAGTGTACACATCGAGCCACCACACCCAAAGTCGCCAGCGCAGCTCCTCAAGCGAGGCGGAGGCAGGCGTTATGCCTGAAGCACTGCGTGTGATGGACATCATCGGCAGCGCGCGGAACGGAAAGGACCTCCCGGCCGCTCTCCATACACCGACGGCAAAGCTGAAAACACAACAGCCCGGAAAACCACTAGCGGTGACGCTGCACCCGCCTCCCTCTGCTGCCACAGAACGGCCGACCCTGCCGCCCTCATCACATACGTCTGAGAAAGTGCAGCCAACCTTTTCGTCTTTCAATCCGCACCGCAAGGACTCTGCTCAATCGTCGTCAGACTTGTTCTCCCTGCAGATCCCGAGCAACCACACGCCGAAGAGCAAGACCCCGTCGAGCGAGCAATTACCTCCCACCCACCAGAAAATTGCCGATCCGCCGAAAGTGCCACAGAATCTTGACCAGCGCGGCATGAGCTCCGTTGCATGCTCGAATGTCCACCTGTCCGTGCTAGCTGATCTCTTGGAGAAGAAGGTGTTCTCCGAGGAAGAGGTGCTGCTGGAGCTAGAGGCTATCCGAAAGCGCTCACTACTCACCTCGACCCCTTTCAACAGGCGCCTGCTCCCCATCCTCGCTTGGTACCTGCTCCGCGACAAGTTTGGTGAGGAAGCAGCCACCCGGTACGTGTTTCTGCTGACATCCCCGGCCGGCGTGCCACGGTCCGACGGAGCGGTGAACACGACGCTCACGATCGCCTCTTTCTTGCCTCGCGTGAACGAAATCCGTCGTGTGCGGCGGGAGGCAACGGAGGGCAACCGTAGGAAGCCAATGCACCACTACGCCATCACACCCCCGGCCTGCCCGAGAGAAGCAGCGAAGCTGTGCGACGCCAAAGGGGCGCATCATCAGCGGCAACGTCCGCGGCGAATGTCAGCCTTTGACGCTCTCGAGGACGCGTCCGACATCCCGACGGCAAGCCCGACTGATCGCTTTTCTTTGAAGCCCCCCATCCCACGCAGCAGCCCCTGCCTGCGCAGCGTATCTCCGTTGCAGTATGGACGGCTGCGCGTGTACACCCGTGCGCACGCAGCCGTCGACCGGCAGGCAGCGAAAGCGAGGACCGTCCTGTCGTGGATGTTATTATGGACGCTGCAGACCCCCAGGCTCGAGCGAAGAACACGTTCGAAATAGTCCAGGCGGAAGCATCGTCAGTCGTGGAGGAGCCCTCCGTCTTTCACGGCTTTGGACACCAATCACCGGCAGCTAGGGGCACCGCAGCCAAGTTGACCGCGAAGAGGCGCTCTCCCATTCCACCCGCCTCCGCACATCCTACTGGCGCTCTTGCCGAAGCAACGGCGCACAGCCGTCACGGACTGCAGGTGGACGGAAGTCAAGGCTGCGAGGTGCTTGGCGTGACACCGAGCGCGGGTGCCTTCAGCGGGGTCGCCCGTGCAACGGACAGCGAGGAAGGTCTGAGCCTGTTCTACCGAGAGCGTGTCGAGGGAGTCGGCCAAGAATGTATGCCCTCTGCTTCGGCATTTTGGCAAGCCATCGCCCCACCCCACGCATCTGCTGGAGGCAAGGCATCGGGTCGCCGATGCTTACCAGCTAAGCATTCGCAACATAGGCACCGTGATCGCAGTGCCAGCCCAGCGGACGTGATGGGTGTTGTCACGCCGTGCCTGTCGAGCATCCTCGCGGTAACGGACTACGGCGCAAGTGCACAGCAAAGCGGACTTGCTAGTGAAATCGTCAACGCCCCAGATCTCTCTACGATGACAAGTGCTACTACAAGCTCTCATAGGTGTGTAGAGCACTTGCATGGTGTGGCTGGTGACCGCAAGTGCTACAATGCCAGGCTAGATGTAATTCTCGAAGACGCACCCTCACAGGCACTCACAAGCGCCACCGCGCACTCTGCCTTGAATGAACTTCATGAGTCTCTCGTCGATGATGACGACGCAGAAAACGCCGGCGGCACGGTTCACTGCCCAGCAATATCTTCCCCACTGCAGGGCCGTAGCGTGGCTGAAACCTCGCTGCCGTGTGCCCCTGAAGTAAACGACACGTCCAGGTATCAACGAGAGCAGCGGTCGTACTCCTACATGAACAGTGCGGAGAACTCGATGAGTCACACAGTTAAGGCCACGGAGCACTACTCGATGTTGCTGAACACCTCTACAGCAGCGCACAGGCCAGCCAGCCTCCTGCGCAGCCGCAGTGCCGAGGTGCGGGAAAATAGCAACACCAAGCTTCCCGCTATGGCGCAGGCCTTTCAGCCAGAAAGTACTATCGAGAAGAAGCAGGGCTACAGTAGTCTCCTGGTGAGCCACATCGACACGGTGGCGACAAGCAGCACCGAGCGGGTCGCCACAGAGAGAAGTGACATCGACTCACATACAGTCGCAGAGTACAGTGCGTTTATTTGTGCCGAGGGGTCGGCGATGGCGCCATCTACAGGCGGTGCAGTGCAGCCGCAAGCTATCAATGCAAGTGAAGCGTGGCGTAGTGACACGTCTGCCACGACTGCCGCGGCCGTCAGCATTGTTGAATCATCCACAAACATGGTGCATTCTACGCAGAAGAGCACGTGTGGAATTCCTGACACGCCTACCACTTCAAGAATTCGGATGCATGCAGCGACTTCCACAGCTCGCGACGCGTGGAGAGCAAGGCACAGTTATGTGGTCGCCCAGCAACCGAGAGCCCTCGTGACGACACACCGGTATACAGCATATCTTTCAGCCACACCAACACGCACCACTCGTCACCCTCCACACGAATCAACGGATCCTCGTACGCTGCATCCGCACCAGGAGGCGAGTCTGGCTTTGGAAACCTCCTCCGTACTAACGTCGAAGCCTCAGCACTGGGTAGTGGTGATGATCTGCGAGGTTTTTTGGCTGAATCATTTCCTTCCATCGCCTTCCCCGGCGCATTCGTCCACCAGAACGTGTTCTACCTGGTGGCACCAGCACCGACGCAGAGGACAGCTGTGCTGACCAAAACATACGCTGTACAAACTTTATCCAGCATTCTGCAAATCAGCATAGACAGCGCAAGACTCATCTTCAAACATCCACATCACTGCCACCAACCGCCAGCACCACAACCTTCCTGAGAGAATCCCCCGATCACCGTCGCGCTTCTAGTGACGCTAACGTGAAGCGCAGCTTATCAGATGCGCTTGAAGCTTCTTTCGAAGAATCGTCCTCAATAACAACCTAAGAGCGGAAGAAAATCACACATCACAAACAATCCACAGCCACCACCCTCCTCCGCCGCACAGTACAACTACCCCGTCTATGGAGAACTTCGGCAGCCTCACTGAACACCACAGCGTCCACTTACACGGTGGGTACGGCAGCGTGATGGAGGTCAACAGCGCCGTGGCACCAGACGCGAGCATTGCATCGCGGTCAGCCGGCGGGTACGGCAGTGTGATGGAGGTCAACAGCGCCGTGGCACCAGACGCGAGCATTGCATCGCGGTCAGCCGGCGGGTACGGTAGCGTGATGGAGGTCGACAGTGGTTTTCCACGTTGTCGTCAAACGGGGATCTCAGCAATCCCCTCTGCCCTTACCGCAACTACAATCGAGGAAGTCGATTCGCAGATGTACACGGCGTTGTGGCGGTGCGGCAGGGGGGATGCTGAGACTTTGAGCTCTAGTGTGGACCCTGCGGAGTTGACAGAGGCTCTTCAGCGTCTGGGCGAAGGTCAGGGCTCCTGCGTGAAGGACAATAGCGCGTGCACGTTTGGTGAAGTCGGCTGCTACTGTGGCACGGAAAGGCGCCGCATCTGCACCATGGCGGCTACTGCGCAAGCGCCTCGACCTCTACAACCAGCGCCTCCACCGGAGGCGAACTCACGAGGTCTGGCATTGGATCGTTTTACTATGAGAAGCAGCCCAAGTGAAAAGGGGGAAGTAAGTGAGTCACGAAGCACTGCTCCTCCTGTTTCGGTACCTCTGCAGACGATGTTGAACATCGCCGTGCAGTATCAGTGCCATCAACGCACGAGCTGTGTTTCTAGCGCGGAGATACTTGGGCAAAGGAGCGGGACGCCCGTGCGCGTCGAAGGCGGGCTTACCCTCCGGGTGTGTCCATCCCCGGCACGATGTGCTGAAAAGGCCTCGACTAAACAAGTCCCCCAACACCTGAGCGCCGCATCAATGCTTGGAACTGTCACCGTTGCCCCAGCTAAATCAGCGTCCCCAGGTCAATGCAAGGAGAGAGATGCTAGCCACACCGAATCATCCTTGGAGAGGAACGGGTTTCGGAGTCATGTGACCATCCTGGCAGATCCTCGCAGCAGCACCGATCTCTCCGTGCACAACATCCCTGATATATGTCTTGCACGCGGGGACAAGAGCATCGAACAGCTATGTGAGCACGAGTACCTTGACTATGAAGTCAGCGGCCACCACCGAGTCGACTTCCCTATAATAGCTCCCGTCTCCATACTGCAGAACTCATCGGGGAACAGTCGCCTCCACGACACCAAGACATCAGCAGTTGCAAGACCACGGGCAGCGGCGGCGGCGCCATGTAGGGTAAAGGCTTGTGGTGGCGAGACAGTTTGGGGCATGGAAACAGCTGGTGACAGTGTCGCCACGGGCTGCATCTCCCCCTTTCCGCTGCCGCCTGACGCGACTGTTGTAAATCCGACCGCCGGCGCGCTAAGTGAAGAGTCGCTGCGAATGCCCCGCAGCATGACCACAATGCTATTTGGTGATGCTAACCAGTCTGATCGCCTTTCCCTCATGCAGGCAGTACACGGAGAAACATCCACCGCGCGTGATAGCGAGGAGGTTGACAAGCTCGAGGTTAGCCTTGGAGTGTGCGCAACGCGCAAAAACCTCCCCACACGTCATGTCCACTCATGGCTGGACGCGAGTCACGTGATTGACAACCACCGGGCCTTTGGGCCGGATGCCTCTGCTGCGGCTACCAGAATGAGGTTGTCGAACGCGGGTCACTCAAGAAGCGTCAGCGTGTCCCACAGCGAGAACGCCGAAAAGGATGTCACCGCTGTTGACGAGATGCCCATGGACAGAAGTGAGGAGTCAAGTAAGAATGCATCGTCAGCGGGCACCGAGACAGGCAAGAGCGGGGTCTTGGTGAGTCCCTCCACCGACCCGACGAACACTCAGCCTGCAGCGAACATGCGAGGATGTCGTTTTGCTCAGCTCCCTTCCCTGCACCCCTACAGCTGCACCAGTGACGATCACAACTCCTCAGTGCGCCGAGAGCAGCGCCCGCAACGCCACACGATCCTTGACGTACCTGGAGTCCCCTATGTCGCTTCGCCAGACATCTCGCTGCACACCGACATGCGGGAAGCGCAGCGGAAGGAAAAAGAGCGTGAGCTGTTCGCCATGCGTTGGGCGCAACGAGGACTGATGTGGCAGCGGCAGGAGAACGAGGCACAGCGATACGAAGAGTATCACGCCCGCTTTGGTGCAGCAGAGAGAGTGTCTGGATACCCTAGAATGAAGAAACTAAGTTGACAAGGTGCACCTATCCTGCAACGGCCCGGCCTGTTGAACGAGCCGAGGTCACCCATGCCCATGCGCCCACGCTCCCTCAGATACTCTCCGCAGCGGCGGCATAGCTAACGTGCGGCTTGCGCAGAAGATTGTCCATTCCTTCTTTCAGAGTGAATGGGTGAGTGCGATTCCTTTACACGTTCGTTTCTCTGCGTTGTGCGTCTGTCTGTGTGTCTGTGTGTGGGGGTGAGTGTGGAGGGGGGAGGGGGGTCGCTCCTTGGAAGTGTCATGACCGGTATTTCTCTCGTCTCATTCGTGGTCTATAGGCTCAGCGGAAGGAAGAAATTCCCCGGAGCCTACAGCCCTCTCGCAGGCGCGCATGCGGCTGTCTCTCCATGAGTTACTGTGCGTCCCTCTTCGCTTCCTCCTCTCCATACATCCCCAGTGAACTGAATACAGATTTTATGCGGGACTCTCCCGGTGGCACTGGACAGTGGCTGCCAAGCAGAGCAGTGCTCGCAGCTCGTTGCTGAGCGTCTATCGCATGACTCATCTTCGTTGTTGTGATTTTCGTTTGGTGTTTTTTCTTCGTCGGAATAGACAACCGCTCAGTTTTCTTTTTCGCTTTTATTTTGTTCCTCTTCCCGCCCCCCCCCCCAACCCCTCCACCCCACCCCACTTCTCTTCCCCTCAGGAAGAGACATATCTGCCCTGCTGTCAAGCCTTCTCTCTTTGGGAGCCTGCCGTCAACCCGCGGGTGGGCACAGCAGAGAACTACCTTACACCATAACTGCCGCCACATTACGCACTTCCCTCCCCCCTTCTTCGCTCTCTCTCTCTTCATCACTTTTCCTTCCGCAGTGCACCGCCTCCCTGCCGCCTCGAGTTTTCGTCAGCGGATTGTCGAGAAGCACAAAGAGGAGCGACCACACACAACACCCACGGGCTTCGCACACCACCACGCGAAGCTCCCCTGTTCCTATCCTTGCTCTTTTCAGGTTGTTTACTCTCCCCCTCCACCCTCCCCCCCCCTCACACACACACGCGCACGCTTCGTGTTGGTGTGCTTTGAACTGTTGATAGATTCGCTTGTTCAATTGCTTTTACAGGCTCGATCGCTCGCCTTCTGGTGTTATGCCCATGTCTTCTCTAATACAGTGGGAAGCAAAACATACCCTACCGCAAGATGCAGGACACCTGCTGATGAGCGGTGCCGAGTGCATGGTGCTCTCTGGGCCACCAATCATGTAGTGGCGTGGCCAACTAGATCTGGTGAAGGGCAAAGACAGTCGTTGAGAAATGCAGCCCGCTCTTTTTTCAGGACTTCTACAGACTGTGCACCAACTGGCACTATTCGACTCATCACCCTTCCCTTCCCCTCTTTGTTCTGTGTCGCACACCCAGTCATTGCGGGTGCAATTTACCTCACTGGTCTTCTCCCACTCACTCGTAGCTCTCGATTTGAAGTGTTAGTACTCAAGCATCACTCATTTCTCAGTGACGTAGTGCTCGACTTCGCGTACGCACATATTTGGCCTCCCTGCACGAAGCCCGATGGGGCGTCTCTGCGTGCCAGTGGACTTCTGACGCCGTAGTCACCCTCGTATCTGCGCGCTTCATTCCTCTATTCGCTTCAACAGGCGTGAGTACTCACGCATCGAATATGTTCCACATAGCGAACGCTCTCCGGACGATGCCAACGGGAACGACAGAGGATCTCGTATCCATGTCAGCGCACCACTTCCTGGCACTGTTACAGGGCACCCCGACCCTTGCGCCACGCCCAATGCTGGACGTCCCACCAGTCCGTCAATCCCTCCGCACCACTTTCTTCTTTTGGACGAGTGACGCCTCCACTGGCAAGCTTTCCGGAATACCGCAAGGCATCACATGTAGAAGCACGCATTGTCGTCGGGCTCTGTGCTAAGACGGACAGCGCAAGAGCCAGTCAAACGCGCAGGACGAGTAAAGTTGCACAATTGCATTCCATCAACGTAGTGTGCCTTTTCTCGCATCTGCCGGCACCACGTCACCCCTCCCTCCGCCCCCCGCCGGGTCGCTGTGGGTGGTTTGTGACCGCTTGCTGTCTAGCAACCTACTTGAGCTCAGTGGCAGCACCACCATCGCAGACACCCGCCCCATCGCCAATAGTCTCAGGACGATCACCGTGGCACATGCAGGCAAGTCAGTCGGTTATGTTAACTTCAAAGGCACGGACGCGCCAACTGCCAAGAGTACGCGAACATGAACCTGTTTGCCTATTTCTCCGTACTATGTGTCTCAGCCCTCGGCAGCAGTGATACCCCAGTCACCCAGTGCATCTTTGGAGGACCTCCCACTGCAGGTGGCCGCCGCTCTGCACGAGAGCTTCATGCCTTGCACATTCAGCAACTCCTCCGTAGGACGTGATCGCGCTCCCCGAGGACTTCTTCGATGGTGCTTCATTCAGCTTTTTCGGACTGCTTGAGAACGCCGGTGGCGCTGAGGAGTGTTACGACACCAGCGCCGTAGGTGAAACAGCAGAGCCGGCAGAAAAAGGCGGGCCCCCCCTCGCCTCTCGCAGGCTCTCCGACGCATAGGCGACCTCAGTCACTTTCCTATGCACACCATCGACAAGAATGGCCTGGAAACATGTAGGCAGGTCCGAGTAACAGCGCCAAGATGTCATAGTCGCAGCTGGAAACCGCCAACGGCCCAAAGGTGTATACGGGGTCTATCAAAGTCTGTGGACCTCACGGCACTGGCCGGCATTTGTCTGAACGACGCGCGACGGGTGAGGTCGCCGTGCTGGTGCTCCAAGGCGTTGACGAGGAAAGTACAGGCAAAGAGTAGTGGGCATCGATGCGCCAGCTGCATTTCTGTTGTTGTTTGTGCGTTGTACCGTCAGAGTTGACGGGTGTACAGTTTTAGGAGATGTGAAGGCGACGATGACGGGCCCGTCTATTCCGGATGGTCAGAAAGCGAAGCCCCGCCCCCGCCCCCCTCCTCCTGAGCGCTGAGGGCCGGCTGCAGCTCCTACTGACGGCGGCGGCGCCTTCTTGTTGCTGACTCTTCGCTGGCTTTTCTTTTTCCTCTGCCCTGGGCGTTGTGAGTCACTATCGCAAGTCCTTTGGGAGAAACGCAGGCCGTGCATCCTGTGAACAGTAGCGACAGAAGGAAGGAGGGGAGGCGGCGCACGCAGGTGTGACTAGCCTTAGCGTAGGAAGATGCCGAGGGTCTCAGGTTGTCTCTCGCAGCCCCACTTAGAGGTCGTGAACGTGGCGCGGAATGTGAAGTACTTCGTCAATAGTCTGGCTGACCTCTGGCCTCTATGTGACTCGAGCGACGCGCCGCTTTCGCTTGCACTGCACTCACCCGTGTGTTTCTCAGTGGACATGTTCTCCTTACTTTTTTTTGCTTCCATCATGAAGGGGTCGGGGAGCCGTTTCACACGTGCGAGGAGTCACCGAAACGACAGCAGCTGAGATGCACCACGTCGAATCCGTCACGGTAGTTTTTCTCGCTCGGGGTCATCTCGAAGCACAACGAGAGCCACGCCTGAAACTCCATGAACCCTCGCCCTACCTCTCGCTTGAGTTGACTGCCCTCTCTCTCTCTCTCTTTGCGGACGTGGGGAGCGCCGGGCGGGATGCAACACATCGGTGTACCCTAAATTCTCACCGAGGAAGGCAGGGCCATCCTTCTCTTTCTCCCTCCACTTCTCCTCTCCCTGAGGGAAGGGGGGAGGGAAACACACCCCGGTGTGTAGTATCTCGTGGTCCAGTACACCAACTCTATGTGGGAAAGCCCAAGCTGCACCCCTCCCCCTGTCAGTGCCGAGCCACCTCTAGTGGTTGGTAGGGTCAGGTGCCTAAGACACGGAGAGGTCAGAGTGATGTGTTGCTACTGGTGTCGGAGGTGAAGTCCTCACCGGAGTTGCGCCAGATTGGCCTGCGACAGTGCACACGCTTGCACCAGCCATGCGATGACCAGAGTGCCAGTATGACTCGAGCGCGTTTCACCCTGCACTCACTGCCTATTAGTGTGGAGGGGAGGAAGCCCTGTGCCGCTCTGAGGGGGATGCTCCAGGTGGCGACCAGCAAAGCAGTCGGATGGAGTTCGAGGAAGAGGCGGTGACGAGATAAACTGAGCCGGCGCATTCCGCTAACGCGTGTCTACGGCTGCTTGGCACCACGCGGTGAGCCTGCGAGGGGCCGTGGTAGGGAGTAGGGCTTGAATCCGGGCTGCACGACAGAGAAGTAAGGCGCTGAAGAACTCAAAGCAGGGGAAAGGGGGGCATTCATCTTCTGCTATGCGTGGCCTGCCCCACCTCCTCATTGCCGGGAAAAGACGCCCACTTGCATTGTTGCGCGTTGTTCTTCGTCAGCTGAAGCGTTTTCACGTGCTTCCCCTATTTCAACCTTTACCGTCCCCCTCCCCCACCCTATTTAGTGCGGGCATGCACGAACTCGCGAGTGGCGCCCGTGCCTGCACCGCATCGACCTCCGCCTCTCGATGATGTCTCTACCATTGGCCGCTCTCGTTGGGTGGTCGTTGTTTCTCCTTGGAAGGCACCCCTCCCCCTCAACCTCCTCCCCCCTCTTCGCAGTTGCGGCTTCCTTCTTTGCTGTCCTCCGCTTGCTTCCTTCCCTCATGAACTCTGCTCGCTAGGCACGTTCTTGTCAGCGGCGTATGGGGAAAGGGGCCTTTTCAATGTTTTTCGTGTGGTCACTGCCGTTGTTCTTCTCCGTACGGAGTGAGTGCAGGCAGCCGCCCACTTTGTCTTTCTCGCCGTGTCTCTTTTGAGAGTGTACGAATGGTGGTCAGCACTGACGCGTTGCTGTCATGTGACTCATCTCTTGCACTCACGCCGTATCATTCGTGCCATGAAGGCTCTCCAGTGGCCATCCTCTCTGCTCAGCCGAAGAAAAAAACAAAATAAAAATTTAAAGATAAAAGAGTCATAGACAAGAAGCGAAGACGCCGACGCAGCTGCGCGAGGCTTCTCGACTCGGTGGTCATCGTGCAATTCTTCACTGTCGCAAACAGGTCGTGAGAGGTGGTCTCTCTCTGGCACCAACGCTGCGTCTACTTCATCGCATAGCGCTTCTTTTTCGCTTGCACTCTACTCCTGGCTTCTGCACCCTCCTTTCGCCTTCTTCGCTTGTGCGTCACCCAGCGACTATTCATGGAGTGGAATCCCTTCCGACTATCAAAAGCAGACGATACTGGTGCGAAACAAGCACTGCTCCAATCACCAGGCTAGCGCTTTCATAGACTGAAAAGAGTCCCCTTTAGTGCGTTGTGCACGTCCCCACACCACCTCTCTCTCTCACGTCAACTTGTTTCATTGTGCCTTTTCCCCCCTCTTCGTTTTCTCCTCTCCAACACGGCGCCACCATCAGCGACGAAGAACAACGACTCAACGTGTAGGCGAGCAGTGTGTTGATCAGCATAGAAGGTGTGGTAACAGTACAAACTAGCATTTTTTTCATTCTTCTCTGCGCACCTCATTCTACGTCTGGACTGAATCCGGAAGGCGGTGCGTGAGTGTCTCAGTATCGCACCAGTGAGGAATGAACTGTTTTCCCTTCCCCTCCCCCTCTGCACTGCTGTTGTCTTTGCGTTTCCTACCATTGCTGTCGTAGAGCACCTCTTCCCTTACCCTTGAACCCTTGTGTTTGCGTTCTCTCCCTATACGACATCACTTATTTATTTAGGCTTCTTTGCGCCCTCGCCTCTTACGTCCTTCTCTCTCTCCCCCTGCTTGCTCGGCCTCTTCTCCACCTTTCCTCCCCCCCCTGCTGCTGCTGGACTTTTTGTTTTCTCTTCTGTGGCAGTGATTGTGTGGCTTCATTGATTGCGTCTTGCACCTGCACGCGTGCGTGCTCTCTCTCTCTCTCTCCTTTCGTTTTTCTCTTGTCCCCACCTTTCTGGTCTATGTGCCCTACACCGCCCCCCCCACCCCCCCTTCCCCCTCTTTGTTCTTACCTCGCTTATTCGCTTCAGCTGCGCCACGGTGCGTGCCCTTTGCCAAGACAGGGGAGGAGGGCAGACTAGTCGCTGCCGTGTTGCTCACTCGCGTGTCGCGCAAGGAAAAGGCAGAAGAGGCAACGGTGGCTGCGCCGCGTGTCCTTCCCGCCGTTCACTCGGTGGACATCCGCCGCTGCCACGCCCGTACATACTAAAAAGGAAAGACCAACCGCAAGCAAGATGGGCCTCACATGCGCACGAGAAAAGGACCAGGTTTCTCCACCAACGGGGTTGCATTCGAGCCTTGACCGCCGGAGAAGCCACGTGCGCAGTGCGCAGCCCCCTTTCACATCGGGCAAATCCGCGTGTCGTCACACGCTCGCCACGCGTTCCAGAGCTGACGTGTGCGCTGGCCTCGACAACTCTTGTGAGGCTCTGTGCGCGGTGGAATATGTGGCCCTGCCTGCCCCGCACCTGACGAGGCTCCCGCCTCCGCCGTCTCGTGCAGAAACGCGGCTTCCAAAGCCGAACCGCTGCCACGATGAAACTGCGCAAGCCGCGGCGCTCATCGGAACGACGCCGTCGGCGCCGCGGTATCCCATTTACCATATCCCTGACAGTGAGGACGACGACGGCTACGCTGTGGTGCCTTTCAAGTCGACTTACTGTCTACAGCGCGCGACTGATGTCGAACCTGACAACTTCCGTGCAATGGTATCCTACTCCCACGCTACAGCACCAGAGCAGTCGGACAGGGCAACAGCTGCCTACGATCCGAAGGGGGACGATGGTACGGGAAAGAGAGACCCCACGTCACCGACGACGGTATCGCGCACGGAGTTAGTGAAGGCGACGAGAATCCTTCCAAAGCGTCTTTAGGAGAACTGCGTGGCGGCTTTCTTCTGACGTCGTATCTGATAGCACTGATGATCGAGTCTCAAGGCAAGCGGACGGTATTCACTGCACATCGATCTTTGAATTGGAGCTCATCCTTCAGCCGGAGAGCCTCTCCGACTCGGCGTCGTATGAGTGCACCCCCTCGTTATTCTCGATGACGAAGAGCACAGAAACAGGCAAGTACGCCAGCACCGCCTTCGCTAGCCAGAGGTCCCTGTCACGGCAGCACACCTTTGGTGTGCTTATGCCAACGGGCCACAGCCAGGTGGTCGAGCACACCAAAGACGGCGGCGCCTGGGAGCCCCAGCTCCTTTCTTCTAGGGTTAGCGCGGAGGAGCGTCAGTTCTGTCGGAAGCAGAGTAGCGCCTTCGGTGTACGCGGCCACCGCCGCCACCATGACGGCCGCCGTTTCGACAGGCACTACCACAAGGTGAGAGCGGCGACCGCGGTGCTGCCACGCGACTCAGCACGCTCTCGAACGAAGCTCGGCAGGCCGTGGCCGCAGCCCATTATGGAGGGACCTAAAAGCAACCTATCACGCAGTCGGTCGTTTAACGTGGAGGCAACGCTAGGGTGCTCGGCGCTCAGGGCTCGCTTCGTGCCCTCCCCGGACTGGCAGCGTGTCGACATGATTGAGGAGGAGCAGCGGCGACTGGCACAGGTCCTCAAAGTTCATCAGAACCGTCTTGTGAAGTGGCAGCGCATGCAAGTGGCACACTGGAAACCCGTCAGCTCTTGAAAAGAGATTGGCGCAGCAAGCGCACTGGAGTTCATTCACACTTCACTCGCACGTCGGCTAGCTAAGGAGGATAGCGTGGCGTTCTTTGCTCATTGTTGAGCTCAAAGGCCGTCCGGTCCTGTTGTTGTGCATTGACAAGAAGGAGGGGCTTTTAGATCGCGTTCCTCTTCTCATGCGGCCAAAGGAGACCCTCGCCATGTTACCCTGACGCCTTATCAGTGCTTCTTCGGCCAGCCTTCTTCCCGTCTCTCCCTCTCTCTCTCGCACCCTTCTTTTTGTTTGTTTCTCCCGCTTCCTCGTGTTCACTGTGAGCGGAAGAGTCATCAAATGCTCAGGCCCTCTGCGCATGTGCGTGGGTGGGGATGGGGGGAGTGCGTATTTCAGTTCTCTTCGTTACCCACCTGCTCCTCCACCCCACCCCACCCCACTCCCTCTGCTCTCGTCTCTCCCTGTTCTCTCCGTTGGTGTTGTCGCCTTCTTTATTACTTCTTCCCCGTGAGGCTTACGACGCTCCCCCACCTTCCGTTTTCACTGTTCTCACGCGTGCGGTCCGCATATCCAACTAGATTGGCTCTTTTCTTTTTGTCCTTTAAAACTTCCTCGTTGTCCTCTTTGCGTGTCCACGGTGTCGCCTCGCATTACACGCACATCCACAAGCAATCACGGGGATGTGTGTGTAATGCCGTTGTCTCACTCACGTGCCTTCTTTCGCTTCCTACGTCAGTGTGGTCACGCCTACCAGCATGACGGGCCCCCTCCACCACTCATAGCCCCCCCCCCCTGCCCCTTCTGCCCTACGACACGCAGCTCGGCCATGGTGGCCCGACTGAGCACTCCAATGGTATGTTCGAGGTGATGCCCCCACGAGGTCCATGAGCACGGTAGACCCTTGGGACGCCTCCATGCCTGCTGTGCATATTTTGTGTCTTGACTGCACGGCTGTAGGTTGTGTGTTTCTCAGCATCTCGGTTTTCCTCGGCGTTGATGTGAATACTCGCTCGCGTTCTCCTCGACTTGTAGTGGCGCTCCTACAACGTCATTCTTCCCGCCACCTCCCCCCCCTTTTTCCGCCTCTTTCTATGCCACAGCGGCACCCAACGTGTTCTCTCGTTTCAAATCTGATGCGCAATGGTGTAGCGGGAGTGGGGGTCTGCCAGGGTAAAACGCCTCTGTGGCACGGAACAAACTCCCCGTATCAACACCATCGTATGAGCGACAGAGAGTGCGTCGGTGTTAACATGTCTTGCATACCTCTCGGACGCGCCTGGCGACCCTTCACCAATCCTCATCAGGAACTAAAGCAGAGGTATGTGCGAACATGTTAGTGTCGCGTGCTACATTTTCTTCGCACTCTCGACAGTGATAGAGCATCTACTGAATTGGAAACCGGGCAACTCTATAACGGCTGACTACATCCACGCTTTGTGTTGTTCGCGGTTGCTCTGTTGTATCCCACCCACCCCCTATTGCGCGCGCTCTCTCTCTCACGCGTCCACATTCGCTGCGAGTAAAACGGAGCCCTTCTTTCCTCCGCCCCTCTCCCGCTTTCTGGTGTCTCGCTCTCTTTGTCTGTACGTGTGTGGGGGGAGGGGGGCTTCCTACTCACCTCACCAGAGAGTGCGGGCTCCTCACATCTTGAACTCTCTTCGCTTTTCCCTCCGTTTAGCATGTGCCATCCACCCAGCCCTCCCCTTCCTTCTCAACCGCGATGTTCTCAGTTCTGATTTGTTTTCTTTTTTTCTGGATTTGACTCTCGACTACAACCGCAGGGGCATTTCTCTTCCTTTCGGCAGTCAGCGCAAGCCGAGAGGTAAAGTGTGGCGCTGGACAAAACGCTGTATCAGCTCTCCGTGCTACCCTTGGAAGGACTTTCCACAGAGCGACTGAAACAGACGCACAGTCACAATGATAGTTCTAGTTCTGCGGTGCTGCGTCGCCGCTGCCGCCGTGTCGCAGAGTGGCTTTAGGCAATGTGACACCCTGCGGTGTGCATATGAGGCCTCCAGTCAGCGTTCCTCTAGCCTGGGTCTTCTTGTCTTCTTCGTTGTTAAGTGGAAGAGGGTGTGTAGTGTGTGTGTGTGTCTCTCTGTGCGTGCGTTTTCGCTTTCGCTTCCTCTCCCTCCCACGTCCCCCTTTTGTTTTTTTCAGTTTTTGTGTCCCTACCTGCTCTACACCTCCTCATCACTGGGCGTTTTCTCTCGCGCACGCCTGCCCGTTACCTCCGCGACCCCACAGCCAGCGTCTGTGCGCTTTTCTGTTCGTGATTCTCTCTGAACGTTGTCAGTACCGCACACCGCCTGTATCGGTATCGCAACTGGACAGGACCTAACAAGGACAACAGAGCGTAAATGGGGGGTGCCGTCTGTGCCCCTGCCGAGTCTCGAATCCCGTAGCGTCTCTGCAGCGGGGGAACAGAATAATTGACGAGTAGTTGGTGAACCCGTACTTGCCGATCACTCTCTGTTCTCTCTCTGTTTGTTTCGCCGACCTTTGAAGAAACCCTCGACTTCCCAGAATGTGGGCAGCCTGCTCGCACGATGGAGTCCATCAACGGATCTCCTCACCTCTTGCACCATGCCACTGTTTGAATCAATGCCACTCTACAGCGCCACCGCGTGCTGGTGCGGTGTAGCAAACACTTCAGGGTGGCCCTTGAGCACTTTCACGCCAAGGCAGCAGCAGAGACCGCATAGCGCTGCTGCGTACATCCGCCTGTGCCTCTCCGCGACCTATGCGAGGAGGCTCTAGTGCGCACTGAGCGCGGGGGGTGCACACACCGAATCACTGGGTGGTCACAACGCCCCTCGGAGACCTTCACGCGGGGATGCAGGTTTCGGCCCCTCAGAGCACCGCAGCCCACCCCTCCCCTATGCGTAGCAGTCGCGTGTACGGCAACGTACCACCCGCTGGCTGGGAACAAGGCCGACTCTCCAGACGAAGAAAGGCTAGCTGCACGCATCCAGCATCGCTCCCGCTTTGCAAAGACTCCTTACTCGCTCTGGGCAGATGGTGCGGTGCTGTCTAACTGTAATGAACTCATAGGCACCGCGGCAAGAGGCAGCGGCCCCCTCGCATGCAGCTCCCGCGCTGAGTGTGAAGCGGTGGGGCTGGACCCTGACGTGGTGCGAAGTCGACCCGCTCAGCTAGGACACAGGAAGGCAAGTGTGTGTGTGTGCGTGTTGTTACGGCCTCGCTCTCCCTCGTCGTGGCGCTCAGCACGGGCGCTACAACGGTGGTGATGGCATACTGCGATCATTGGGGCGCTACTGCTGGCGCCGCGAGCCCGCCGCGTGCGCCTCCCGTTTGAGCCCGTCTCTGGCCATTGCGAGTAGGGACACAGTGGGAAAGATGACAAGCTGTTGAAATTGGCAGTGCCCGCAGAGGGGACGCAAATCACATGGACCGTGGACCTCTTCACTGGTCGCACACGCCAGGTCGCATCCCTTGTTACCCGCATGGCAGACGCCGCCGCCCCCGTGCAGGGCCGATGGCGCAGCGTGCGTGCGAAGAAGGGACAAGGGGGCGGGAAGTGCCTCTATGACGCCTGGCCCCCGATTGTCGACGGCAGGGGCAGTTTGCTCTACGCGAGCAGGGTTTTGTCCGTGGTGCCGGATCGGTAGGCGGGGAAGGGGTGGCGGGTGCACCTGTCAGCGCACGTGTACGCTGGGAACTGAACAGGCTGAATGGATCTTCTAATCTTTGTGTGTTTACGCAGTGAAGACTGTCAGTGTTCGCTGTGCTGAGCCGCAGTATTTCCATCAGGCGTCTTGTTTGAAAGTGGGGATCGTGCAGCGGTGCGTGGGAAGCGCTGGCTACGTTGGGGGCCTTTTCGTGTCGTCCTAAGTGATATTGCGCCGATGGTCAGCTGATCCGTGCTACAGGTGTTTAAGGACATGCCGTAGTGGCTTTGCCATGATGCATTCTGTATGGTCTACTGTAGTCGGCTACTCCGTCTCTTGCATGCTCTGTGTTTTTCATCTTTGCTGCCATCATCACGCCTCTTCTTGTCCCTCATACATGGCAGTGTTATGCAGTGGTCTACGTGCCGTGCGTGGATATACGTAGCCTGAATGATGTGCGTAAGAAGCGTTTTAGGTTGCAGAGTTGGTCTTCACTTCCTGGAGAGTCTCTTAGCCTTCATAGAGAAGCGACCAACGCCTGCCAAGTTCTCCATACTGTGTGTGTGTGTCTTCCTTCTCGGGACTGTTTCGCTCTCCCTTTCTCGCGCCCTGTCCACTTACACGCACTTTCGCTGTCCATCTGCGCGAGGCGTTCATTTCTGTTTCTCGTCGTCTCCATGACGTGAACGCCTTTAACTCAGCATTTCTCATCTGTCTCTGAGCATCTCTGTGTCAGCTACTTTCGCTGTGCCCGTGCCTCTCTCCTCTGATACACCCCCTCCTCCCTCTCAGTCTGTTCTCTGTGCTCACCCTACAGCTGCCAGCAATTCTACGCCGTAGGCTGAGTTTGTCTCCCACGTGTGCGCCGTTTCCGCACTCGAGGCTCACACTGCATCGAGGAGTGTGTCTGCGCTGTTCTCCTTCGGAGGCTGCAGAGCTACGATCAAGCAGGTGCTCGCGCTTTGTTTGTCCTGCAATTTGCACTGCTCCCCTCTCCAAAAAAGAAAACGCCGTGCATCAGTGTTGTGTTCGGCTGCTGCTGCTCACCTCAGCTCAGTTCGCGTGACGCTCCCTTTTGAATGGCATTTGCCCGTGTTGTTTTGTTTTTTGATCAGGTTTGTAGCTTCCCTCGCTCGCTGATAAGGTTCTGTGCCCCTTCACTCACAGCTGGCTAGTGAGCTTCCAGTGAGAGGTACGCTAAGTGTTGGCTTTTATATCCCTGATACCGCGTGCTATGATCGTATTCGCTGCCTACTGTCTCACCCCTTCTCCTTTTTTTAGATGCCGCCAAGCTGCTTACCACGTGTTTCTCCCTCGCTCTGCCAGTGCTTGCATCGCTCCCATGGCGTACGACAAGGCACCCTCTGCGCCCTCGTGTGCGCTCGCTGCTCTGTAGTGGAAACATCCTCACTCCTGCCTGCCCTGCACGTCGTCGGGCTCTTTTCTCCTTGTAAGCCGCAGTCCCTGCAAACGGGTTGAGGAAGGTAACGGTGGGCGGAAATCGCCAACACGGTGGAGACTAAGCACGTGTTATTTTTCGCTGCGTAATCACCTTTTGCCTGTGTCATGTACGCACTGAGCCCCAGTGCCATGCGTCCCATGAGCGACTCTCCATCCCTTTCTTGGGCACCTGGCGTGGCAGCTCTGTTGACGCGTCGATTATGCTGTTGATTGAGTGTCTTTGCGCCTTTGGAATCGGACACCTCGACTGAGTTCTCAGCCTCTCTAGCGCTTACCTCGATGTGTACTATTCGTTTCTTTCTCCCTTGCGTCCGGGTGCACAGGTGTGATCCCGCCTGTGCTCTCCCGCCCCCCTTAACACCGCCTAACTCGTGTAGGCAAGACTGTCATCTGCGAAGCCTCGAGCCCTACTCCTCTTTGGCAAGAGCGCTGTTGTGTGGGTCTGCCTGTGTGCATGCCCCCCACCCTCTGCCAACCACCTTCCTCTCCTCTATGTGTGTCTCTTGCTCTGTGTGTATGTGTGTAGAGGTGTGGGTGTTGTCACGTCTTACTCTCCTCACGATTTCTCTTCTCTTTCGTTTCCCTACCACCTCCCTACGTTGTGCCTCTTCCTCCTCCTCAAACTCACAGGCAACGGTGTGGGAAGTGGCCAGCTGCAGTGCAGTCAATGCCCGTATGTCTATGCCGCAAACCAAAAGAGAAGACAACAAAAAAAAAAAACGAAAACGAAAACGCTCAGCAATCCTCTTGCCACGAGAAGCGCACGGGTGCCTTTCCCCCTCGTTCCCCTCGAGTTGCGCCCCTCCCTCCCCCCCTTATGAGCGAAGGGCGATAAGCCCTACGACGCCCTATACAAATTCTCTCCGGGAACTTCCGCACACTCCCTTCGATTGGCCTTCTATTTAAAAAATCCCCGAAGAAAAATGTTCGGTGCTGCTGTCTCACAGACCCTCTCGGATTTGCATCGACTCCGCCTACTCTTTCGCTCTATTTCTTTCATAGGCTACGGCTCTTGCCAAGTGTGCAGCTGCGCGCATGATGGCTTCTCCGTCTGCCCTATTTCCTCGCTCGCTCCCTGATGCAGAATTTATCACATCGACATCTACCGAACAGTGGGCTCTAGAGCGGCGCACAGTTCACTTGGCAGCAGAATACACTTTTCAATTGAGCCTGCTATGCATGTTAGTTTTGCATTGTCCTGCTCTTGAAGTGGGCAGCGAAGTGCTCCTCCATCGCTTCATCTCTGAGAGTGATGCTCGTCTCCCTCTCAGTTCCACTATCGCTGTATGTGCTCGCTTTCTTTTCGGATCTCTTGTTGCGCTTTGTGCCCCTCTGCGCACTCGTCTCTATCGCTCTCCCCTGCCTCTTTCAGCTTGTTTTGGCTTCGCGCAAGACGGGGCAATGGGCATTCGTCTCCTCAGGAGGGTTTCAGAGGTACCCTGACACGAGGGCAATTCTGCACAACAGAGGAAAGCTCTCCATGAGCACCTGGGCATGTAGCGCATCGGCCCAGGCGCGCTGTCGAGCTACGCGACTGCAAGTCGATACGAACATAAGGTCCACAGCACCATGCCTCGCTGCCTAGCGTAGGCTCATTGGCATGAACTCTCAGCTGTGCTGATTTGGTCGGAGTGACAGGCACATCCACGACGACCGCGCACCACATCCCCCTAGTCAGTCACAACGCCTTTGACAGTCAAACTGAATGGCAGCTGAGTTGTTCCAAGATCGTGGCAAACAACGCCATGTGCGTTGAGAGGCTGCGAAAGGGGGCGCTCTCGAACTCTGAGCGAGCTGAAGAGGCTACGTAATGGACGGCGCTGGATTCATAAAAGACGAAAGGGAAGTTGACTAAGCGCCCCCTGGATAGTCCGTGACGTGGGTAAAGTTGTGAAATGTTTTTGGTCTTAAAGGAGGGTTTGTCGCTTTGACTCTCTCGGACAGCCCAAACAGCAGTTTCTTGCCTTTTCGTTTCCTTTTTGCATGGGTGCGCGTGAGCGCGGTCACATTCGGCGCTTGGAGCTCAAAGCGCTCCGGCTTCGTGGCCTCCTCGGCATCGTAGTCGTACGAGTAGTGGAGAAGTCGGCTGCACAGCCGCCGAAAAATGTATATCGAACAAGTACGGCCTCGCATCAACGCGTCCTAGCGAATCAAACGGACTGACTGTCAGAAAGTGCAGCAGCCCAGACTGAAGTATGAGGACAACGGGAACAAACTAGGCGTTCGCCTCAACTGTAAAGAGTATCGCACCATCTATCCTGTTCTCTGAAGAGCCGATTTGATGATCGTACGCTCTGCGGCTGTTATTTGTCTGCGTTGTATAGCACTCGCTCTCCCCCGCGCCGAGGACGCCCGCTTCATTTGCCTTCGACCCCCCCCTCCTGATTCACATTCCGCTGCGCCGTTGCATGTCGCAGTGCGACGGACACGGAATCAAATGCGCCTCCGTTCTTCTTATTGTTGTTGGATCATGATCGTCTGGATTGGCTCCTCTCATTCCTCTGCTCCACCGTGATGAGAGTATCACTTGCGCGGTCTGGCGATCGATATTAACTGCAGTTTTCGCGATGTACACCCGATTCTACTCCGCTTAACGCTTTCATGTTCGCCTCGGCTTGCATGCTCTCCCACCCACCCACCCCCCTCCCTCCTCTTCCCCGATCTGCGTATCGCCCATCACTTTTTGGAGTTTGGTTGTTTACCGTCGTTTTCTGGGGTGTTTCTCCGTTACCTCAACGCACTCTGTTCTCGCCGTGGTTTCTGTAAGAAAGCGGTGGTGCGCTGGCACTCTTATCCCCACCCCCACCCTCTCTCCCTCTCCCCCAAACACATACACATAAGAAAAGCAACGACGTTAAGCGTAGAGACGACGCCTCTGTGTAGGTGCTGATTCGGTAGCGGACACACCAAATCATCCAGCACATCCATGCGCGGGAAGCACACACTGCAGCGCTTGAATCACTTCCCACAACCTGAACGAGTGTTTGACCACTTCCTGCGCTGCTCACGCGTCCTAAGAAGCGTAAATCTAATGAGGAGAGAAAGGAGAAGCTGCACCTCTCCACCCCCTCCTACCCGCACCGAGTGACCCCCTTTCACGACTCCATCTTTTACCTCAACTTCACTGTCTCCTTCTACCCCTTTCCATGACGCCCAGTCAACACGCATATCCGCCACCATCCCTCTATTCCCCTCTGCACAGCTTGTCACCTTCTTCTTCCTCCTACTATGTTCTCCCCATCAACCTAATCTTTGTCGGACGACTCCTGCTCACCGTCTTATATCTGGACTGGCTCGTCGGCTTGAAATCCAAGGAAGCTGCAACCGAGATTAAGTCGTAACCGGCGGCTCTTAGACGACCTCTCTCACGATTCTTTGTTCGCCCCGTGTTGCTGAACGGCTTGGAGTGAAGAGCGGGAAAAGAGGGCACCCTGCGCCTCCCCCGTTTGTCCGCGCCCGCATCTCTTCTCTCTCCCTCCCTCTCTACATCTATTGATTTGCCGCCTGTGGCTGACGTATCAGTGCCGTGTAAATTATCGTCCTCCTGAAGGCAACAAAAGGTGAACGACCATACAGAGGGAGTAAAGGCCTCTGGCGGTGTGGTAGCCACCACGCTGGCGTCGCTTGCCGTTAATGCGCTGTGCGTGGGCTCCGACTTGCATATCGTTTTTTTTTTCCTTGGCGTGTGTACGTCTCTCTCTCTCTCTTTCTATTTTTTTTCTTTTGGTTTTCCCATTCACTCATTGCTGGCATCACCGGTGTTGCGTAAGTGTGTGTGTGTGTGTGTGTGTGTGTGTGTGTCTGTGAATCGCTTCTTGGTTGCTGTTGTTCTCTCTTTACTTCTTCATCGTCTACCCTCCCCCCCCCTCTCTCTCTTCTGTTCACATAACGTTGGCTGTGGCGACAAGGACGGAAACATCAGCCTTTCCTCTCTTGAGCACCTCTTTACAGCCCTGCGTACCTGCAGTCTTTCGTTGATTTGTATGGTTCTCACTTTGCATTTTACTCGCCCTGCTTTGCCGTTCATCACAGACAAAACGTAAAATATTTTCCTTGCTTTTCCCCGCCTTGCTTTGGGTCTCGTGGAGCTGCAGCGGTAAACATCTGAAGTCTTCGCCGTTGCTGACATGCGTAACCACAATTGCTCTTGGCTCTCTGTCGTCGTTGGGGGTTTGCTTTGGGTGAGAGGCCCCTCCCTCTATCTTCCCTTCCCGTTGATTTGTTTTCGATTTGATTCCGTCCGGAGGATCCTCTCACCGCCCTCCACGGTCACGATTGGGCCCACAAACACTCTCTCATATATACAGAGAGAGGCGCACAAGAGCAGGTGGCGCCACTGCCCTTCTCCGCGGATACCCTTCATCTCTTCCTTGAGTTTGTTGTATCGCTATAAGGCATCCTTCACGCCATAAGTTAGTCTTTCGCCTACTTTCCACGCCAGCGCGTGTTGTATCTTCTTGATCTTGACACCTCTTGAAGGAGGCATCGCTTTCGCGAAAGCACAGATGGGTAACGCCGTGATGTGCAGCTCGAGTGGAGAGGCAAAGAATGAGTGCAATAAGGCTCCCCAAAGTGGTCAGCTGACGGAGCGTCCGCGACAGCCAACAACGCCGACGCCTTACTGCGACCGTGAAAAGGGGGTCCGGTGCGACACAACTTTCGTCGATGGCTACGAAAGGAAAGGCTTCTCACCTCAGCATCAGCGAAGCGCCCGCTTCTCTCCCACAGGCGTTTCCCCTGCAGGGCTCTGCAGCCCCTCTGGATCGACCCCTACGACCTCAGTGCTTGAACACCAGTCTGTGACCCCCCAGACGGAGTGGTCACAGTCCCTCAGCTACACTGATAGCCTCACTAGTGTGGACTCCCAGCATGACTACATTGTAGACCTCGACGCCTTGTCAAGCCACCTCCATTCAGACAGAAGTACTGAGGCGCAACACGCAGATCGGTCAACAACGTCAAGCACTCGCTCATCTCATGTCACTTTTAGCGACAGTGGTCTCGAGCTGACTCGTGAAATTTACTTTACCTACCACGCCGAGTACGCTGCCGTCACTGAGTGTCAAGCACCACGGTTGGACCCAACAACACCCATCTCGCCACCGCCGCTGGCCGAGAGCCCGGTTAAAAACCCCCATTGGGATGACGTGCTGTTGCGGCTCATCCCGACATCAACACCATCAGGCTTGAAGCCGGCGGGTGTCCCTGCCACCCCTGCAGCTCCGATCCCCTGCGCCCCTTTTTCGAGAAATGCAAAGACAACGACAAAGAAGCCGCCCGACGACGGGCGCAGTCCTGAGAACAAGTGTGCGGGTCCGAGGAGAGAGTCCACCAACACGCTGAGGGAGCCAATGCGTGGACCTCCTGCTCCTCCGATGCAGCTACTGGAGCAGAGGCTGCCATTCAGCCAGGTGAGGGCACTGCACGCCGTTAATGAGGTGAAGCCGACTCGTTCACCCACATCATCTGCTGCCCCGAAGGGCACAAAAGGTCATTCACCAGAAATCTTGCCGAGGCAGTGCATCACTAACAGGAGCGCTAACTTTGCCCTGACGCCGCCGCCACGCGTCGCTGTCATAGCCGCCAGTGCCAAGGCAGCAGCGAAGACCGCCGACACGAACAACTCGTCCATTACCGGCTCGCCCGGATCACAACCGCCCGCGCTGTTGTGGAATTTAATCCGCAGGAGGAAAAAGAGACTCACTGGTGGCAAGACAATCGTTCAAGAGGCAACAAACGACTGTCGGGCAGCGGGGCGCAGTACCTCACCGCGGCACACGCCTGCAGCTCACGAGGTGGGCCACACCAGTCCCGCTGGGACGCTGCTTAGTGGCACCTCTGGTCTTCCGTCATCTCCCGCTGCCGATGGGCTTCGTACTCGATGGCGCAGCAATCAGGACTTGGCAAGCCTGGCCATTGGGACAGGAACCAATGCGCTTCTACTACGATGAAACCAACGCCGAGGCACACAACTAGATGCACCTCGCGGGGTGCTGCGAATGGTGGTGTGTGTGAGAGTCTCGTTGCCTCCCAGCTACGCCGGAGTACGATGTCAGACGGCGATGATGGTGTCTTGCCACTGAAGTTCGCTGTCTGTGGAGTGGCCACCTTGCCCTCGCCTCAGCGAACGGAATGGCAGACGGCAACAGTGCAGACGACAGCAAACCATAGTCTTGCACCCACCTCCGCAGCTGTCATATCACCTGAGGCGGTACCGCACTCACCAAAACGCAGTACTCTCACGTTGACAGAGGGAGGCATCCTGCCGGATGCCATTGCCAAAGCGCACTTACAAGCGTCCATCCCGAGTGTGAATGTGCAGAGTCTACTGCACGCAGATAACTGCATGGGAGGGCGCAAGAGAGAGAAACTGCAGAACTCATTATTGTCGGCATCACTACACTCTCCTCCTTTCCCTCGACAAGGCGGCAGTGGCGAGCAGCGATGCAGACGTTTTTATAACCAAAGTGAGAACCCTGGCGAGCGCATGACGAGGTCGTCACAAGACGATCAAAACTCTCCACAGCACAGCAACATGGTTGACTCATGCCAACCTATGTAGTTGGTTGACTCCATCCTCAAGAAGACCAGCAGCTACCGCTCTCGCAATGGACCTCTGGTGGAGCGAACTCTGCCGGCAGTGAGATCCGTGTCGTTTCTGTTGTGCAAGCAGGAGGCGGCGCTTGCCTTGGTGAGCCGCCAAGGTGTGTCCAAGGCCGTCTCACGCCATGCAAAGCCGCTTCACAAGGAGAACCTCTAACTGCTCGAGGACCTTTAAGACGGCTCAAGCGCGCTGTGGCTTCGCTTGGTCTAGCGACGTTGAGTTTTTCCTCCTTTCCTTTGCCTTTAAGAAGAGGGGGTGGGGTGGCGAGTACTGTGGGCACGCGGGTTCTCCTTACCGTTTTTAGACGCATGGGATTCGCCCACGTGTAGCCATGCGTTCGGCCAGAACAACCGCAAACTGAAATAAGGAGTCGCCGCCTCGTGTGTCATCTTTTCTTTTTCTCTCTGCATGGCTCGACTACCCGTCCGCTCCTCCTCCCCCTCCCCCCCACCACCTCCTCGTCTTGCCACCGTCTGTCTTGTACCAAATGGCTTCTCTCTCCTCTGTCTCTCTCCCGCTCAGCTCCCCTTTTTCTACTCCTATCCCGGCTAGCCATCCAGTGCAACTCACGCAAAGGGCATTTGGGGGGGGGGGGAGGTGCAATTCAGCACCTCCACACACGCACCTGCGAGAGAGCGTCTCGGTTATCCGCAAAGGCGGTCTCCCATGCCTGCGCTTTCCCCCCAACCATCTTCGCCAGGCGTCGCCCCTTCCATCGTCCGGAGGAGTTGTCTACCTGAAGGAATATGACAAACGGGCCTAATCGCTTTCCGCCATTCAACTCACATCAATCAAGTTGCCTTCTCTTCTTTTTAGTTTGTCCCGTATGTTATTCCCCCTCCCTCTGCTCTTGTGCCTTGCTTCTATGCGTTCACCTAATGCCTCGGACTGTAGCAGAAGCCATGCTGGACAGCACCATACTTGGCACTTATCATGGCGAATAAGCGTGTTGATCTTACGCTACGAGGGTTCCAGTTGCCGTGCTTTTACCTGCGTGTGGTAGTGTTCATGTCCCTCTCCCCCTTGGGTGTCCCATGACTGCCTCTTTTTCTTCCTTGTGGCCTTCAAGCTGCTCGTATGTGCAGGTCCGTAGGGCTGTATGTTGCGAGCCGCTTGTCTGCCCACACCGTTGGAGCCACGCTCATACCCACGTGCACGTACACCTGCTGACTTTGTACGCTGGGTGTTGTAACTACTTGTGCGAATGGCAACGGATCTCCATCACTCAGGCACCCCCGCTCTCTTTCTGTCAGCATTCTCCCCTGCTGCGTGCTGCGCGTGCGCTTTGCTCTTAAGTGTTTAAGGATTTTTTTGCCTTCGTTCTTCCTCTCGTCCCTGCAGAATCCCTTTCGTGATTGTTCTCGTGACTTCTGCTCTGTGCGTCTCCCCTCTCCCCTCCCCCGCTTCAGCCTACACACGACCCCCCCCTCTGCTTTGTAGTTCGTTTCGTTGTGTGTTTTGCTGTTGCGGGAAGTGCAGCTCTCTTTCGCTGTGGGGCTCAGTCTTGCCTCTCTCGACGGCCGTTTGTCTCTCTCTCTCTCCCTTGTTGTCGGGTGTATATTTCACTTCATGAGTCTATGATGTTGCTTGGCCTATTCCCGTGTACTTCTTTCCCTCGCTGTTATGCTTCCATTCGTTGCCCCCGTTGCCTTGCAGTTATCTCGTACTGACTCCCTCATCACCGCTGGTGGCCATAGCGTCTACAGTTATTCTTTGACCTCTTTCTCTCCCTCTCGCAGTTTTACGGATATACTCTTCTGTATAGATGTGTACTGTCCGTACTGTCTGTGTGTGTCGTGGGGGGGCGGGGGCGGGGGTGCTCGCCGTGTTTTCCAGTCACGCGTTGTGCTTCCTTTGGGAAGCGACACTGTGAAGGTGACCGTGTCACTCTGAGCTCTATTCGATCGGCAGTTACCGCATTTCCTGCAGAACAACCTCCCCCTCCCCCTTTTCCCCCCTTTTCCATAAATGGAGTGCCGCTCTCCCGACAAAAGATAAGTCGCTGTCGCCCTGCACGAACGTTTCGCGCAGGCAGCTGCTTTGCTTTTGATGTGCTGCGAGTACAACGTGCCCCCCCCGTCTCAGCGAGGGCGCGCAAAAACTGGGCACAGACACCCACTCTCGTGCCTACCAGGAAAGCGCGCCACGCTGTGGACCCCCTCCCCTTCTCTCCCTCCCTTAGCCTCTTCGCTCTGAATGGTTCGTCATCTTGGATGTTCTCATGATGCGTATTATTTCAGTTTCGCTTAGCCTCCCCACAAACGCGTCCCTCACCGTTGCGTATTACTATTCTTTGCTGCTGCTGCTGCTGCTGTTCGTCGTGCTCTATGCACAACGAACAGCGGAAAGACCATTCGTGTTCCGGCCATTCTTTTCGGTGGTGCATACCGAGTGCCGAATATCATTTCCGCGCTCGTCTGCAGAGTGTTGTGAAATCCCCCAACGGTGGAATTTGGCACGTCAGTGCCCCTTTTCTTGTTTCTCCTCGCTCAATATCTTTCATGCCTTGCACTCGCTGTGTCTTCTTGCGTGACTGTGTCTCTGACCACTCACGTTGCCCACTCACGCCTTTGAATGGCTCCCAGGCGGAAAAGGAAACTGCACAGCACCCCTCCCCCTCCCCTCGCTTTCCCTCCTCTCTCTATTTCCGTTGTCCTCTGTCCTC
Source organism: Leishmania lainsoni (assembly GCA_003664395.1). NCBI lineage: Eukaryota > Euglenozoa > Kinetoplastea > Trypanosomatida > Trypanosomatidae > Leishmania > Leishmania lainsoni. The sequence goes on from RAIA01000132.1 coordinate 320,821, forward strand.
ATCTTCCTTGACCTTTCATCTGCATGTATACTGCCACGTACACCGTTTCTCGTACTCCCCATCACGCTGAGGAAGGCTAGTGAGGCGGGGGATACACATGGACGCATGAAACCTCATCTCTCTCGCCTCCCTTCTCGCTCTCCTCACTCGCCGTCTTCGACATCGCCCTTTTTTGTTGTTGGGGGAGGAGGGTGTCTGGACACCCCAACTCTCCTTCACCGCTTCTGTGCCTCAGCGTATTGCCCCTTGGATCATTCCCCACGTTTCTTCTGGTGATAGTGCACCGCCTGCGCTCTCTCTTCCAGCATTCGTGATGGCTGCCGCGCTGCTTCTGCCCTCTGAGTTATCGTTGACCTTTCGAATGTGCAACGCATCTTTTTCCGTTGTGGCTCTTCTCTTTGTTGTTTTGTCCGCTCTGACCAGGTCTGTACAGATGGGCACCTACGCTCATGTTGGCGCATGCCTATTATGCGCGCCTCTCTCTCTCTCTTCCCCTCTCAGGTGAGATGGATATCGCGTCACACACACGCCCACACGGTAGCATTTCAGCTCTTCTCTGCGTCTCCCTCGTGTTGGTTGTCGTCTTCTCTGGGTATCGCTGCCCTCCGTCGCGTTGTTTCCTTCGGTTCGCTGTGATACGTTGGACAATTCTCCGTATTATCATTTTGGGCACTTACTCGATGTTTTTGCTCCCACACAGCTGCTGGACGCGCCTGGGTGTCGTGGCTTTCACTTCAACTCTTCTCCGGCCACCCGTGCGGCCGTCGTCCACCCAGTTGGTTGGGTGCAGCTGAGTTGGAGGTAGTGAGGTGCTTTATGTTGTTGCCGCTGCTCAGGGATGTCTGTCGTGGCGCTGGACTGTTAAGTCTCGGCAGCATCTGAAATTTTCTCTTGGGCGTTCACTTGTTGCTGTTCACTCGCTGTCCACCGTTGATTTCATCTTCTCGCGTCCTTTGCAATCTCCCCTTGTCTACCCTGACCTATGTGTTTATCTTTCGTGCTTTCGTGTTGCGAGGCTGTCTTGGCGCTCCTCCCCTATCCCCTCCCACGGACTCACCCACCACCGACCTACTCTTTATGTGTCCTCTTCTCGTTAATGTGCGAGTGTATCGTCGCAGCTTATTCGTTTCGTTGTTCCCCTGCAGCGTACTTGTGGGTCATCCTGTCGACGCGAGCGGAGGTGTGTGGATGAAGGCGTCTCGCGCCCTTCCTGCCTTCATTTCGGGCTACACCGTCCACGGACTTGCGTGCCTTTTCTAGTTTTATGGATCTCTCGCGTTTGCGACCGCATTGCACTTTTACTGATGTGTGGGTGTGCGTGTGTGGCCGTACCACGCTGTTTGTTCTCCAGTGGCTACGCTCTCCTGCATTCCTCTCACGGATGCTGTGGATGTGCCCCTCCCCTCCCTCCCAGTGAAGGTGCTCCGAGTTGAAGCCCAGCAAACAGCGACAAGTGAATTCCGCCCACGCCCACAGTATCCCCGTCATGGGGGCCGGTCCTTTTGTTGGCATTTCTCTGCTCAGAGGGGAGGCCCATGACACAGACAGCTCAGGTTTTTGCTCTCGCACATACCAACACAGGTGGGCCTCGCTGGGGATCGCGGAAGTACCGGCAGTGTGCTGCTCACCAGTCAACGGGGGAATCACACACAAAATTCGTATGGCAACGCTCGCGTCCTTATCATGCTCCCTCCCCCACACCCCTCCTTTCAGAGAGGACCGCTGTTTGCCAAAGGCTCGTACGGTCACTCGTCTCTCGCCATCGCTGCTTTTCACCCCATTCCCCTCCTTCGATTTCACGCAAAGCCACACTGCACCACTTCCCTTCTCGCGTGTATCGCATACCTGACACGCTTAGACTATTCCGTTGTCTTCTCTTCAGCTTTACAACACATCTCAACAGACAGCATACGGAGTGTGGGATCAGCGAAGCGCCTAGCTCTTTGAGAGGCACTGTGCCAGCGCGTGTTCTCCCCACACTCACACACTCTTTCGGCCTCTCCCTCTCTCTTTCTCTGCGTTTGTGTCCATCTCCTCGGAAGGCGAGGTGCTCTCTCCTGTCGCATGTAAGGTGAGGGGCTACGTCATGCCAGCAAGAGGCAGCCCGCTGCCGTGCAAGCGATTTGGGACGTTTGGCGATCCCCACCGCGAGCCTACGCAGGCGGAGCGGGAGTTCTACGCCAGCCTCGCACGTACTCGAATCAGGGCAAGGCGGAACGGGAAAAACTGCCGGTGGAGAAAAAGAGCCAAGAGGACATCGAGAGAGAGAGCAGCAGATGCGGGACGTCGCAGGAGAAGTCCGCCAACAAGCGGCTCTCAGCCGGCAGGCGCTCCCTGACTCCGGGTACCCCAGAGACAGGCAATGCACTGACAGTACCCTGCCCCCCGCCGCGCGACCACCGCCTCACCGTCCTATCGGCTGTGGGTCTCCCGAACTGTACTACCCCGCCTGTCTGGGAACCAGACCGTCACGAGGCCCGGTCCTGTACAGCATCGGAAGACACTTCGGACTGCAAGCGCGCTTCCGAGCGGAGGCGCGGCTTTGGGTTCAATGAAGAACATGCCCCAGAGGGTCTCTATAAACCGGTCGATTCCATTCTTCTTCCATCGCGCTATCGGAGTGCATCTCCGAGCCAGGAGAGCACGCCCTGTGGGCAGCGCGCACGACGCGTTCTCAGGGGTTCACTGGCATCTGCCAGTGAGGCGCCCGAATGCGCCCCTGACTTGCCCCTGGGGGCTCAACTCTTGGAAGAGTCGCCAGCGATAAAAGTCACGCTTGCGTCGCAGACGTCGGCGCAGACATTTCCGAAGAACGGAGCTTTCGACCCGTCAAGCGCCATGGGCGGAGACGGCAGTTGTGGGAATATCAACATGTCGAGCGTTGCCCACCGCAGTGAGGACGAGATGGGAATGGAGAGTCGCATCGGCCAAGCGCTCGACGCCTTTCACCACGAACACTCTAGCAGTGGCTCGATTCTTCGTGGACTGACCGACGAGCAAGTTGAAACGCTCGAGCAGTTGCTCGCGAAGCGGCGTAAACTGCGCAGTGTGGTCGTAGCGGCGCACAGCAACCCGTCTAAGCCACCTGCTCCGCACCCACCGGAAGCTCGAGCCGTCATCGAGGAGAGCTTGGCAGTTCCGGAAGCATCACCGAAGGCGGCGAAAATCAATCCAATGACGAAACAAGGGACCACCCAAGAGGCAGCAGCCCAGAAGAAAGCAGCACTCGGAAGCCTCCATTATGCACCGACGTCAACACCACAAGCAGTAGCAGCTGCAGGAGTGACTTCACTGGCACAGGTAACAACGCTCCCGCTGCTGGCCAGGACACCACTAAACGAAGTGGTACCAAAGGCCACACGGGTGCGCGCTCCACCGCCTTTGTCGGGAATAGAGACTGTTTGTGCTGCTCCATCGCCCACAACCTCACGATCGCACCCAATCCTGCATGCCAACGATAGTGGAAGACACATCTTAACTACTTCATCTGAAACCAGAAAGCAAGAACACCGCCAAAAGCCCGCATGTGTGTTCAACCGGAGTCGAGGGGCGAGCCCCTCACGCAGTGGCAACAGTGGATTCCTGTGCGTCTTTCCCTGCACCAGCGGTCTAGCATCACGAGGCGGATTAGCGGAAAAGGAAGGTACGCGAGCGCCACAGAGCACCTCAAGAACAGAGATGCGTACACAAGCAAGAATCGCAAGTAGTGCTGAAACGGTCGAGGAGGCGTGTCGCCAGTACGCTGAGCAGTGTCGTCGAGATGCACAGAAGCTCCATATGTCAATTGAACAGCAGCGACAACGTGTAGGTGCGGCGCCGCGCAAGGTTGACAGCGTCTCTTCAAACAGCATCCACCACACGTCTGCCGTCATCCCACCAACCCCCACGGGCGAGGTGGTTGGCTCCAAGAGCCAACCCTCTCCTCCTCACCCTCGAGAGTCCGAAAATGCTTTGCCTTTCACGGATAGTCTTTTCTACGAGCGATCGCCTACCGTGGCGTCCCGGATAAGCGCCCGTACCATCAGCCACATGGATACAGCATCCATTGTGGGCCGTTGCAGCACGTCCTCAGCCGTCTCAGTTGCGGAGGAGACAGGAGAGTTGATAATGATGGCATACCACAATGCAGACTCTCCCCAGGTGAATCAGCTACATATAAACGCAGGCGCACTCGATCTCAGGCAGTGCGTGCTGAGCGGTGCACCAGCGCACAAGGCGTCCTCCGGTGTCTCGGGCAGTAGCGCGTGGGGCGACGATGCTTCCAGGACTTCTAGTGACCTCTACATTTTATCGTTTCTGCTAGAGTACCAAATCGCAATTTCACCGCACCAACAGGTGACTGGCAAGACGCCCACACCGCTATCCTCCACTGAGGTATTGCTGCTGCCCTCTTCTACGCTCTAACGAACGAGCACCGATAAGCAAAAAAAAATAGGGGGGTGAAGTGTTGACTTGTGTGTGCGTGTGTGTGTGGGTGTGTCGATCGTGTGTCTGTGTGCCGCTATCGTGTCTCTTGCGGCAGCACAGCGCGTAGGCGGCGGTCTTCTTTTTTGTCTCCCCGGAGAGGGACGTACCGCGACCAAATTTCGTCGCTTTTGTTGTCGTCTTTTTGGTTTTCTCCCGCGTTGTCGGTTTGTCCACTCGCCAGTTTCGGTGTTTAATGTTGTTCTCTTCTCTTCTCTCTCCCTCCCTCCCTCTCCCTCCTTCGGTGGTGCGCCTTTCTTCCTCCTCGTGCGGCGTGCCATCCACACACGCAAACGCACATCCTCCCCTCCTCCCTATCCATCTTCTTGAGCTGCTCTTTCTTAAACGCTACAGACATTCCCCCCCCCCCTCCCTCGCTTGCCCTACCTCCTCCTTCGGGCGATACTGCGCGTCGTCCTCGTTTTGGTCATCACTGTCTTTGTCTTCTGCGTTTCGCTGCTCTTCGGACGGCTTCACGTATTCGCTTCGGTTGGGCCCTCACTGCTCCGCGGTGGTACAGTGTAGGGAGACACTGCGTGCTGCTGCCTTTTCCTGCTTCATACTCTGTTCCCTCCCACTTGGCGCCCTCTAGTGCTCTCGGCTGGGCCCCCTTTACCTCTGCACCACACCAGAGCTCCTTCCGGTTCCCTTGCCTCTGACGCGTCTACGCTCTTGTGCATTCAGGCGCGCTAATGCTCGTGTTCTTGGCTTTTGTGGTGACCATTGTTTGCCTTCCTCCTCAACTTCGCTTTGCTGTGCCCTGCTCGGTACAGACAGTGCGCAGTTCACCGTTTCCGTCGCCACCGCCGCCCTTCTCCCCCTCCCCCTCCTTGCTGTTATGTTTTCCTTCCTCGTCTCTACCCTCGCTTTGCATGTGGGCTTCATGTCTTTGGTGCTGCTCTGTAGGTTCGGCTCTCTTCCCGCTTCGACTCAGTTCACACGATTCAAAAGTGCGAGAACTGTGCACATGCGCTGTCGACCACTGCTGGCATGGCGCGCCACGTCTCGAGCAAGGCATGGCAGCAGTGCACGAGCGATGGGCGTGAAAGAGTGTCGTGGAATCCGTACGAGTCAAGCTCACAGCGCCGGTGCGCAGCATCCCGTACATCCGACCGAGCGGGCGGGTGGGGCGCAGATGCGGGATGCGTGACGAGAGCGCCCCGAGTGGCACCATCGAGTCCCCTTCCCCTTGGTTCCCGTGGGAAGCGTCGCCACACCATGTTATGGAATGCAGCGGCTTGAAGCGCCGGAGGGAGAAGCACGTCATACAGGTAGGGTGCAGGGTCGCCAGGGGCCCCTGACCTTAGGAAGCCCACATATCCTCCTCGTGCAGGGCCGATGGTGCAGCATGCGTGCGAAGAAGGGACGAGGGGACGGGAAGTGCCTCTATGACGCGTGGCCCCCGATTGTCGATGACAGGGACAGTTCGCCCTAGGCGAGCAGGGTTTTGTCCGTGGTGCCGGATCGGTAGGCGGGGAGGGGGTGGCGGGTGCGCCTGTCAGCGCACGTGTACGCGGTGGGGTGGGAATGTGGAGAAGGAAAGCGGCGTGTGCGCTCGGTAGTGCGTGAGTGACAACGATGAGCAGAAGGAGCGTAGAGGTGCTCCACTTCACAACGAAACTGCACGTCTATGACACTCCCCGGAAACGAAGAATAAACAAATGAGTACAGGGAGGAGGAGGAGGGGGCGCACAATCCGTTTGCTCCTCTACAACAGACCACACCTGCGCTGCATTCTCTGGGATATGCAGTGCCGCCGTCTCTTTCGACTCTCTTCTCTAGCGCGAATACCACACGCCCCACTCTGCTGCCGTTCTTAGCATTTCTCTCTTCTATCGGCGCCTTTGGGCACCGCCCGCTGGCGCCTCTCTCCGTCCTCTCCCCGCCCCCTTTTCACTGATGCGCCGCTGTTGGTGGTGGGGCGCCTATTCGTTCTCATTTGCGACTGTCTCTGTCGCCTGCTTTGTGTTTTCCTCCATAAGGTGTGTCACCTCCACGGTGCGCTGCACGCTCCTTGTTCGACGCTTGTGTTTTCCAAGGATGATGTGATGATGTTTTGCGCAGATTCAGACTTCGTGTTTTCAGATTTCAGCCTTCTCGCCGTGCTTTGCGCGTTCTGCACAACCTGCACCCTCTGCTTCACGGCAGTGGTCGTGTCGCTTCGCCAACTCTCCGCATCACTGTGGGCAAATTAGGCAAAGGCATTGTCGCCCCTTCGTCTCTTTCCTCTGGTGTGGAAGGGCGACCAGATGGTTAGCACTCAAATTTCAGTGCTCGCGTGACGCATGGGCGCACGTGCGTTCCTCCTTCGCTGTGTCTCTCCCTCCCCCTCCAATGTGTACATTCTCTCGGCGCACAATCCGCTGTGCCTTATGCCTGAGGTATGTGTTGTGAGGCTGCGGGCTGGGCGCCACCCGCCCCCCCCCCTCCTCACTGTGGTACACTACTCTCCTTTCGCACCCCCTCCCGTGTGTCCTCTCCTGCTGTGTGGCCGCCACTGACGTCGGTGACGTGTGGTGGAAATATACGCGTTGTCACTTCTCGCTGAGCGGTATTTCCTGCGTCCCTTTCACGGCGGAATTTGTTGGCAGGTAAGGCGTTCGGTCATCTACCGCAGGTTGACCGGCTCGTTCATCCTGTTGAACTGTCCTGTTCGTTCTCAGCCTTTCCACCACCACCACCACCACCACCACCACCCTCTCTTCTAGTGCGTTCCTTTCGTTTTTTTGTTTTGTTTTTTTGGTGGTGCCGCTGCCCTGCGCTTGTCCCTGTGTGGCTCTTCTTGTCTCCCGAGTCAAACCGGAGCGCAGCACACGCTCCCTGGTGCCCTACCTCTCCCTTCTCCGGAATCTGCATCTTCTCGCTGGCGGACTAGGGAAGGAGCAAACATGCTCAGCGATTCGATCCTTGGCAAGTGGTAAAAGAGAAGCACGCGCGCAATCTCAAGGCGCACCAGCTATGTTCTGTTGCTGCCTCAAGACTGTAGCTTCTTGTGACCCGCTGCCGCTTTCCACCACGACGCCTTTCGCCTGTATTTCCGTGGTGCCCCACGTGCAACTCCTCTTTGGTGCATCTGCCCGTCTCTTTCGATCGCTCTCTCTTTCTGCGCCAATCTCTTCTGCTCGTGTGATCTCCGTGAGTGAGTGGCTGCTACATAAGCAGTAGACGTGTCGTCTGCCCAACTCTCAGCCCCCCCCCTGTAGATGCATTCCCTTTACTTTCTACACCCCTTTTCCTGGTCGTAACTCACCTGGTCCAGATCTCTCTGATGCTATGCTGTTCATGTGAACGCATCTGTGTGGGTGGGTGGGTGGCCGCGAGTGTGTAGTGCGCCTCGCTTGTCGTCTGTCGCCTTGTCTTCTTCGCTCTTCATTCTTCCCGCTTAATGGTTTGGTTGGGTCGGCGTAGGGTCACAACGCCCTGTCAGAACGTCAAGAGAGTCATTTCGCTTCTTGTTGTTGTTGGTAGTGCAGCCATTTGACGTGGGGACAAATTGTCCCCTGCAGCGCTCACCGACACCTCTCCAGGATGACCTCGTCGTGAAACGGCGGCAGAGGTCGCTGCGGAAGAACAAAAGGAAGCGCCTTTGAACGCTGCCCTTCCGTCGCCTCGCAGGCGCCCATGTACACTTTTCCTCATCTCTCCTCTTCCAGACACCCTCCACCGGCTTCACCTCTCACAGCCACACGCATGCACACACAGACACACACACACTTTCTCTCGGGTTTCTGCCTTACTGTCACTCATAGCTAACACTCGTTCCGCCTGCTCGGCATACACTCGAGCTCGTGTACGCAGACACCAAAGAGGGTCGTACACATTTGCTTTTGGCTTGTGGAGCGCCTCCACTCTCGCCCTTTCTTCGCCCCCCGAGACGCGCTGTTTCTCGCCTCAGGGCATTCCCACGCACCTTTGCAAAGCGCCACCCGTTTGTTGTTGTTGTTGTTATTGCTCGCTCGCTTCTTCGTATTGTTCACGTCTTTCCTCCCCGCTTCTATCTCGACCCTTTTCAGTAGGTGAACCAGTGTATCTCTTGACACCCTCACCCACCCCTCCTTTCCCTGTGGATTCACTCTTCTTTGCTCCTGGATCGCCCCCCACCTCTCTTCCGCCCCACGCCATGCACCATTTCTCTTCTCCCGACGAACTGCTGCAGCATGTAGATTCACTCTCTCATCACCGCCGCTGCGCGACTCTCGTGGAGTTTGGCCGCTGTAGCATCGCTGCGACCGAGCAAGATCAAGGGCTCTGCAGAGTATCATTACATCGCTCGGTGCGCCGTCGCAAGGGTACTACCATCATCTTCTTGCTGCCTTTGCGCTGCGTGGCGCTTTCGCAGAGACCCAAAGAGTCGGGCGGGCCATGCCAGCCGCACTGCTAGCAACGGCGTCCTCACTACTGGAGGACTCGTCCCTCAAGGTGTCACAGCTGTTGATGACGCCTATGTGTATCTTGGCTCCTAACGGAGACCGGCAAACTGCAGCGATGACGATGAAGTTTTTACAGAGTGCTCGGTTCCCCCAGTTCAAGTGCCTAGTCAAGCGGCTCATTCGCGCAAAACAGACACAGGCCTCCTGCAACTTTACCAGGCGCACACAGTGACGGACCCCGCCAAGGTGCAACTGCTCATCGGCTCCCTGAGCCTCGAAGAACTCCAGCAGCTGCCGAAAGGCGAGCAGTATGCTCTTGACACCGAGGCGCTTCGCCTCTTGTGCCGTTATCATCCTCAGAGGGTAACGCAGTACTTGACGGCTCGGGTGCAGGAGCAGGTGAACCTCAGCAAAGCTGTCGATCCGGCGCTTCAGGAGCTGATTCAGAAAGCGCTCGTGTTTCTTGCTACCCGCGGTGCATCGAAGGACAGCCTATCCCTCTTTACCGCCACAGCGCACCTTCTGAGTCTGGAGCGGTGCACTGTCCATACCATGCTGGAGCGCTACTACCTCTCGGTCTTTCCGGTGGAAATTGGCAGGTATCTTCTTGACGGCGAGGGACGGGCGATGGTGGCGGCCTTTTCTTACCCCTTGAACTGCACGATGCCGCGGCGTGCCTGGAGGCGACTTGAAAGGCACACTGACCTCGTTCTACGGCTGCTGGACAGGGGTATTCTCAGCACGGTGACCATCTGCCTGCCGTCCATGCTTCCGGGGGCGCGGCGCGCCTACTTCGCGAGGGGCTGCAGGGAACTGGAGGACACTCGTGGAGTCTTAGAGGTGCGCTGGATTGCTTGTATGCCATCTGCAGCGGAGCGCAGAGCGTTTGCCCACCGTTTCTACAATCACGCGAAACTGCAAGACTTCCCAGATGAGCGTATCGACTATCTTTCCCTTCTTCCCTTCCCTGAGGCGATGAGGATCGGGGAGGCTTACGTGACCAGCAACAACGCTGAGATTCGCTGCCAGATGATTCGGGCGGGTCTTGCGTCCCTCCAGTACTACCCCGAGCACCTGCCAGCTGCCCTGGAATTTTGTGCAAAGCGGCCAAAGGAACAGGATCCGTGGCGTCGAGCGATGCTTGAGGCGTGGCGGCACTGCCGCTCGGCTTCTGGAGGCGTACGGTCACACATATTGCCGATGGCCCTTTGCAAAACATGCTCTCACAGCTGATTCAGGCCACCTACAGTGCCAGAGACGTGTCCGACCAAACATTGCAAGGGTTGGAAAAGCTTCTCTGCCGTCTCGTTGGGCCGCAGACGAACTTTGCCGTCAGCCAGCTTGTAACGCTTATTCGCAAGCGAAAGCAGTTCACTATCTGGATGAGCCCCTCGCATGCCTTTCTTCATTTACCCCAGCTGTACCCGCACGCTCTTCCTGTCCTGGCGGCAGCACTGCTTCCGCTTGCGCAGATGCTGATCCGAAGCGGCAGCATGTGGACGTCTATCCACATCCTGCAAAGCCTTCTCGAGAGCGAAACTGTCGCCAAGGTCCTTCTGCGAGAAACGTCCGCGCCGAGCAACGGCGAGCCCTCGATTAGGACTATCGTGCAGGATACGCTAAGAGCCGGTATGTCCTCCACAGACGACGGGGTTGCAAATGTGTCCTTGGATCTGTACTCCCAGCACTTTGCACCTCAGCTGTCAGTTGAGCTTTCAGCCCTCATCGCAGAGCAGAAGGACTGGGTGACTGTCAGCAAAGTGCAGCATCTGGCGTGTGACATCCTCCAGGGACCAATCCTGGACACGCTCGTGACATCCATTGAGAACATCCCAACTGGCCGCTTTCACCACACAGACCCCAACTCGTTGGCGCTCGTGTGTCAGCTGCCGGTAGAGAAGGCACACCGGTGGACATCGCGCCAACAGATCCGGTACGCACAGTCTTGTCTCCAAGCCATGTACACCCCGCTTCAGTTGGACTTTCGCCAATACAACAAGTTTATTACGAATCTCACCAGGCTGCCTGCCGTCTCCGCCGCCACAAGTTGGACGGACGCTGATGGAAACACACGGAGTTTGATTACCCTGGCAACGGAGGTGCACCCTGAGCATGGGAACTATGCGATGCGGTTGGCACTTCAGGCACTCGGCAAGCTGGACGGCGATGCCGCAGCCCAGAAGGCCCTACAGAATGCGCTACATGTGGCGGACCTACGCGCAGACGCACTTCGGGGCCTGGCCACCACACTGCGACGCGTGCCGAGTGTCGAGGCAGTGCGCATTCTGGAGCCAGTTCTAAAGGAGAACCAAGTGACGGTGCTGAAAGAGGCGCTACGCCTTCTTGGCGCGAAGCGCGACGACGTGGCGTACGCGCGCATCGTTCAGTTTGCCGCCGAGCGTCATCTACCCATGCCTTCAGAAGTGGCTGGTGATGGTGGTAGCGTGGCGCCACCTTCTGCTGTAGCCACTTCTACGCCACCCGCTGCGTTGACGGAGGAGACTGCGACGGCTATGCACGGCGATGTGCTGGCGGCTTTAGTGGCAGCGCTTTTCAGCTTTCTTGCCAAACCGCAGGTGTGGTCGTACTACACCTTCATTGTCACGCAGGACTGCATGGCAACGCAACGTGCGGCGGGTGCCGATGAGTCAGCGCCACTAAAGGAGAGGAAAGTGTCGATTACGCAGAAGAAGCGAATACTTCGGCCACCTCTTCTGGGGACAAACAGGAAACCACACGATATTCGGCGGCTTGTAGCGCCATGTCGAACGTGCAGTGGAATTGTCTCCGACTGCCCTGGCAGGTGCGGGAGTATCAGAGGCTTCTTCAACGACTTCTTCGCCACCCGGTGCGCGACGTTGGCATTGCGGCACTGCACACACTCGCCTCCGTACCACCGTACGACAACCTGGCAATGTGCAAGGCCGCTTCCAAATATCTGGATGAGTTCACTTCACCGCATATCACTCAATCTGCGCTCAGATGCATGTTCACGTGCACCGCTGCGGAAGCCGCTCCCTTTATCATCTCAGTCATTCTCAGTATCCAGTCCGACGCATCACTGGAGAGGTGGTAAACGTGCTTGGTGGCATCATGCTATCTGCCGCGGCGCATGAGCAAAGTCTGCTATGCACTGTTGTGACTGGGGTCGTGGAGAAACTCATCGTGGCCCGCCGTCAGCCAACCATCGTTGTCTCGCTGATTTGCAAATTGGACCTCTCGGAGTGGGTGCCGCGCCTGGTAGAGATGGAAACAGCTGGGCTCATGCATCCTGGTGCCGCAGCGGCGTTGATTGGCTCGGTACAGGGCTACGCCTATGCCAGTCATAACACAGGTGCGATGGAAATCCTGGAGCAGACAGTGCTGAAAAAGCACCCCTCTGCCCTCATGCGCCGCCTCGGCTTGGCGATGCTTCTCGCAGCTTCGAAGAAACGGGGATGGAGTGAGGATCGCAAACTCTCCCTGGCAGCGTACTGCGAAGACAGCAACTTGTGGGTCTCCTCCGACGCCCGCCTCGCGCAGAGCGACTAAGCGATACGAAGCGCAGTGGATACAGAATGCGTTTGCCGACAAGACGGTGCGATTCCAGAGGATAGACGCCGCCCCACACGGAGAGGAAAACTACTGGCTGTGCTTCTCTGCCACTCCTCTTTGGGCTGGCCTTTTTGCTGGCTCTTTATCTTCGCCGAGCAACTCGGCATATGCACAGCCCCCCTCCCCCACGTGTGTGTGTGTGTGTGTGGTGTGGGTGGGTGGGTGGGTAGGTGTGTGTGTCTCCCTCACAGTAGCCCTTAGCTGATGCAGGCCGCCTCTCTGCGCGCGGCATCTCTCAGGGGCCCAGCGACTCACTCTTTGTGGGAAAGCCATGCCGCCTTCCGTTGGGGTATACAACTGTGCGGACTCTTGGTCTCGGCAGAGAGGTCTGAGCTGGAACCGCGGCGAAGAGATGTGCGGTAATGATGGCCTCCGTACCCGCTCACAACACGAATCGCGTCGATAACTCTCCACCAACAGCCAAACACTCATCTGCTGTGTGTGTGTGTGTGTGTCTTCTTCTTCTTCTCAGCCTTTGCTGTGTTACGGTGGTGTTGGGAGTACCCGTGAGCCTCGCCTGCGCTGCATTCAATGGAAACGCAATGGGGCTGAACGACGCCAGATGGGGTTGGTTGGGCCGCCACCTCCGTGACAGAGCTGCAGCGCAACTGGAGCAAAGAGGAACTGGGGCTGTATGCTTATGTTTGCAGGTATGCTCGTAGTGGAATGAATCGTTGAACGATAAATTCCTCGAAGTACTAGTACTCTCCATGCTGAAGCTACCACCTCCGTCGCCGCTGAGCTTGGCATTATATCTCTCCCTGCCAGTGTGTTCCTGTCGGCGCTCTTGACTAGCTGGTCAGCGAAACGTACACGCAGCAGCAGACGCATGCGCTAAGCGTCCGCATATGACCAACGGCTGTACGATCTCTCTAAAGCCCCGCTGTGTTATTACGTAACTATGCTGCCCTGCTTTAGTATGGCGCCGTTGATCCTGTGGCACGCGCCGTTTCGCTCCCCCTCGATACCCCCTTGTCACTCTCTCTCTCCCTCTTGCTGGTTTCCTTGAATAGGTTTCGAATCAGAGAGGATGATTTTGCCCATTGTGGGGAGGGATAGGCCGAGACTCGGGTGCGCCGGCACACGCCAGGTCCACCTCACTGTGCGCCGGATGGAAGTCACGGATTACAACGCCGTCTTTCATTCTGCACAGAAATCCCTGAAAAGTAGGCGCAGTAGACCCCCCACCCGATGATGCCAGCACCAGTGAGTGCGCCGGCACACGCCTCTCTGGTTGCGGTGAACTTTTTAAAAAAACGTGTGCGTTGTACACGTGTGGGATTCTCGCTGAGAAATCACTCTTACAGACGGCATACGAAGGTGGCACGGTGCAGGTGATGATGCACCTACACCATGGGTGAAGAGTCTGCTCTTCTTCACCGCCACCCGAGAGCCCAATGACCTTGCTTGCTGGTTCCAGGACCCCGTCTCGCGTACTTCCACACCCTCCCCTTCTCCCTTCCCCTCACCCTGGCATTACCGGGAGGCAACTAGGTTGTCGCTGGTCCGCCACCCCCTCCCCCTTCCGCCCCACACAGCGCACTTCCAAAAGGAGAAGGACTTGCGCAGACGGCCATTGCTCGCTTGTCAGAAGCTCTTCAAAAGGGGCGCTGAGGAAAAAGGCCGTCACCCTGGGCAAGTCCACCACGCGGCACCCCTCTGCGACATAGCCGACACGGTCGATCTGTGCGTTTTCGCGAAAGTCAATCCCTCTCCCAGCGTTCTCCTTGTGGCTCTCCCTTCCCACCCCGCGTCTCTGACTGTACCGGGTGCGTGGTGGTTATGGGGCTTTGTTGCTTCTCGTTTTTTTTATCGACCCGTCTTGCTGTCCGTCCACCACTTCAGCGGTAGTGCTCTATACGGCCCTGACCCCCTGCACGCCTGTACCCTTCTTACTCTCCTCTTTAGCGTTTCTTCCCGCCTGTGCTTGGCCCGCTCCTACTTCTCTCATCTCTCTTCGGTGGTAGTTTCTTCTGGTAACCTCTCTCCATGCACGTCCCCTATTATCTTCTCGGTGTCTCCCCCTACTCCGTGCGCGCCGTCGTGGTGCACCGTCTCTTTGATTCCCCTCCCCTTCACATTTTCTCTTCTGCTCGTACTGCACCCTTCCCGCTCAACCATTAACTTACAAGATCTGTAATGACGTTACACTGTTGCCGCTGCCCGCGGTTTCTCTCGTGTAGAGATCCTCCTGTGTCTTGTCTTCTAGCTGCACTAAGGACTCCGTTGCCTGTTGGGAGTTGTTTGTCTTCGGGTCTTTCGTCTCCTGCTCGTTGGCATCCTTGCTGACCGCTGTTGCCGTGACTACGTGCCCCTTCTCTTGTTCTTTTCGAGCACCTAACCGTTGACTCCCTCCTCGCCCGCTGCGCCTTTTGTGCAGTTGGTGATACGCACTCTTTCCGTACCCGGCAGTACTGTATGCATCTGAGTGGGTGGGTGGATGTATATCACTGGCACAACCTCCGCTGCTTTGCTTCCCTTCTCCTCCGTCCCTCATTGTGTGAACTTCGACGGCCTTGGCTGTTTGTTCGCACTTATTGGGGCACATGTTTACTGCAATTTCGCTCTTGCTCTCTACTTCTCCCCCCACCACCACCACCACCCGACCTCTCGCTCTATCACGCCGTCTTTGATTTCTTTTTCAAGTAGCTCAGAAGGGACACCCGTATGTGGAGTCTCACCTTTCCTCCTCCCCTTCGCATTGTCCCTCTGGTCTTCTCTCTCCCTCTATCTGTCTTCCTCTCCCGTCTTTTTATTTTTCTAGAGTGGGGTTAAACTGCCTCGGTCGCCGCGTGCGCGACGCGGTTGTTTGGTGGGTTTAGACGAAACGGCCACTCACAGCGCATGCGCTTACAGCTCACCTCTCGCTCTTCTTGCCTTTGGCTTCATCATCTCGCTCTCTTGAGTGTGGTGCGCATTCCCCACCTGCATCTCTACCCACCATCTCCCTTCCCCATTACTTACGGTTTCGAGTGCGCACATTGCAGCGCTTCACTTATGTTTTCCATCGCTTCCTCAGCTCACGCGCCCAGCTCGTCCTCGATGCCGTGAGTAAGCCGGCAAACCAAGAAAACTAACGGCGATATAAAGGATCGAAAGAGGACGCGGTATACTGCGTCTGTTGGAGGGTCGTGCTAAGGTACGCCGAGTCTGCGGGGTGTGGATGTGCGGGAGGGGGGAGGGGGCAAACCTTTCCTTCACTCTTGTGGGTTATTGCTGCCTTCTCCAGCTGCCTAGCACTCCCTCTGCACCACTCCACGAAGTGGCTTCCGCAGCTCTTTTTCCTTGTCGCACGACTACACCCCATTTGCTCCGTCATGGGCTACAACGCCTCTGTGGGCTTCCTCACTCTCTTCTTCTCTCACCACCGCGGCCTTTTCTCCTTTTCGGCTCACTCTCTCTCCTTCTTCGGTGGTGTCTACGCATATCTAACGCTCGAGCTAAAGAAGGGGACCCGCGTGCATACTTGGTCGGGCGAGTGAAGTAGCTTCGTTTTATTCCTCGTCGAGGGCGTGATGGATGCGAAGCACAGACACTCAGACGAGGGGCTGGTGTCGCCCTGCTACAGCGTTATACCCGCCCCTCTACAGGGCACAGAGGTGGTTCTGAAAAAGTGGCGATGGAATCACAAACCGAGCAGCCCATCACTAAAGCGCAGTGCAGGGCGATGGAGTCGACCCGCTGTCAAAGCTGACGCCACCGCAGTGTCGATGATCGCCACCGGGAAAGCACGACAGCCTTCGAGCGAAATGTCGAGCAAACTTGTTTTTCAAAAGAACTCGTCAGCATCGCCGTCCAGTCGTGGAATCGGGGAAGTAATGACTCCGCTGCAAGAGTCACCAGGGCAAGAAGCGCCTTTCAACGACGATGATGGCGCTCCGAGTTCAACAGACCCGTTACTCAAGTCCAGTCGTGCTAGCTCATCGGTGGTTGCACTCCCATCTGGAACGAGCGACGGGGGATACTTCTTACCAGAGTGGAGTATCGGCAGCGAAACAGCACCGGTGGCTTCCCGCACAGTCGTTCCTCTCAAGCGCCCCCCCAGCGAGCCCCGCTGTCATTCATGTAACAGCGCCAGCAGTGCCATGCCGCACGCATCCGGCGAACCTTTCCGAGAGCGCATGGAGAGAAGCAGCAGCTGCACGCAGCAGTCACACAATCCATGCGTGCGGGACACCAGCCCGCAAGCTGGACAAACGTGGATGTGCAGCAGCAGTGCAATCCCCAGCCCACCTCGCTCTCACTCGCAGTACTACATGACAGGCAGTAACTCTTCCTCGCTCCGGTTCGGTACGTCATCTCAGTTCCAGGCGCAACAGAAAGGGCAGCACCAGGTGCAGCGCAGGGTAGCGAGTATGGCTCCACCGGAGCTCAACCCCGAAGAATTCAATCTTATGTTCCCCATGGAGTCATTCACGAATCCTCATGCCGGCCCAGTGGGCATCTGTGAGGCTTCGCGAGCCCCACGAAGTCGATTTGGCGCAGTAAACGGCGTCGCTCCCGCCACAATCATCCAGCGAGGAGACTCCTCGAAACTCAGCAGCTACAGCAGCATCACTGGCTTCAATGGCGGACATACAGACAGCGCGTCGCCTCTCCGTGAACGGCAACGCTGTCAACCCGGCGACGCGGGCCCCTTGGGAGTGCCGTCGGCTGCTGGCATTCCGATCGCCTCGCGGCCAGCGCCGCCATCATTTCACCGGGTACTGGTGAGTAACGATCGCCGCACCCCCCTTCGCAGCGCCACAAACGGCTTTGAGAGCGGATCTCTTGTATGGCAGTCTATGTACGGAACCAGCAATGATAGAAATTACGAGTGGTGCTCGACCGAGCTGGAAAGGCAAGGGATGAGTACCGCCGGCCGGAGTGTCGTATGTGGCGGCTATCAGAGCTTCTTTCACTCAACCACAGGAGGACTCCTGACGCTCTCTGAAAGCGACCCGAGTGGTGGCGGGGCAGGTGCTGATGAGAACCCAGCACGACGTTGTGGAGAGGTCAGCTTCTTGTACGGTCGCACGCCTAACAGTGTTGCCGTGGTGTCGAGCTCCACGTCAGGAGATGAGGGCGCTGACGAGGTCAGCGAGGACGTCAGGGAACAATGCACAAGCGTCAAAAAGGTCTCGCTGGAAACCAGCCCGCGCCCGCACGATACCTCACCACTGCAGAATAGGCCAATCTCCGTGCGGAGCTTCCTGTACGGCAGCGACTTCGAGTCCTGCGAGCACCTGGCCCCCAAATCGAGCCAGATCAGTGCGGCATTGATGAGACAACCGGGCATTTTTGGTGGCCGCACTCTACACGACGACAGTAATGACGAAGACGATGGTTATCGAGTGTCACCGAGCATGGATTCGTGCCAGTGGTGCACACTCGACCGCAAAGGTACGATGACGGCATTTGGGTGGATGATGGAAACTGGCAAGGGTCGGCTGCGCAATAAAGAGGGCGGCACTCGCGGAGATTGCGCCAGCGACGACGACGACGAGGATAACATAGCGGAGGACAAAGAGGACGATGTGGATAGCGATGATGACGCCAATCGACGGCTGAGCTCTACCCTCACCTGCATATCAAGGTCTAACAGTCACAGCAAGACGGCGCATCACAGCAACGTCGACGCGCACAGCAGCAATGTGTTGGTGCGGAGCAACACGAACAGCGATGAGGATGCAGACGAGGACGGCGACAGCGAGGACGGCCCCACCTCTCAGTCACGGCAGACTGCCTTACAACGTATTCAGCCTGACAAGGAGGAACTCTCTGACTCCAGTGAGGCTGATGATGAGGTGGGGGTGCGCGAAGGGAGACCTGCTGTGGACACCGTTCCTTTGCCGCTGCCTAGAGGTGGTGGCAGCAGCAACATGCACCGAAGGGTGAGTCCTTCAGTCGCAAACTATCGCAGGCCCATTCTCATTCACTATGTGTCACCTAGAGCGAATGTGCTACCGCCGAACGGCTATCCAGGCAGGTGTGCCGGGTGTGGCGCGCATGCGGCCGCTTATCTGCACAACTGTGGCGGTTATCAACGATTAAATTTATCGCGGTCGCAGCAAGACGAGAGGAACTGGCACGCGCCGCTCACTGACCTCCTATCATCATCCCCTACCAACAGCAGTGGCGGATATACAAGCTCCTCTGCAGGTACCACTCCAGTCACGTACGACTCTCCTCCTCCCATGTTCCGGCGGACGGCAACCAGCATAATGGTGCACAAACTGCTGGGCTTTGACCCCGAGGCCGAAATTATTCGTGTGAGGTCACCTCTCTGGTGGTGTCTGCCTCGCTAGTGAGCGAGCCTCTGCTCTCCCTGGCATGAGTTGTTTGGACAAAGAGAGCGCCGTGGGCAACGGTGCCGAAAGGGCTTGTGCAGCTCCGGGGGTGATTGACACTAGGATTCAGTGATTTGTTCTCCCTTCTTCGCGTTTCTATGAGCCCTCTGATTGCCATCTTACCACCGCTGCGCCCCATATCCACTCGCTGTCTCGCCCTCTACACGCCTCCCTCCCCCGTTTTTCTCCTCGCTTGTGGTGTGTGTGTGTGGAGGGAGTGCCGGGGAGGGGGGTGTCTTTACTGGCGATACGGATGCCCCGCTTGCGGAACGGACTCACCGTAGTGTTTGCTCAGTGCAAGAATAACGCTTCCCCCCTCCCTCCCCCTCACCCCCGCTGATCTCCACAGAAACTTGAACTGCCAACTGCTGGTGCGTGAGTAATGGGAGGCACGCTAATAGCAAGCCAGAAGAGCAGACAATCAAGCCAGACGATAAAAAGCGAGGCACCGTAAGAGCGTGGCGTCCCTGATGGTGACGCCCTCTGTATCGCCTCATTCGCTCCTCTGACCTCCTTTTCTTCTCTGCCCTTTATTTTCCCCCTTCCAGGATCTCATCGCGCACTGATACTCACGAAGTTCAGGCAAAACTTGACGCGTCCGTGAGGGGGCCCCTCTCCTGCACCCCCTCGCTTTGTCCATGTGTATCACACTCTTGCAGGTTGTATGCAGTTTTGTTTGTTTTTCTTGCTGCTCCCCATGGCCTTTCGTTTTCCCCTGTCTTATACGCTGCTCTCGCCGTTCTGGAGTTGATGGGATCCCCCCTTCCGCACCGCATCCACCGCCCCTCAGCGAAAAAGCCAGCGTAGCGGAGAGTCAATGCGTCTCTCCCTGGCGCTTTTTGTTTCCCCCACGACTCACTGCCGGCCTCATGCCGTTCATTCGATCCAACGAAAAAAAAACGGTTGAAAAGGCGTGAGGCGACTCGTGTTGTCATGTATACTTTTCGTTTTCGTCGCTCTTTGGCCTCCCTGTGTCTGTGCCTCTCTCTCTCTGCCCGTAGGATTCATTCTCCCCACCCACCCCACACACAGGCACACAGCATTTGCGCCTGGCTAATCTCTTCATGGCATTCCCTTCTCTGTTAGCTTCTTAGGTTCCTCTCTGTTTGTTGTTGTTCACGCGTGAGACACTCCATTACCGCGCCACCCGTCTTCCCCGCCTCCCTCACGGATGCGCAACAGGCCCTCTTCCATGGTGTTGCCCTCTCCTCCTCTGGAATCCGTCGCACATCAGAGACGATGGGTATCTCGAGGAACGAAGTGAGCATGGCGCCCCCCCCTCCTCCTCACCTCGTTGCTTACCCCTCTCTAACGCCATCATTTTGTTTGTATTTTGGGCGGGAGTTCTTTGGTGGCTCGCTTTTTCGATATTTGTGTCTGCCTGGGTAGCCGCCGCTTTGTTGCCCCTCTCTGGCTTCTACCGCTTGGCTCGGCGACACCTGTTCCGCTCTTCGTGTGTGTCCTTTACCCTGTCTCGTCTGCCTCCTCTCTGTCTATCCGAGCTGATGCCTCTGCTTCCTCCCTTTCACCCACTTTTTCTCTTCTAACGACTCTTTCCTCTTGCGCTGTGCTGCTTGTGTGTCTCTGGTGTGGTGATGGTGGGTGTGGGTGCATTCCTCTACACGCTATGGCGCTCAAATCTTCATCTGAGAAGTCTGTGGCAACGTAATGTGCACCTGTATGACTAGTGAACACTGTAGTGCACTCTCTGCCTCTTCCTGTCGCCTCCTCCTCCACCCGTCATCCCGATCGTGCTGCATCTGTGTCACCTCAGCTCGTCTCCTGCCAACCATGTCCCTTGTGGTGTTTCTTTGGTTTGTTCGTTTGCCTTGGGTCCTCTGCAGAGATGGACGTTCTCTCCTTTGTCAATTGCTCCTCCTCCCCCCTCCCCCCTTTTGCCATTGTTCATCTGCTCGTTTTAGAGATTTGTGCTCGGTTGTGTTCCTCATTCCGCCGCGCACGGGCCTCTTCGTCCTTTCCCTTTTGACTCCTCTGTTGCCCTCTCTTTCTCTCTGTGCATGTTCTGGATTCGCGTGACAGCCACACTGCTGCTGAGTTTTAGCGCTAATGAAAGCCGTCAAATGCAGAGTGTGGACAATGCTGGCATCCTTCCTGTGTAATTATTGGAAAGCACCAGGGAGGATGCGTGTCCACAACTGATGAAACGTTGTTTTGCGTCTTGTGTTGTGTTTGCTGCCATTGGGAAAGTCAGTACGTGTCGCTCCTTTCCTCGCCTGCGTTTTTTCCATTTCTCTTCGGCGGTTTCCAGTTGTGCCTCTTTCACCTAATCCTCTTTCATTGCTGGAGTCTGTGTTTCCTCTCGTCGGGAGGCTCTTTTTCGCCTCGCTCACATTCCGGGGCACTTCCTTATAGTCTCGGTCTCCTCTGCCGCTTTTCCCTCCCCTTTCGCTGAGCCCTGCTTGCGCATTCCCCTTTGTGTGAGTCGGTACAGTTGGTCTCAGGGCAGCGGTAGCGCTATGAGCGCTTTTCGCCTCGTGTGCGTGTCGTGTTTGTGTAGGCGACTGCCCATATGGGCGCCTAACGTGCCAGCGCCGGCCGTCTGTTTCTGCCTGCTGTTTGCTTGTAAAATGTTGGCTCTCTCACATACTTCTCTCCTGGGAGGGGGTGGGCTGCCGTGTATTCGCCTCTCAGGCTGGGAATGTTGTCACACACCGCTTTTCTGCTGAAGTGAATGTTTCGTCGGCTGGCATGTTTGAAGGTTTGCAGCCTCCGTGTTGATGTTCTGTCGTGGAGGGACTCGAGGCTCACTCCTCGTGGCGCTTCCTCTGCCTCGTATCCTGCCCTTTGTGTGCTTGAGTGGATCGTCTTATTCTGCCGTATTTCTTGGCGGTGGGGGTGCCTCTAGGCAGGCAATTTTCTTCTCGTGTTTCGCTTGGTCATTGGTAATCGAAGGGAGGCCGCGCTAGTGCGGCGAAGGTGCGCCTCCGATAGTGAAACCAGACGCCCGTCAATCGCTCTCCACCCTACTTTATCATTTCCGCTTCAGCCCCCCCCTCCTCCTCCTCCTCTGCTTCCCGGACCTTTCCACAGTCAATGAGTGAGTCTCTGTTGCTGTCATGGGAAATACATTTTTCCCTGCTCGTTTTTTGCGTAAATGTGTGGAGGAAGTGGCGCGTGTGTTCTCCGTCATCTCCTCGGGGGGTCACTTTTCCCTCAGACGGTCAGTGCGAGTGGACAGCACCGCTGTATTGAGCGCACGCGTCGTATTTTTGTGCCTTTTCTCCGTCCCCTGAGTCGTGACGTACCCCGCGACGTTTCTTTGTCCAAAATGCCGAGTGCGCTTTCCTTCCTCGTGAACTCATTTGCAGTCCCCCCCCCGCCCGCCCAGCCCTCTTTTCCACTCCGGCTCGTGTGTTAGTGTCAGTCTCTCCACCTCTCCAACCCTCATTCATATCTCCCCGCAGTGAAAGTGGGAAGGCGAGAGGAGGAGAGGGGCTCGGCACTTTCGTGAGCACTCGGGGAAGGAATATACATAGTTCTGAAATACCGCCTTGAGTCCTGTGACTCATTGTAAGCGTCGCGATCGTGCACACCAGCGGTATCGGATTATCTGGCTATGTATGTGCGCTACACGAAAGGAAACCTATCCCCTTCTCTCCCCTCTCTTTTCTCTCTCCCCCCTCCCATACCCGCTGCTCTCTCATGCTGGCAAACGAAAGGGAAATATTCCTCTATCTCAATACGAGTGTTTCCGGGTCTGGGCGTGCATGCGTGCTTTCTTTCTCCCTCCTCGCTTCCTCTCTTCTTGCGGTGCCCTCTTTCTCCAGATGTCCCTGGTGAGGGCCTCACCAGGGCATCGTTCCTGTGGTCACTTTAACCCGTGGCTGCCTCTCTGTCTGTTTTGTGTTGTACATCCGTAGCGGCTTCTTTTTCGGGGTACGCCAGGTATACTCTCGTAGGCTGGACGAGTAAAGAATGATCGCAGAGACTTGGAACAGGTCGGTGGTGATGTGAGGGGGGTACTGGGTACTCCCGGTGAAGAAAGCGCGTGTCGCAGGAGGCACGGCGTGCGCTCCTTTGCCGAATTCTTTCGGGCTTTGTCTCACGCCATCCCTGGTTGGCTAGTAGACGAGTAGTCACGGACCCCCGACTGTATCACCTGATGCCACGGTCACGTGCATTCGATTCTGAGAGGTCTACCTGTAGCACCAAGACACGCCCTACTCTCTACCACCTTCTCTTCACTGCGGCTATTACACAGTCCATTCAAGCAACTACTATGCTAACGTGGCGCTTCGCCTTTTCGCTCTCTTTTCCCCGATCTTTAAGTTCCTCTTTCACAACATGATCAACGTTGGTAAGACCGTGGTTACGCTGAGCAACGGCGTCAATATGCCGCAGTTTGGCCTCGGTGTGTGGCAGTCCCCGGCCGGCGAGGCGACCGAGAACGCCGTCAAGTGGGCACTGCAGGCCGGTTACCGTCACATCGACACAGCCGCCATCTACAAGAACGAGGAGAGTGTCGGAGCTGGTCTGCGTGCCTCCGGTGTGCCACGCGAGGAGGTCTTCATCACGACGAAGCTCTGGAATACGGAACACGGCTATGAGAGCACACTGGTGGCCTTCGAGGAGAGTCGAAATAGGCTCGGTGTTGACTACATTGACCTCTATCTCATCCACTGGCCGCGCGGCAACGCAATCCTGTTGAAGGAGGGCAAGAAGTACCTGGACTCGTGGCGCGCATTCGAGAAGCTCTACGCGGAGAAAAAGGTCCGGGCCATCGGTGTGTCGAACTTCAACATTCACCATTTGGAGGACGTGCTCGCCATGTGCTCTGTACCGCCGATGGTCAACCAGGTGGAGCTTCACCCGCTGAACAACCAAGCCGAGCTTCGGGCCTTCTGCAACGCCAAGGGGATTAAGGTTGAGGCTTGGTCACCGCTAGGCCAGGGCAATCTGGTCACTCACCCTCTCCTCATCGCGATTGGTGAAAAATACAAGAAGACAGCCGCGCAAGTAATGCTCCGCTGGGACATCCAGCACAATCTCATCACGATCCCCAAGTCGGTTCATAAGGAGCGTGTTGAGGAGAACGCGAACATCTTCGACTTTGAGCTCAGCGCCGAGGACATGGCACATATCGACGCGCTCAACTCGAACGCGCGCTACGGCCCCGACCCTGATGAGGCGCAGTTCTGAAGAGATGGCGTGTCACCTATGCGATCAGCTTTCACACCTCGTTTGATGATGGCGAATGACGCCCTCTCTATTCATATTTGCTTGTGGGGCTACTCTCTTTGTAGGTGTTCTGTCATAGACCCTCGCGCGGCCCTTCGGCAACAAGAAAGCAACGAAGCACAGACACTGAAGGAGGAGAAAAATGGTCCATGGATGAGAAACTCACACTCCAGGTGGGCACACGCGAGTATGCACGGCGAACCGCATCGCGAGGCGGCAGTATATCGTGCTTGCGGTGGTAGAAGCTCACGCGCGCTCCTAAGTGCTTGATTGACCGCCTGATCGTCTTCATGACTGTGGGTGTGGTGTTTCTCTACTCGTTTTTCTTTAGTTTTTGGTTCGTGGAACGGTGTCCTCAGTCCCCCGCACACCTCTCTGGTCGTTACGAACTATCCAAATCGGCATCCGCACACTCAGAGATTTGCGAGCGTCTTTCCCATCCGGGTCGAACCGTGAGATGACCCACCAGTGGGCACCACTATCTCAGCGCACTTGTTGGAGGGGGGCATGGTCATCCAAACACGATCCAGACTTCTTACCGCGCGTTTCTGTTCAAACTCGTTGATCGAGCAGGAGGTGAGCGCCAGTCTGCAACCCACCAAACCTCTGCACTACTCGTCTCTCTTCGCATGCGCCCGATTTCACTTATCTAATGCGCCTTCACCTCCTTTCTCTACATCCCGGGCTGTTTGCCTCTCTGGGCCCTCTTCTTCATGCTGGACGTCACTGCTGCCCACCGCCACGCCTGCCTGCGGTGCGCTCGTAGGATGGTGTGCCCCGCGTCTCATCTTTACTCTTTCTGCACTTCACAGAGAGGAATCATCATTTATTCGTTGTCGCTTGTCTTTTTTACGGCCTTTCGCCTTTCCGATAGTCACCCGGCAACACGTGAAGAGCGCGCCCTGGCGAACGTGAGACACAGTAGAGAGCCCCCACTTCTCTGTCGTGCCCTGCAGAGGGGGCGTGTCCTCCTCGAGGCACACACGCTTTTTCTTGCATCTCAGCCGTCCCTTTCGCTCGGCTAATTGGACAGAGTCGGCTGGCCTCTCTCACGCAAAACAGCGCACTGCAGCGTGGGAGATTGGCGGAAGGGACTCTTCACTTGCAGGCCCGTCTCCTTCCCTTCTGCTTGGGTACGTGCTTGGGCACAACTTTACCACCGCTTCTGGTGGGAGAGGTAGCACCACACGTTGTCTCCCTCTCCTCCTTTCTCTTCGGTTGTGCCAACCGCCTGTTGTTTTCCTCTCTTCTAGATTTCCCGCCCTCATCACCACCACCCCTCTCTGCTCTAGCTGCTGGTGCGGTTCTTCCTTCCCTTTTCTTTCCGTACTCTTACGCCTTCCCTCGCCTTACCCCTGTTCTTCGCCGGCACTTCCGCTCTTCGCACTCCCCCACCAATAAATCAACTACGCGTTCTCTCTTGCTCTCTCTCTCTGCTAGTAACTTGTAGTTCCTCTCTTCTATGTGCCTTAGCTTTTGTGTGGTTGGTTGGTTTCTCCTTTCCCTAGCAAGAAGAAGAGAGACCAGGCGATTCCGCTTCAGTGGCGGCATTACTCTCATCCCCTTCTTCCCTTTATTCCTGCCCCCCCCGCCCCTGTTGCTTAGCGCACGTGCGCCACCACGAGAACGCTTTGCATGGCTCTTCCGACATCGATATTAAAGAGTTTATTCCCTTGTTATTTGCGTATTGGCGGTTCACTTGTTCCCCCACCTCTCAGTCCCACACCCGCCTCCTATTCTTTTCCTCCCTGCAAGCCGCGTATGCTCACTCATTGTTGCTGTTTACTACGTAATTGTGCCTCTCCTTCTGTCCCTCACGGGTACCTTTTCAGAGTGATTTGTTTCCTGGCCTGGGCGCTCTTCCATTCTGCCCCTCCTCGCCTGTGATCTCGTCGTTCGCGTTGTGTCTTTCTCTTGTAGTGGTGGTGTTGGTGGTTTGCTGCTGCTTCCTCTACAGCGAGTCTTGGCGCCCACCCCTTCCACTTCGTTTTCTCCGCCCCCTGCGACCCCCGAGCATTTCTCTTGCGGCGCTTTGTTAGTCACCTCGGAGGGAATTGCACGAGCTGTTGTTCTCACAGTTTTCCTTCCTTTTGTTGTTTTCTTCTTGACAGCCTCAGCCCGCCTGTGTCATTGGGCGTTCTCCGTTGCCGCCCTCTCTTCCTCACCCTCACCACCACCTCACCTCTACTGCCACGGCGGCACGCACCTTTGCCGCCACCTTTCTTTAGTATTCCTCTCTCATTTGGGCTGCACCTCTCTTACGCCTACGCGAAGGCGCTCGCTGGCGCAGCGGGGACGCCTCTCACACCACTTCTGTTCTCGCCTTTTCGTCTCCCTCTCACGCCTGCGCAACGCTCCATCGCGTCCAAGAAGTGGCGTTGACACGTATTTTTCCCTGGTCCCCTTTAAGGATACAAACACGAACGCAGGTGGGCCACGATGGAGCGACGCTCGAGCATCATCAGCGAGCTGGCCAAAACGCAGCGTCGTCGCTCTGCCATCACCCTCATTGTCCCAGGCGAGGAAGCAAATACCTTCAAGAAGGATACTGCCAACACCTCCAATGAGGACCACAGAACCTTTGAGAGCTTCAAAGCGAAGCCACGCTGCCCCACACCGGAGCTCAACAGCGCCGCCTATGAGGGCGAACACGTAAACGATCTTCCCACCGGCGCGGCTGTGAGGATGCCGCACCTCAATGGCAACAGCATCACGCAAGTGGATAACGACGTTTTGCCGCACATTATGCCCCGACACGATGCCCCGGCTCCGATCCCTCAAGGCGGTGGCGCTCCCGCTCTCTTGCGGCAAGTCCCTCCTTCACATCAGCAGCAACAGCAGAAGCCCAACCAGGCACTGCGAGGCGCAGTCGCCAATCGACCCACAGACATGCACCTCTTTCCCCCAGCCCCGCCATTCACAGAGGCGTCACGACAAAGGGTGGGTGGCAGGCGGGCCATTAACCCTGTCATCGCAGCCTCGGCCTCTTCGCATCAGTCACCGCTGGGCGTCACCGCGACAGAGGAGGACGACACTACACTGCGCCGCAGTGCACCCGTTAGTGGTGTGGGTGACAGCCGCCATCCCCTCGCGTCAAACACCATGGCTTTCAAAAATTCACCTGTCCTCTCCTCGGATAAGATTCCGCGGCGGACGTCTCGTCGAGTTTCCTCCAGCAATCGACTCAAGCTGGGCACCGCTGCCGCAAGCAGCGCGGCAGGCGAGGTGAGCAACAACAGTGACAATGGCACCGCTCCCTTGACTTCTACTCCAACGGTGGCCTCCACAGCCTCCAGGCTTCAAAACGCTGCCGCTGCTGTCATTGGTATTCACGGTAGAGCCGGCTATCTGTCATCCCCACAGCCCCTGTCGACCCCACTACCGCAACCGAGCGCCATGCAGACCTCCGCTGCGCAACGGCAATCACTCGCGGCGAGCTACACAAAAATGCCTTCCAGCGCTACGCACTCATCTCAAGAGGATTCGCAGGGCACCACTCATTTGAGCATTGGTCGTCGCTTGACCCTGCCACAACCTCGAATACAACACAAAATCGACCTTACGCGTGTCCCGTATCCGCCAGTTCGGTGTCCTCAGCACCAGCGGCTGGCGGTCAGCTCAAGGAATGGGATGCGGGAAGCGGATTCCATAGGTAAGTATGACAGGCTTTCCTTTCCCGTTTCATCGCACAACATTAGCGAGCGTGGGAGCAGTGGCGACTCCAGCTCCAATTCGGGGAGCGCGGAGGACAGTAAGTCGTCCTCCACGACCTGTGACTTGTCCGTCGTGATCATTGACTCCGAGCTGGTCAGTGCTGTCAGTCTCGCGCCTGCAATCCCAGCATCTGCACTCTCGCGGCAACGCTGCGAGTCACCGCCGGCCGACCTCTCTGACCTCCTTGCATCCCGCATGGCAGTCCCAATCACCCCTGCGCCTGGAAAGAAGCCATCTGTAGGGTCTCCATCAGCACCTCCGCTAACCGCTGGTCGTGCCGCCAACGGAGACCGTTCCAGCAACGTAAGGAAAAGAGAGGAAAAAGACCGGGATTGCGCCATGTTCTCTGAGGGCCCGGTCGATCTGTCAACGACGGACTTCTCCTTGCTGATGGAATCGCCCGGGTTTGTCGCGGCACCGAGTGAGGGGCAGATACGACTCGCGACGCTCTCCAGCAGGCCCCTTCATCTCAACAGCGGTAGCGAAACTGTCGATAGAATTCTAGAGAAACCGAGCGACGCCTCTATCAGCAGCTTCGGTCTGCTGTCAAACGACGACAACTACGCTTGCAATAGCGTCGCTTCTTCTGCATCAACCGCCAAAGTTGCACCAGCATCACCATCGTCACCGAAGCTCACGCAGGTTAAGGAGCGCGCACGTCGCATGCGGGACAGTACCGTGCGCCTGCCATCCCCAGTCGACCTGAACAGTCTAGTCTTGTGGAAGGAGAGCGAGTGGTCCATTTTATCACCACTGATGTCTTGCAAGCGCCACGCCGACGTAGCCTCGCCCGCTGGCACAACAAAGAATGCCAGCAACTCTGAAAACTGCGCATATGGCGAGGAAGGCGGCACCGGCAGCGTCGCCGCTGACCTGAGGTCAGGCTCGGCCCTCCAGGACGCAGTATTGAAGCCAAATACGAGCGTGAGCACCTGCCGACCCATCAGGCTGTCCCACACGGGCGACACCAAACCGCACCTAGGCGCATTCCGCTCCGGCAGTCGAGGACTGGCATTCAGTCCACGTGCCCAGGTCGTCCGTGCAGCCTCCGCCGCCGCGGCGTCCTTGACAGCAGCCAACAAGGAAAAGTGGTCCGTGACACAGTCGCTGAGCATCGATCCAGACCTTTTTTCCTTCTCTCAGCTTCCCCAAGAGAAGCACGGCAGTATGGTGGCAAAGCTGCGAAACATGTTCGAAGGCAACAGGGAGAAATGTCTGCGCACCAGCAGCAGCCAAGAGGGACCATCAATAGCCACTCCATCACTGAAGGACAAGGGCATCCCCAAGAGCAGCCCGCCACAGAAAACAGAAGGCGTTTCGCGAAAGGCTCTGCCTGCTTCCGAAAAGGGGGTGAGGGGAATTAATCAGATGCAAATCTCACCGCAGTGTCAAGTGGCATTGCCCGTTGTTCCGGCGGTGACGTACTGCAGCTTCTCCCACCTCTTCTCGCCATCCCCCACACCGGTTCGAACTGAAAAGGGGGAGCTCGGGCCGCTAACGAACATGGTCAAATCAGACAGCGTATCCGGTACTTCTCGTCAGGACTCTGGTACGGGCTTCGGCTGCACCGTGGCAGGCAGCTTAGCGAGCCCATCTCCAATGATTCGTCGTGCCACAATGGAGCCCCAGCACGAGGTATCGTCTGTGAAAGACTCGAGCGGCGCGTCTCCATCCATCTCTCTGCAGCGCAGCGATCCTGGCTTCTCCCTTGCGTGCTTCAAAGTCTCGAACATCTCTTCGGACACTGTGAACATGTTCGAGTGCTGCGATTTATGATGAGTCGCTATCGGTGTGTGTGTGTGTGTATGTGCTTTCCAGTGTCAGCACCTGTAGAGCACGTCTTTCAGAGATGCCTTGCTGAGTAAGGCAGCTGGGAAAATGGTGTCTGAGTCTTCTTATTTTTTTGTTTCTCAGATTGATCTCCCACTTCCCCGCCTACATCCCTTTTCCTTTCTGCTTTCTCAGCCTACCCCATCCGCTTTCTTCAGACCTCTCTCTCTCTCTTTCAATCGTAATTTACCTTGTCTTCGTCTCGCAGTGGTCTTGCATTTTCCTTTCCTTTCTGTTCTTCTCTCTCTCTCTTTGATTTCCGTGTGGCGGTTTTGCTTTCATCTCTCTCTCTCTCTCTGCATGTCAGTTTATGTGCTCATGTGTACGTCTCCTCTTTCTTGTCGGTGTACGCAACGCTTTCGAGGTCGCGCAAGCCGCCTTCTCAAACGCAGCCTGAAATTCTCCGCTTCACAAAGTTGCGCTTCCCTCCCATTGTGTTGTTCGTTTTGGCTTTGGCTCACCCGTTGATGTCGACGGAGGCCGTCTCTCTCTCTCTCTCTCGCTTTCTCTCTCTTAGAAGTCAGCTCATTTCCACACGCCCTCTCCTCCTCCGTCGGGGTAGGGACACCACACACACACACACACACACACACAGCGCATTACCATCTCATTTTTTTTAGGAATTCTGCGTTTTCTTCGTCTTCACTTCTGCCCTTTTGCTCTTCACCTTTTCTCACGGCATCCGCTGCGTTTCATCTGAGCGCAACGTACGCGCAGCGGTGTCGAGCGTACGTGTGTGGGTGTGGGTGGGTGACAGAGCGAAAACGAGTCGTTTTGCCCTGCTGCTGCCTTCTTCCGTTTTTCCACGTGCGCCCCACCCCTTTCTCCTCCCTCCCCTTGTAAACACTCGGTGGATGCTGAGCGTGTGCGATGTCATGCGATGAATATCACCTCTCTTCGCTCCCATACTATTCCTTTGTTTTTTCCCCCCTTCTCGCTCGTCTACTTACTTCCCTTGCCTCCCCTCTCCCTGCCCCCCCTCAGCCACGGCTCCCTCCCTCCCTCCCCCCACCACTCTCCGTTATGGGCGTTCTTTTTTCCCCTCACTTGGCCTCTCGTGCCCTTCTTAGTGTGTTTGCTCCTGCTCAGTCAGAATCAAAGTGCGTCTTCTCCCTAGCGAGCACATTGCCCGCTCGCTCTCTTTCGGTCTCCTCAGATCTTTCGGGGCGACTCTATGGAAGAAAGTGTGTACCGCTTACTTCTCTTCCGTATCTCTCTCGCACTACGTGTACCTCCATCCTGTAACTGCTCGTGAACATCTTTGCCTAGAAAGAGAAAAACTAAGGTAGCAGCAGATTCAACACTGCTCCCCACCCGCCTCCTTTGCTTTTCCTTCGTACCGGTGCTTTAATTTTCCTCCTCGCACCCCTCCATCGTGAGAGCTCGACCGCCTCTGCGCGCATCAACGAGCTCGCCAGACATTTCTGTTCTCCACAGGAGGGGGGGGGCAGTATACTCTGTTTCTCAGCATTCATATAGTGTAGCAGAACTTCTCCCCTCACCTCTTTCACAGGCTTCTTTTTGGGGCTGCCCTCCTCCCCTATCCCTGCACACGCCGGGCCACTTCTGGTGGTGGCAGTGCAAGGGGCTGCGGCAGTGCACACGCTTGCACCAGCCGTGCGATGGCCAGAGTGTCAGCGTGACTCGAGCGTGTGTCACCCTGCCCTCACTGACCACGGGTGTGGGGGCCCTGTGCCGCGCTGAGGGGACGGGGTCGGCGCACCGGTGTAACGCGTGTGTGTGTGCCGCTGCTTCGCGCGACGCGATTGGGTCTTTGCCATGCCGGGGCCGAGCGGGGGTTGGACTCGTGTTGCACGACCGATAATGGACAAATTGGAGGCGAAAGGCGCTGTCGCAACTCTGCATAGCTCTGCGATGGTGTTGCCGTTAATTATGTGAACGAGGTAGAAGAGGTCGCTCGATGTACGAATGCTTGCTTATGAGGGCGCTGACGCCATGAGAAAAACTTGCCTCGCACGAAACAATACGCTTGAGGGGAGTCTGCAGAACAGAGGACGCTCTTCTGCGCATCATCGCTTCTTCGTAGTCTCTCCTCGCATTGGTGTTTGTCAGCAGCAGACCCTCGTATTTGAAGGTGGCAAGGGTGTTTAAGCAATTGCCGCACCCTTTCTGGAATGAATGGTGTTGTCATTGACCCTAAAACGAAGGATGCGATCGTCCACTACGCTCTACCTGAATGTGCGTTCTCGCGTCTGATCCGTTGCGCTCTTCTTCGTTTTACTGCTCGTACTTCCTCCCCCCCCCTCGTTGCATGGAAACACCCATCACGAACCTCCATCTCTGTGTCAAGCGTTTTCACTGTATCCATCTCCTTTCGACCCGCGCACACATACAGCACATGGTTGATTCTCCCCGTGGTACCCCCGGACAAGGCGACCGAGGGCAAGGACGTGGTGGTCGTCACGGCCGCCCACCATCCAGCGGGTTGCCGACCGCCGCCCACAGGCGATCAGAAGGCAGACGAAAAACGAAGCACCGCATCGGTCCGGAGCGCAACGCTCAGTCGCTCGTCATCGCCAACGCGTTCGATGTGAGCTGCGTTCACCTGAGCCAGTGCCGAGAAAAGGGCTGCCTCTTTCTTCTACCTCTGCCTACTGCTGCTGCTCAGCGCCGTTTTCTCGTCGTGGAGCGCAACCTCAGTGGAAGCGATGATGCCCTCTACAGCCAACACCGGGATGTGTGGGAGTGCCTACCGCGAGGCAATGCACGTGTGTTCATAAAGACCGGCTCGCCAAAGGGCACCG
The DNA here is from genome assembly GCA_003664395.1 of Leishmania lainsoni. Taxonomy (NCBI): domain Eukaryota; phylum Euglenozoa; class Kinetoplastea; order Trypanosomatida; family Trypanosomatidae; genus Leishmania; species Leishmania lainsoni. Next base: position 353,086 of record RAIA01000132.1, read on the forward strand.
GCGGCTACACACTCGTGGGAGCTGTCAACGGACTGCGCAAGTTTGGCGACAAGGACAGCACCTACGGCTACCCAGACGCTGTGCAGACCGTCATCGCCATGGAGACGGGGAGCGGCGTGTGTGGACACCTCTCCGCGTTTGTGTTGCCTCTCGCCAAGAGGGGCGAAACGTCGGAGGATGCTGACACGTGCTGTGATGCCGCTGATGTGGAGGATACCTCTCGTCGCTTCTGGGTAATTGGGAGCAAGGATGTGCACATTGTGCTTGACTACGCCGTCTCCGAAGAGTGCCTGCACTACTACAGCAGCCTCGGCTGCCGCTACTCGCACGCGATCAAGATATCTCGGCTTTGGAAAGCCATGCTCCCAGACAGTGCTGAACTGTCCTCTGCCAACTCCGATGCGAGGGCCTCGGCGCCCCCAACGTTGACGCCGGCGCAGGCGCGCGCGCTTCATGACGCCCTTCACAAGGAGATGTGGACCAGCTGCTTCGAGGTTACCTTCTCGGACAGCACACCTCTCATGGAGAACAGCGGCGTCAACAAGCTGCGGTTCTATGCGGTGACGCTTAACAAGCGTGCCTTCGAAGCAGCTTGTACGGGCCACCCCGCTCTCTCAGGCAACAAGGCGGAGGAGGGGGACAATGGCGACTCTCTTAAAGAAACCGCAGATGCGCCAAACGAGGCGCCACAGTATTCGCGGCAAGATGGCCTCTGTATCCCAGTGACAGACGCTGAGGCGTTTTACGCCAGTGTCGGACTCCCCTTCTCGCACTACAGCTCGTCGGTCGTGTACAACTCTCCAAAGTACGTGCAGCTCGTCGACACGATCCGCCGAAGCATTAACTCGGAGGGCTGCGTCATGTACGGCGCCGACGCAGGCGGAAAAGTGGTGCGATTGTGGACGGAAAAATCTCACCCGTATGTCATGGAGCGCATCACGCGGGAGGCTATCACAAACCACAAGCTCACCAGCAATGAGCTCCAGGCGTTGCTCAAGAAGAAGCTGGACCACCAACCCCCGGAGCTGCGAGACTACTTCAAGGACTGGGAGATGGACCGCATGCCCTGGCTCCTGCACTTTGCTTCCTGGCTGCGGATGACTCGGTGCCTCACGCCACACATGCAGCGCAACGAACTGTTCCAGCAGCGAAGTCGATGGCACTCTCTCCAGAAGGAGTTCCAGACCGCCGTGGACTCCGACCCGAAGCTATACAGCGAGTGCGAGCAGTACCAACACGATCCGGTGGAGTGGGGCAGCGGTGCGCAGGATCTGGATGTGATCAAGTTTGTGGGGTCGCAAGGGCATGGCAAGTCCACTTTGGGTCGCGCCCTCTACGCACTACTGCAAAAGGCACAGTACAGCCCCCGTTGGGTAAATCAGGACGAGTTAGGCAACCGCAAGAAATTCCTCGCCTCGCTTCGTCAAGCCGCGCAGGCGGGGTCGAAGGTGACGCATCTTATAATTGACAAGATGAACCTGGACGCTCAGACGAATCATGACTACGACAATCTACCACTGAGCTTGACGGTGACGTGGTTTCACCCCGATGGGGAGAAGGGGCTGTATAGTGTGTGCGTGGACCGCGTGCTCGGCCGCGGGAGCTGCCACCGATCCATCCGTGTTGACCCGAATCTGGCACCGCAGGAACGCCAGGCGCAGATGAAGACGTACGCAGCCTTCTGCACAGCGCGTTGCAATCCTGTGAAATGCCAAACGACCCGCCAGAGTTGGTGCTCGAGCTGGACATCACCACGCCAATCAACGATATGGTACGTAGGATATGGGAAAAGCTTGAGGACAACGGCACGCACACGCTACCTCCTGTCACGGACAAGGATATCAGCGAGGCGATTGATTTGTCTCACCAATACGAATCCTTTCTGGGCAATCTACCGCGCCACCCAACCTACGCCTGCATCAGCATACAGCAACAAGAGGACGTGGCGAAGCTACTCAGTGTGGTGCCTCAGGAGTTCACTGCAGGGCAGGTGGTGCAGCGCGCGTTCCACCTCACGACAAAGTACTTTGGAGGTGTGATTGACCCTGTGGCGTTTGTCCAGCTTGCCAAACTCCTAGGCCAGTCTGTCACGCTCACCTTAGAGTCTGTCGTCGCCGATCCTGACGGGGTGGCGGTTACCGTATTCCGTGACGACGAACGCTACCCCTGCGCCAACCCCATACCGCACATCACCATTTCAAACCGCAAGGGTGTGCCGCCCAAGTACAGCAACGATCTGATTTCCCCCACCGCCTACCCAGGCGATCCCGCGAAGCGAAAGGTGGTGCGAATACGGCCAAACTTCTCTATAAGCGGCATCTTCGAGTTCCGATGAGGCAGTGCCGTGGGTGTTTATCGTTTCAGCGATGTTCGCAGCCGTGCTTTCTCGTGATGAAATATATTCCCTCGCTTATCTCACCGTATCGTCTCACTTCTCTCTTTTTTCCGTTTTAGCTCTCCCCCCTCCATGCGCGTGTGTGCGTGCGCCGTGCGTGCATGCGTGCCCCACCTGATGAAAGTGTGAACACAGCGTGCATTGCCGAGTCACGGCGAGCATCGGCCACGAGGCCGATCTACGTCCGCTTCCACATCGTGCAGTGTGCCTCTATGCTACCCAGACTTCGTGTATGTTGTCGTGCTTTCTCGTTCTCTTTTGCTTGCCTTTCTCCAACAATCGGCTCTCTCTTTTTTCTTTGAGAAGGCGACCTTATCAGGCACAGCGCTTCTACCCCCTTGTACACTGAGATGTGTCCCTCACTGGGTGGGTGCTCACTTACCCAGGTCATCACGTGAACAGTCTCGTTCACGTGGCTGATCCAGTGACTACTCACTCTATCACTACACTCGGCAAATGTGCGCATCGAAAGCCCAGCAGCCTTGGTCCCTCAAACTGCGTCGAGCACGAATGGCACAATCGTCCCGTATTGGGTTCGCTGCCGACACACAACGAAGCGTTTTTCTCAGTAAGCGCTAAGCCTCACTGCTCTCACTCCCCACCCCCTTCCTCTCTTGCTCCTCTGCGCCTCTCTCCCCCAACACATGCTCATGCATGTATACGCCTCCACAATGGAAGGTGAAATCTGCCGCGTGAGCATTCCTCCAAACCGTTTTCTCATAGTGTTCTTTGTATCACCAGCATTTGGGATGTCATTCTCTTGGGGCAGTGTTGTCTTCCTCGGTGCATCTCCGTGCTCTTCTACCCCACCACTCTCTGCTCACTTCAGCCGTCTTGCTGCACTACTCGCATTCCCCTCTATTGGACCCCAGTGACTCACACTCTTCTCCTCCTGTGTGAAGCAAAGCTCATCGCCGCGCCAGGCAGCCACTTCTGCTCCCATTAGTCACGCGGGTAGTTTCATGAATGCGGAGGAGGCACGAACACACCTACAAGCAACGCCTTCAGCCTCCACGTTGCACCACGTCAGCTTGACCTCCTTTCTCCCACTTTACCCACCGCTTGCATCGTCTACTCTCTTGTCTTTCAGCGACATCGAAAAGTCATCCCATACCACTCCTGCAGCCCCCCCCTCCCCTCTCCGGCACCTGGCGGTGCATGTAGCAGTGCTTCCCCTCATTTTCTTCTTGTGCTCTTGCTACCTTCCATGGCGTGGAAGCATTTTCGACTCCTCCCTCACGCACACATACATAAACACATTTCGTTCCCTCTCTTCTTCATCTGAGTATCCTCAACACGGCAACGGTGCCGTCGCCTGACCCGCATTGGCTGTGTGAGTTGTGTGTTCCTCTTTCGCTCTTGTTAGTCTTTTCCTGAGCCTTTTATGGTTCTTTCTTTGCGTTGATACGCCCATTCACCCACCCCTTCTACACTACTCCGCATTATCCTTCCTCAGTCGACCCTCTCTGCTTCGTACCTCTCTGCTCTTCCCTGTCAGTTCCTCGTCCGTCGTCTGCTTTCCCTTTTTCAACCTCCTCCCTCTGGTCCCACCTCCAGCACTCTCGCTCGGCCACCACAGAACGGGTGCTGCGCGTGTGGCAGCGTTTATGCTGCGTATGCGTGGGCGTGCGGGTGCCTCTCTCTTTTGCTCGTTGGTGTCGCCTTAGGAGTGGGGGTAGGCGCTCTTCTCTCCTCCCTTTCCCCCCCCCGCCGGCCCCCCATCCTCAGTCAGCGAGTGTGTACTCATCCTCCTCAGGCATCGCATTAGTGCTGAGCATTCACGTGTTTGCATCCCCCACCTTTGGCGGAGTGCTCTGCTGTGGTGTGTACAGACTCCTCGGCATAACCGCAGCTTTACTCTTTCGCCGTATGCTCACAGCCACTGCGCAGCTCTTGAGGTTTTGTTCGCTCGCGTGTTCTTCCGCTTCCCTTTTCGTCTTCTCTTAGTGTGGCCGGTTGTCTTTCTCCCTTCTCTTCCTTCTCTCCCGGGGTAATGTGCACGCGCAGGTAGCCACGTTATGTATGAGCGACTGTGGTGGTGCCGTCAGTGTGTATTTCACATCCTCTTTCCCTCAGACCGGCCATTTTTGCCTTGGGGTGTAGCCGCTCTCCCCTCCCTCTCATCCTCCTTCCTCCTCCCACTTTCCTCTCGTCTGGAGGAGTGCAGAGTGCAACTTTGGCGTGAATGTTTGTGCTTTCTGTTTTGCTTCGGCGGTTGTGTGTTCGTTGTTGCCCCTTTTGCTGTACTTCAGTGCTCCTCTCGCCACCCACCACCCACCCCCCTCCGCCTCTTCACCTGTTTCCCCTCTCCTACGCCACGCACCTTTCTACCTTGATCTCGCAGGTGGACGTGGCACTGGCTTCTCTTGCTGTCGTGATGCACAACAAGCAGCGGTACCCATCCCGGTGAGCACCTCCGGCATCCAAGCCGGCCCCCCAGTGCTCTTTCGATATCCAAATCGGCGCAAGAGAGGTGACTACGGCCCTGGCACAGCTGACGGGCTGTCACCAAGCCAGCCATCGTTGCCCACGGGGTCATACAGCACAGGTGGTCGTGGCGTCTTTCCTTCGGAGAGCACCACCACGCATCGAAGCAGTCGCTCTCGGAGCAACCCCTCCGTGTGCTTCATAGACACACCGGCTGACGACGCGCATAACGGAGACCTCGTGCAGCTCCCAACGGCTACGGTAGCGGGAGCCGTAGCACCGCACCTGTCGATTCTGCGGACGAGTAGAAGCCTTATTCGTGCCCTCCCGTCACTCTTCGACTTTGAATACGAGTCACCGCACACCCCACAGCGGTTTCCGGCAGAGCCGAAACAAAAACTACCAGCCGCCGTGGTAAACTCCCAGAGCGGAGAGAAGAGCGCCAAGGGCGCCAAAGAAGCGGACTGTCGCGCTTGCCGTGCTCGTGTGCCATCTGTATCGGCGGTGCCGCCCTGTCTTGCGTTGCCTTCGCTCGACGCTCATCATCCACTGTGCAATAACAGCAATCTCGCCTTGCGCTTCATGACGGAAGGCGACGTGGGGGATATGGCTGCGCGCTGGTGGGTAGCGCATCAGTTGCCGATGCCTGAGGTCAAGCAAGTGAAGCACTTGGAGAGTGTAACTCTTGAGACAGCTTCCAAAGATGTACTGTCGGCCCCAAAGCAGTCGCCAGCCGTGACACCCAAGAACACAGCGCACTCAGTACTGCGCCCGCCGCAGCCACCGTCATCCCCGCTTGACGCCCTGTCGATGAGCGCCGTGATACCGGATGGGCCTTACAGCGCCCTGCATACCTCCAACCAAGGCGTTACTCCAGAGATAGAGTACGAGACTGACAAGGTGGCGAGGGCCGCTTCGCAGGTGAAGGGCTGGGATGCGGCAACCATTACTACGCAGAAGACTGGTGTACAGCTTGCACATCCTCTACGCACCAAGGAGGAGAATAGCGACAGAACGCGACGTGCCCAGCGCCTGCAAAATCATGTGGTGGAAGAAGATAAACTACATCAAACCGCTTCGGACCTTACTCAGGCCTCGTATACGATCTCCTGCACGTCGTCACTGGACAGCCTCCCACTGATGCGCAAAGAGGGGAATACAGAAGACGTCAGCTGCGAAGTGCGCCGTCTGCCCATGCAAAGAGCAATGGTCGGCATGGAGCCGATCCGCCACAGGGAACAAGCTGTTGACATGGAGTCTCTCATGGATCGTTACTTCTTCTACGAAAGACAGACGTCGTCACCTGTTGGTGATGTGAAATCGACTAGCCCATTGGACAGCTACGACGAGGCCAGGTTTAACGCGTCTCCAGCTGCAGATGAACACGACATGGAGAACAGCGCCATGTTGAAGTCTCGATCATCATTCATGAACGACACAGGGACTCCAAGCCCGCAGTATTCAGCTGCTATCCCGAGCTGCACACCAGAGAATGCGCTATCGTTGTCGAGGGACTAGACCGATGCAGGCTACGAGTACGTGAACCCTTCTACGCCCAGAACTGTGAGTCTTGTCAGTGACTCCTCATCTCTCGCTATGGGGGGCTTCTCGCGCGCCTTGCTCCTTGAAGGTCAGCATATCGCAGCGCGCGCACCACCATCGCGCAAGGCGCGCAACTCAATCGGGACGTGGAGAAGGCATGCAACGCTGGCTTTCCTGCAGCACTTAGCCACAGCGAAGCAACTGAAGCCTGAGCCTGCTGTGACGATGGTACAGTCTACCGTGAGCTGCGGATTTGCAAGCAACAAGTTCGAGGAGTCGGTGGTTAGTGAATCGCCAAGCTCACTTGGTGCACTAACTCCGTCGCTGGCCGCATCACCACGAGACACACTTTGCTCAGACAGTGACAACCTGCGCTCATCCTTGATGAGCGAATTCGAGAAAGACAACGAAAACGCAAGTAAGATGGTCAACCCTGTTGAACCTCAAACCCTTAGCAGTCCCAAGAAGAGGCCCTCGCCACCGCCGCCCTCAAATGGCCTCAAAACAGGGCATCAGTGTCGGTGGTCATCCATCCGAGAGCGCCTGATGCAACCACCGATTCCAACAGTTCTGGGCAACAAAGAGTGGCGACCCCAACGTTTGCTGCAGTGGTACCGCGCCACGGTCACGGCAAACATAAAAGAGGCTCCTCAGAGCCGCCGGGAGCGGGACTCGAGTGCCGCGCTTGATCCCTTGTACCTGCATCGCCGCCCCAAGAAGATTGCACAGTGAGCCACTGCCCTGTCGCGATCAGAGGAGGGGGACGCTACCATCATACAAACGGGGTCATCTTCTGATGGGGTTTCTCTCCTTTTTATTCTCCACTCACTTGTGTGAGGTGAAGCGTTCAAGCAGCGCAGGAACTTTTTCCGGCCCCGTTGGGTAACCCCTTGCGTTGCTAAGCAGTTGTCCTCGTGCCCTGTCTGTTTCAGGACTCCGTCTGCTGTGTGCTTTGTTTCCTCTTCACCGCCTCCTCTTGCTTGGGCCCCCCCCTTCGCCTTTGCCGTATTGCTGTCCTGTCTCGCTGTGTCGTTCACATCCGTGTGGCAATACCTTTGCGTGTCAGGGAGATTCTCTTCCAGGTCTTTTTCCCCCATACGTCTACTCCCTCTGCCTCCCTTCTCTTATGTGAGTGTCCTGCTTCGTGCCTCGGCTTTGGGGCTGCTGCCTCTTGCCTATACGTGGGCCCCTCCAGTCTCACCTTCTCGTCTGTCTCTGCTGTGTTCGGCCAAGCGAGAGCGAAAAGGTGGAGCAAAAACGACACACTAAAAAAGCAGCGAGGAGGAGACGGCGACCAGAGCGCGTGGACGATCCTCCCCGCCGCTTGTCTCCCCCCCCCCCCCCTCCTCCTCCTCCTCTTTTTTCTCGAAGGCCGCGCGTCTCTTTCAGTCCATATCGCACTGCGAGTCATCTTCTTTTTTTTTTTCAGCGCCACCTCTTCCTCATTCTCCAAGATGACAGGGGGAGAGGGGGGCACACCACAGGTACGTGGTAAGCCAGGGTCCAGTACCCGCACTGTGTGCGTGCGTGTGTGTTGAGCCTCCCACGCTGTTTTGTTTCTTTCATTGTGTTCTTTGTCTTTGAGTAGTGACAGCCGACAGAAACATTCCTATTGGGCTCCATTTGGGGAGGGGAGGGGGGGCGATACATTGCCTGACATCGCCTTCTCCACTCACTAGTCAACACCATGGCATCACACGCGATATTCCCCACCTTCACGGCACGCACAATACCGTCTCCTTTTCTGTCTTTCACTCGAATCTTCTCTCTCCTCACACTTTCCTGCTTCGCTGATGAATTGCTGAACGCCCCTCTCTCTCATTAGAGTTCTCAGGCTACCTGCGACATTGCTCTCGTGCTCTCTAAGCGGTTGTTGCTGGCGTCTCTGTTCTCTCCCCCTCAAGCCCCCGCAGCTCTCCTCTCCGACGACGCTGCACCTCTGGACAGAGCGACCACTGTGCATGCATTCCCGGCCCTCCTCCAGTTGACCTCGTGTGTCACACGTCTCGCTCTAGCACGTAGCACACGTAGGCCTGACTTACCCATCATCACTGCATACAAACTTCAGTAGATACCCCAGTCTTTCCTCGTTGGTGTTCACTGAGAAGTCGCCACAGCAGCACACTTTCTCGCCTCCTCTGCTCTCCAACGTCAAGGCAGACATGTCTCTTCGCGCTTCAGGCTCCCCGCAGCTTCCTCGGCCTCTGGAAGGACGCGAATCGCCTCCCCAATCATCAGTGACTCGGATTCGACGCCGAGGCTGCCCTCGTTGTACCAGCGCGTCTTGGATGGTCACACCAGCCTGCTCTCCATCCGCTCCGCCACTCCGAACGTGAGTGGGATATCGCGCAGCGAGGATGAGGTACATTCCGCACTGAGGGACCCTCTCCACAGCTCTTTGTCACCCCGCATCGTCGCCTTCAACAGCTTCAGCGTGCTCGACAGCGATAGCTCTCCTCCACCACTAATTCTCTCGGAAAAAACCTTCGGCAGCATCTCTGTGAACACCTCACTCTACAACGGCGGTAGAAAGGGCGACGTGCTGGGGGCGCAGCAGGCGGAAAGCGCCATCAGTGGTTGCACCGGGTCTCAAAACCTCGGCGCATATGTCGATCATGAGAACTGGATGAGCTCGAGCATCGAGTTCGAGGCGGTCGACGTGCCGAATGTGATTACCGTGATGAAAGGCAAGAAGCAAGCGAGATGTCACGCTGCACTCTCGCCGGCGCCGGAGGTCGTGGTTGCTGCGGAAAAATCGAGACTGAAGCAGACCGAGATGCCGAATCCGAGAAGAGCTATGTTGCCCTCAGGTCGAAAGCGCTCTGTGAGCATCAACGCACCACCAGACACACCACGCGAGAGGCAGGCGCTGATTACGCTCAGACCTCGTCAAGCAGCGGCAGTGGTGCAGCAGCAGCAGTACATGATCCGGGGACCGTACATGCCTACAAGCGGCGGCTTGCCTGCCCTTCGGCAGCCGCCGGGCTTTACATCAGCACCCTACAGCTTGGCGCTGCGCCCAGTACCACCCGCTCTCGCTGAATCACCAGCACACCCAGTGGAACCATCGATCACCACCTCCAGCAAAGCGGACAATCACCCCGCTTCCAGTAAATCTAGGGAAAGAAGTGCGGAGATAGGCACGGCGTCGTGGAGAAGAATGTTTTGGGTCTGCGGTGGAAGCGCCAAGCAGTTGGCGCCAAAGAACCACGCCTAGTACTCGTCAGGGTCTCGATGGTTGCGGTTTTCTTTTCTTCTTCAGCTGTTCAACGTGTGTCTGTGTGTGAGATGAATGAGTTCCACACAAGAGACGTTGCACTCGCCCACTCACGCAGTCTTTGAAAGGGATGTGTGGCACGCAGACACGCACACACAGAGAGAGACGCACATGCAAATCTCCAAGTGGCAAATTACGTCCACGGGCACGTGCGCCCTGACACGCCCGCGTGAGGGGTGCGTGTCTGCCGTGTCACACAAGCCTTTTGGGAGGGTTTTGTGTCTGCACCTTTTTTGGTGTCTCGACTCATTGTGTGTGTGTGTGTGTGGCATCACTGGCCAGTGAGCCGCCCTCCAACTCCCCACCACCCTGCCTCGCCAGCCTGCGGGGCAAAGGCCCTCTCTGAGCAACCGCCCCATCTGACGTTGTCGAAAGCGAAGTGAGGAGCGGCGCCGTACATCGTTCATCTCTCCTTGAAGTAGTAAAAGGAAGGGAAAGGTAGGAGATAGAAGCGTGCAGCAGCGTGACACACTCGCAGTCTGTGTACTTGCCGTCCTGCCATCACTGCGCATTCTATTGTCACCCTTACGCGCCATAGGCGAGTAGCCTTGCTTGGTGCAATGATATGGCCCTGTGGCGTGTGTGCAGGCACTAAATTTGCCGTGATGCTGTGCGCGCCATGTTACCTCACCACACTGTAGCCTCTCTCTCTCTGCATAGCCGCTGATGGCGCCTCAGCTGCTCTATTTCTTTATCACGTCGTACGCGTCAAGTCAAAGGCGACCATGAGCAATGGGTGCCTAGCGTGGATGGTGTTGATCAAGAGTAGCAACGTATGGTGAGGACACCTACGAGTGCCACGAAGTGGTTTGCAGCGATGAAGTGGTAGCGGCGCGTCCAGGGACTCCTCCTCTCTCATTTCTCTGTTTAGGCTCATAGTGCTCTGTCATTGAGAAGGCTAACGACTCTCTTTTTCTTTTGTGTGTGTGTGTGTGGGCGCGTGTGTTTAGGTCAGCGACTCTGCGTTTTCCTCCGCCGTGTCCTTCACTGTTTTCCTCCGTTGGACTCTGTAAGTCCCTTCCTTCCTCCCTTCCTCCCTTCCTCTCTCTTGTTTCTGCGGCGCAGGTCGACGATGACGGTGCGTCGTTTCTTCTCCGTACTTTGCTAACCGCCATTTGCTGCCGTGACTGTGTCTCGCCCTCTCCAGTGTGTTTTCTTTTCTTTTCACTACTCCTCCCACGCCTCCGATCTCTTTCAAGGTGGACTGGCAGTCTGTCTGCTGGAGGACGACGCCTCTCCATGCAGTACAGACGCAGCGGGGCGAGAGAGAGAGACAACACCGTACATACCGGAGGGGAAGGAGGGTACAATACGATCACTGGAATGGCCTAAAGGCTTTGGAGATGCGCGCTTTGTCAGCTCACCTCTCTTTTCTCTCGTTCTTTTTGCCGCCGTCCTGTTCACCCCTCCTTCCTCGGTAACTTCGGCACAATCAACGGGAAAAATCGCTCGCTTCTGCTGTGTTTGGCCTGTCGCACCGTTATGCCCAGCAGACTTCCTGCATTTCCCATCACATGCCCCTGCAGCACGTCTGGTGATGCGGGTGCACGCATGGGGTCTACTCACCACCGTCGCTCCTTTCCTTTTATGTTTTTCCTTTCTGCTTCGGCATCATCGTTGCGACGAGACGATCGGCTGCTCGCCTTATGGGTACCACTTAAACCCATGGGCACCCAAACCGCGCACCGAACGTCTTACGCCGCTCTGCTGCGCTCATTACCCTCTTCTTTATGCATATGCGTATGCGTGTGTGGCTAGCTCATCTACACACTCTACCCGCAGCCGCACACGTTACTGTATGTGTGTGTGTGTGTGTGCACTGAGCAAGTCAACGCGAGGTGCTGCCACATACCCATACCTTTCGGCTCTCATCGTTCCCTTCGAGGCCTTCAGTCGCTCCTTCTTCAGACTCTTCGCTTTGTGCGTGTTTGGCTGATGCCCTCACCTTTTCCTCATTCTCCAAGATGACAGGGGAACAGGGGGGGCCTGGCTGCCCTCCTCCCCTATCCCTGCACACGCTTGCACCAGCCGTGCGATGGCCAGAGTGTCAGCGTGACTCGAGCGTGTGTCACCCTGCCCTCACTGACCATGGGTGTGGGTGGGGGGCCCTGTGCCGCGCTGAGGGGACGGGGTCGGCGCACCGGTGTAACGCGTGTGTGTGTGCCGCTGCTTCGCGCGACGCGATTGGGTCTTTGCCATGCCCGGGGCCGAGCGGGGGTTGGACTCGCGTTTGCACGACCGACAATGGACAAATTGAAAAAAGGTGCGCACCTCATATGTGTCGCACTAGTTGCTGGAGAGAATGCCTAACCTACGGAGAACACTCTTTCCCCGACGACGTCTTCTCTCTCTCTCGGTCTCTGTGCATACACAAGCATGCGCGCCAGCAGCTGATTCACCTCTTCCTCTTTCCTTCCCTCTTATCCTATCGCTGTCCTACATGGCTCAAGTTGCCGCACTTTTGCTTTCGTGTGTTGTTTTCCTATTCATCTTTCCACTGTTGTGCCGGCCTCTGTCCGTGTATCGGGCGTTGTAGCGTCTTCAGCTTCAGGTACTTTCTCAGCAGAATACACACTCACCACTGATCTCCTTTTAGTTCCCCTTCCTTCTCCTCCCCCGCATACGTTGTCGGCAATGTTCCACCCGGCGGAAGATGAAATGACTCGCAGGGAGGGCTACTACATGCAGCGCGGCGCCGTACATGGCATGGGCATGATGCTCCGCATGGAAGAGCAGCAGATGCTCGCGATGCAGATGCGAGAGATGGAGATGATGCAGATGCAGGCCGTGGGCTGCGCCCCGTCTTATCCAGACAACCAGTGGGCCTCCCCGCAACCACAGCAGCAGCAGCAGGGAAGCACGGAGAGCATCGCAAAGCCATCTGAAGCTGAGAGTGTGCCTTCTACTACGCCGAGCTTGGCTGCCCAGTCTCCAGCTGCCCGTGCCGGCCACGCGTCTATCTCGTCTCAGTCGGCGACCAAACCGGCGCACAGCGGCGATGCGAACAGGGCGCCGCCTACTACCACTACCAGCGGTGGCGCTGGTATTCCTGATACACAGTCTCAGGTGGGAGCTTACTGCGCCTACACGCCGAACAGCCTTTACAACACGATGCCCTTTACCAATAATACCGAAGACCTCACTGTGGCGCAAGAGTCGACGTACAATGGTAGCAGCATGTATGGTGACAGTCACAGCGCCTATGCTCCGGCTTTCACAGGTGGCGGTCTCAGCGAGAATGGCGCCAGTGGTGTGGGCTACTCCATGTACAACGCGACGAACTCCAGCAGCATGTATGAACAACCAGCGCCGTCCTCGGGTGCAGCAGACTCGCGCACCGTGAAGACCGCTACTGCTGTGGACATTCCCGCCTCTGGGAGCTCTTCGAAGGCAGCCACGCCTGCGTTGCAACACAGGTCGCCTGGAACTAGTGTGTCACCTGCGCCGCAACGCAGGCTCTCGGTCAATTCCCTGGATAAAAAAGGCTCTTTGGCGGGCATGAACCAGACTGACAAGTCTTCCACCTCAACGACGCACCGCAGTCGCGAGATTCGTCAGAAGAACAGCGAACTGAAGCGGGAGAACTCGAGCGGCTCTATCGGCGGCCGCTCCCGTGGCTCCTTCAGCCGCCCCCCTCCGCAGGAAAAAAGCGCTAGTCCCTCGGTGGACAAGAACAAGCGGTCGTCATCGTCTTCCGCCCAGAAGAACAACCAGCTCCTTCCTCCCTCCTTGGACAAGGACAAGAGTATGCACCGCTCGTCCTCATCCTCCTCGGACAAGGGCAAAGGTGGGAAGCGTTACTAGTCCTCCTCGTCGACCACGCAGAGCTCCTACTGCACATAATCGATGGGCATCTGATTTGCTAGTGAAACTAAACTGGATCCCCAAGACACCAGCTGCCGATGCGCCTCGCGGGCACTATGCTTGCCTGCACCCGTTTCACTTCAAAATGTTCTTCTCCCCTTTGGGGGGTGGGGGGAGTATTCGTCGCCTCTTTCATCGTCTTTTCATTCGACTCACCCGTGTGCATTACGCTCCTCTTGACGAGGGTAAAAGAAGAGAGGAGGGAAAGGGGGCGCCAGCGCCTTTGGTTTCCTTTTCTTGAGCCGCATTCTTGCGGGTGTGCGTAGTTGGTTGGGTGCGTGTGCGTGTGTGTGTACCGGTGTACATCGATGTATCAATGACTGCACCGGCGAAGTAGACCGCGCAGTACCCTAGTGTGGAACGGCAGCTCAACATGGGATGGATGCATCGATGAGATGTTCAACGTCTATGAGGTCTCCGTCAGGGCAAAATTAGTTCACCTCAAGGGCTGATGCGGTCCTCAAGCGCCATACCGCCTTTTTGGCTGTTGTTGTTGTGTGTTTTTGGGAGGTCTGTGTGCTCACCGCACCCCGACCTCGATGAAATTGCCCGTGCACACACACACTCAAAGGCGTCCCTTTACCTCTTCCGTTTTTTTTGCCCAACTCTCGTCGGTTACGTTTCCTTTTCTTTCCGTCGCACACTTCGTGCGTATTCTTCCTCATTGGCTTCCGTGGTAGTGGGCCTTTCCTTTCAGGGCCTCCTTTCTCCCTCTCTCCCTCTCTTTCTTACGTCCACTCTTTGCTATTCATGTGCATAGCGTCGATGAGCTCTCTGTGCTGCTGCTGACATGGTTGTCGTGGTTGCTGGTGTTTTTTTCTCATTTGACATATGTGTGTTTCAGTTATGAGCCGCATTGCTGCGAGTACTGAGATGCCCGTTGGAAACGCCGCCCTTTTCTTTTGCTTCCCTCCCCCTCCCCCCCCCTTCCTTCCTATGTGTCTCTACTCCTTCCCCACGTCGTCTATTCATTACGCACGCTCAGCAGCGCTGGGTGCTGGCCATGTACAGTGCGCGGCTTTTTCGTTTTCTTCTGGGTGTGTCTTTCGTGCTTGCCCGTACACGCAAGACTCAGTCCCCCGTCTCAAGGCCCCTCTAGTCTGAGAGGAGGCTAGGAAGACATGCTTGAGGTGTAGGTATAGCTCAACACTATGAGTCATTGTGAGAAGCGCAAACCTGCCGACGTACGCAGCATCAAGTGCTGTCTCCATTCTCGCATTTCCTCCCCTCCCTCAGCCTGGCTCTCCAGACACACACACGCGCACACTACTCGGTACACTTCTGGCAATAAAGGGGTTTACGTAAAGCAACCACATCTTTGCCTTTTACTGTTTGCATCTTTACTTTCTGATTGCTTCTCTGTCTCTCCTTTGATTTCTTTGCATCTTCTCTCGCGCAATGTCGTGTGTTTGGGCATAGGGGAGGGGGAAGAGGAGTCAGACTAAGCGGATCCATGCTTGATGATGTGTGTAGGTGCTGCTGTGCGTCGTACGGCACATGTACGTTTGCCGGTACTGCTGCACCTATCAGTGCGTTGTTAGTGCGACTGTCCTTCTCCTTTATTCTCTCTTTCGACTGATTACCTGGCAAACTGACCCCTATTGTGCGCAGCCACTCCATACAGATGAAATCTAGCCGTCACCCTGATGCCCTCCCCTGCCTATTCTTAGGATTTCTGTTCAGTCAGCAGCTATCCAGTGGAGCTGCTGACCTCTTTTAACTCCCTCTCGTATTTTCCGTGCCTTGCATAAGCCAGAAATCTGAGAAAAAACAAAAACGGAAACAGAACTTTCAGCAAGCGTACGTCGACACTCGCGTCAACTGCGCCTATGTTGAGCGTGCAAAGCAGTGCAGAGATCGATTTCTTACATTCATGGCCAACGCCGCTTTATAACCGAAGAGGACTAGCTGTAGTGGGAGTAGAGAGCACGCCACTTTCAGGGAAACTACCAGTGATGGTTGATGTGCGCCTATAGTCCACAGCTGGGTCTCGAACTGGGGATGAGCTGCAGTCGCTATTCTTGCAAGGCCCACTGATCGGCACCGGAATCATCCTCACTGTGTTTCTCATTTGTCTCTACTCTCGTTCTACCGATTTCCTTTCTCCTGTCATGAGCTAAAATGACGCCCGCGCTTGATCAACTTGTGGAGTGAACTTCCACAGCTTCTCAATCAGGACTGGCGTGCCTGCCCCACGGGCCCCCACTACACTCGACAGCGCCGCTTGCAATCGCTGCGACCGGCCTTCTTTCTCACTTTTGGTATTCGCTTCTGTCGTATTCAGAGTAACCGCAACGATACGCGCCTACTCATGAACCAGCCCCTCCTCAGACTCTCATCTACTAACAGACTCGGTGTTTCTCTGTCTTGATTGTTGGGGTGCGAATACTGCCGCATTACTCCCCCACCCACCCCACCCCTTCTCCTCCTCCTCCTCGTTTCCTTCGGACACCTCTCCTTTTGTTTGTTGTCTTCTTTCTCTTTTCGCCTCTCTCTGGGCACTGACGCATTGACTGATTGCCACTGAAGGACGCAATTCCACAAAGAGGAGGACCGAAGCTCTGTCTGTGTGTCCCCACCCCCACACTGGAAGGCAAAGGAGTAGAGGGCCTCTTCGAAGGGAGGGCCCTATAACGACGCAGCGTGGCGGTGCACGTGTCACTTTTCTCTTTTTCCCTCTCGTCTCCTCCGCACTCCCGTCGCTTTGCTGAGCCCGCTGCGCGCATTGCTGTCCCACTCCAAAGACCGCCACAGCGACATTGCCCTCGGTTTTCCTTTTTGTTTTCGTTTGTGGATGTATGTGTGTGTGTGTGTGTGTGTGTGTGTGGCTCCTTCTCTCCCCTCTCTCTATCTACTGCGTCTTTGCCTCTTGCGTCGTACTTTCTGTTAGGGGGTCTTTTTCGGGTGTTGTTTTCCGTATTGCGTTGGTGTCGGTCTCTGCAACGCCGTCACTGTGACGTATCTGCGTGTCTGTGCGTGTTTCTCCTCTCCCTCCCCCTACTTTCCCCCCCCCTCCTCCACTATCCGCTCTCTCCCTTTGCCTGGGTGGCTTGCTCTCCTTTGTGGGCACACGTACACCCGCTCACGCCCTCATCACATTGTTCTTCCGTTTCTTTCACTCCCTCCCTCACCCACCTAGCTGCCCTCTCCACCTCCTCCCCTCTCTTTTTCCTTTGCTCGCTCACCTCCGCAGCACAGTCGACGGTGTGTCTGACGTGTAGGGGTGTTGTCGCCTCACGCACTTTCATTCGATTCGCCCACATCCGTTCGTTTCTGCCTTCCCTCTTCTTCTATTTCGTTTGCCTTTTCCATTTTTTTTGCCAGATTGTTCGCCGCGTCTACACACGCTGAAAGGGGTAGGGCGCGCAGTGCTCACCCAGGCGGCTGTCTCTCTGTTCTACTTTTCCTGTCTGTGTATGTGTTGCTGTGCTGTGGGTATGCGTGAACCGGTCCCCCCCCCTCCCCTCTCCCCTCCCCACGCCACTCTCCCAGCGACGCCGACTCGCTCTTCGTCTCCTCCCTTACCGCTCGTTGCATCCCAAATCAACTTTTTTCCCGCCTCTCTCTCTAGGGAAGAGCGAGAGTACTACCGAGAACGCGAGTGCGTGTCCTCGTGCAGGCTTGGCCGCTCATTGTAGAGCCTCAGTTGAACCTGCGGATTGCCGAAGAGAATAGCATAGCGGGCAGGAATAAATGCGCTCCAACTACATGTATGATGAATCAGCTGACCTGTCGTCACCGCTTCGCAGTCCGGTCGGCTCAGTCACCGGAAACCTGTGGGCAACGCGAAGCACTACTTCGTCCATGAGCAACGATGACTTCCAGACGCTGACGGACAACAGCAGCCTCCTGTCATACAGCCAGTATTACATTCCTCTCTTTCATAGCATAGATGTGCCACCGGGAAAAGCGCAAGTGCACCCCGATCCTCTGTCACCACCTGCCTCGCCACAAGCCCTTGTCGACAGGATCAAGCCACGCACAAGCCTGCGAACGAATAGGCAGAGGTACTCCAGCAGCTGGCAACGTGGTAGCATCGAGTTGGTGGAGTCAGACTGCACCCCGGCGACCTCGAAGCTGAGCGGGCCCCCACTGAGGGAGCCCGACGCAGACACACACGGGGACCTCTTTGGCTCAAAGGGCTCCTTCATGTATGTGGATGACTACTGCGCAAGCAGCAGCAGTGTGAGTGGCAGCGACAAGCTTCCTTTCCTCTCTGGTACGAACTCCCCAGGACCGAGTGGAGGGCTGGGCAGGAGCAGCATCTACATGGCAGTCAGTGGGAATCTCAAGAACTTGGCCCGGAGACTTTCGGGATCCGGTACTATTCAGGACTCAGTGGACGCAAGTAAACGAACCCCGTTACCAGGGGCACCCGCCTCGCTCCTGCCTGCCACTGACATGCTTTCCGCAACGGCCACTGGAAGTGACAGACGGTGCTCACATGACAACAGCAGTGGTGCTCCCAGTGCCACTGCACCACCAGCCGCACAGCAGAGAGGGCCCACAAGCGCCGCCCACCCCGCTCAGTTTGCCTCGAGTGTTGCCACAAGCAGACTCACTAAAGTGTCACCCACAACACTGACGCTGCCGCAGCCTTCTGCCGAGTTTACACTCCTCCTTGATTACCCGATAATCAAGTACAGAGGCTCGGCAGCGAGGTCATCAGGACACCAACTGTCGCCACAGGCGCTCCCTTCACAGAGCTCGTTGAACCCGTCTCGCGGTGCCAGGGGATGGCAGGGAATGCAGATAGCCGGACTCTGACTCCCTTGGGGTAGAAGATAGCCCAGACAGGCGAGCCCGTCATCGCAGTACGCTTGGCGGTATGTGGTGTAGCGTGGAGCACAGTAGCTTCTCGCCCTCCCCAGGTTGGCAGTCAAGCTCCAGCGTGCTCTCATCGTCGTTGCCAGTCCCGTGCGTCCGGACCGCCAGCGACCTTCGCATACGCGCTGAACACCACAACTTGAATCGAAGCGGTAGCGGTGCGGGTGGGATGTCACCTGTACGGCAACAACGCGCTGCCTTTGAGTCGTCTCCTACGGCGCTCGAGCGAGGTCACCACGTCTTCCTCTCTCTTACAGTGCAACCCCCGTGCAGTCGGTATCCTCGACGCCAACTTCCGCTTGTGTGCCCAGAGTGGGTACCATAGAGAGTAGTGGATACGGCAACAGCGATGAAGAAGAGGCGGATAGCTCGTCACTTGCTTGCCAGCCAGGGTACGACCTCAGCTTCGTGCCCGGTGCTGTAGAGGACACCGCAGAGGCAAGATTGATCCGCTCCACTGCTACACAGAAGTCCTTGACGGCGACAAGGATGGCTACAGTAGCCTCGTGAACTTACAAGACGAGGAGGAAGTGCCGTCGATTATACGTTCAACAGAGAAGCCGCCCTCCGAGGTGTCTTATCGATCAACGACAAACCAGCATCCCAAGAACGTGACGGTACCTGCACTCACTCCGCCGCATGCGCCACCAATGCCCAAGAAGCGGATCTTCACGTTGGAGCCAGTCCGCAGGAACACCTCAGCGATGGCGAAAGGCGGAAATTCAAAGCTGCGCTTCGATGGTAGCGGTGCTGCGAATCGATCTGACGAAGAGTTGTCGAGCGAGCCATCCACGTTTTGTGCAATGAGGTCGCTGCATCTGGCCGACCCTAACGCCTCTCTCTCGCAATCTCTCCCGCTAACGGCACGAGCACCGGGTCTACTGTTGCACACACTCGCAGTGAGCACGTTCTCGGGGCCGTCGTCACAAATGGGGTTCAGCGCCTCGCCATGCCACTGCAAAGTACCAATGCGGTTGCGCTCAATGGCAAGGCACCGCTGACGGGGACCACTGAAAGCCGTCGCGCCCGTCTACATTCGACTGTGTTGAGTAATGCCACTCCAGATGGCGCGCAGGCTCTCACCACGTTAAGCGGCAACACTAAATCTTCTGAACCAAACTCGAGGGAGGCCTCTGAAGCTGCAGCATCAAGTTCAATATTTCCTCCGTCTATCTTGAGCACGATCGGCTGGGCTCAGCCAATGTGCGCGACCACGCTCAGTGACAAGCTTCAAAATCCGCTACGTCAGCTTCACTGCCGAGTCTGCATCCACACGAATACAAGCGGGACCGATGACGCTCCAACAACCTGGGTGCCGTGGCCGCTGCAGAAGCCACCCTCGAGCATCATTGTCAAGCGCCGTCTCTTCGATCCGAAGCTCCCGCGTCCACGTGGCCCCCGCACACGTGCGCTTCTGAACGGAAAGCGGCAAGCTGACTGGACACCTCCGGAGACACACTACGCGACCACGCTAGCAGACATGGCAGCGTTCGAGGAGGACAAAGATGGCATACAGCAATGTCACCTCACGGGCACCCTGTGGGACGACGAAGTCATTGGCATGGATGCGCCAGTCTCTCGGCTACCCGAGATGCGAGGCTGCCAATTGTCGTCGTGCTCGATGCCGGTCCTGAGAAGAAGCATATTTGGTGTCCTGCTGCGAACTCGATCTCCTGTATTGCCGCCAAGAGTGCCGCTAGTGCCGTCGTTGGTGCCAATGACGCTCTCTACCTCACTCAGGGCACCAGCCGTCTTGGAGGAAAATGTGACTATACAAGGCAGTCCGAAGCGCGCCAGCTGTGCTCCGCCGACCGCTGCAGCATCGGGGGATGCTCCTACAAGTGTCATATGAGGCTCGTTCAGCAACTCTGTGAACACCGGTCGCCGCACCGGTGGCATAGTTGTGGATGAGGTGGAGAAGGTGCACCGCCTCCGTGAGGTGTCGGAAATCACACCGGTGCTTGAGGCGTTGCGAATCGAGCCATCCTCACTACTTTCCTACAGCACAGCTATGCGCCTATCCTCACAAGTAGCGCCAAGCCACCGCTGCTTAGGGGCATCGATTCACCCCAGACACTCCGTTGATTCAAAAGGGGGGGGGTGAAGCCGCAGAGAGTCAGCGCAGGCGTGGCAGAGGCCCAGGGGCCACGTGAGTATTTTCGGTAGCAAGCGACTCACTTCATTGTCCGCAACAGGCAGAGACCTGGTCCTCGCAGACTCCTACAGCTTACCAGCACGTCTGGGAAGTCCCATACCGCCATCCTGTGTGTGTATCATGGGACGCAGCTTCACTGATGGCGCGGCCAACGTGTAGGAGAGCAAAAGCGGCAACGCGAACGGACTGCCAGATGGCTTGATGTCCTCGGATGGGGTGAGGACATCAAGCCATCTGATGCACTTGCCAAGTCAGAACCGACTCTTACGCGCTGCAGCACGCACAGGAGAAGCCTCCCTTGTGCCTCTGCAGCACTGCTTCCTGCTTCGTATATCTTCTTCGTGCCTCATGCCTCATTGGATCCTCGTGTGCAGCGCCCGTGAAGGGGCAGCTGTGTTGTCCTTTGTGTTGTTGTTGTTTTCGCCTCTCTAGTCGCTTGGCTACTTCTTGTCACCGCACACGGAGGTTTTGTCAGCTCTTTCTCTCCTGTCTGTGCTCTGCTGTGGGCATTTTTCCTTTCTTTCGCTCAGCAGCGTCAGCTCCATTGCTTCTCTCCATCACAGGAACCTTAAGTCGTAGGGGCACGGAAAACAAGCGGCATTAGCCCGCCGCGCATCGCTCAACCGCTTCTAACACTAGAGGGACACACTCGAAGGCGCCACCGACCGCTGTACTGCTGCTGCTGCTGCTGCTGGTCACCGTATACCGCTTCTCTGCGAACTGGCTGCACTTTTGACTCCCCCCTCTCTCTCTCTCGCCTCCCTCCTCTCGGCACGTGGTTATACTCCTCTCCCCTGTAGTACTCGCCTCTTTTCCTCTTAGCACCGTTTTTTCCATTCGGCGCGTGGAGTCAAGTCTTGATTATTCCTGCCTCGAGTGTGCGTGTGTGTGTTTGCTTTTCTTTCTTGAATGTGCTTCCCACGTTTCTGTTGTACCTTGTGGCACCTCTCTTGGGGGGATACATCACCTTGTTGTGCTTTACTTTGGGCGTACATTCTTCCATCTCTGAGGTGTAGCCTCCGTAAAGCCTAGATGCGCCCTCGTGACATGACACGCCCCAAAGTCTGTGCAGGCCTGTGTATGCCCAGTGGTTTTCTTCCTTGCGCGCAGGTTTTTTGGTTGGCGTCTCCGGACTATCCCCCTGGCCCCAGCCTTCTCTCTCCCCCCTCTCCTTGCGGGGACGTAGTTTCACGAGGACGGAAAGCGCAACGGGGTGTTGCCTCGGTTGGCCGATGACGTCACCGCGTCGCTTTAATCCCTTAACGTATTCCTTCCCCGCTCTCGCTCTCGCTCTCTCTCCCCCCCCCTCCTTGTCACCTCCCTTCTGTTCTCCCGGAGTCCATTCTCGCTTATTTTGGTCGAGGGGGGCTCTTGTGCGGATGGGCTCTCGCGCGCGCCTCTACGTTAACGTGAGTGCGCACACGCGTCACTCCCTCTTCTTCCCCATGCCTCGCCTGCTATGGCCTTTGCATTATGCATCGGTGGTGTCATTCTTCGCCCCCCCACCCATCAACCCCTTCATGTGCATGTGTGTCCCGCTTGCTGATTTCTACGCGTGGTTGGTCTTCCCCGTTCCGCTTCTCGCTTTTACATGCTCCCAGGAGCATCAACGGCACGCATGTAAAGTAGACAATGTGAGTGAGATGGTGCTTCTCATTTGCCTCAGTGGCTCTTCACGAATGCAGAACAACATGCGTAAGCTCAACTCCCCATACGTTGACTAGGGTGTGACTCCAGCGCGGCAACAGAACCACCTCCCATCCCACTTCCTCAAGGCTCTGCGCTGAAAAGTGGGTATATGTTTGCCTCCTCGATGATCACATCTCCTGCGCTTTTACCCCTTCACTGCTGCGCGCACGTCTACTGAAAAGGAAAAAAAGGGAAGACCCGCCAGTGTTCGCTTCATCGATACTAAGCCGATAAAACCGAACATTCCCACGCATCCGCTCTCGCTGCCGACTCCACAGTCGAGCAAATGCAGGGGTGCATGGCACAAGCCCAGCACCCATCATGGTCATCCCTTCCAATAGAATACCCTGCTGCTTAGTGATGGATTCATCGGTGCTGCTGACTGACGAATATGATATGTGCGACTTCCTCGCGAGACAGCTGCCAGCCTCTCCGCACGTCGTTATCATCCCGAACGATGTCATTGAGGAGCTATACGGGCTGAAGAGGAGTGAGAACGCCACCATTGCCAGTCAAGCAGAGAGGCTTTTGGAGTTGGTCAAAAATGCTCCTCAGCGCCATCAACGTACTTCCAAACCGATCTCCGCCTCTACGAGTAGGCTGTCTTTGAGGGACCGCCTCCGTGGTGTGGTGCTTAGGCAGATGCACAATGAGGCCTTCTTTCCATTGGTGAAGTTTGCGCGCAACCGCGACACAAAGATTGTGGCCTGTGCGCACTACTTCACCGTTAACCCAGCGACTGCATGCAGGAGCGGTGCAAAGGGGGCGAATGACTTGCAGTATGCGGACCTTCAGAAACCGCCAGATCAACGCGCAAAGAACCGGCCGCGGGTTCGCTCGTCATGTGCTCAGTCCGTTCAGGCCCGCTGCTTCGGCTGTTCGAGGAGCTTCTTCGTAACGAACGATCTGCTGCAGCGCCTCAAAGCCAGTGCGTACAACATCCCCACAATCGACGCAGCGACACTCAGGAACCATTTCCGCCACCTTGGCGTGTATAACATTCCGGATGTGGGAGAGGACTAGTGCCTCACCGAAGCGGGAAAGATGTCCCCACGTGGTGCTCGCTGGCCCGTAGGCTACTACCGTGTAGGCCGTGGAAAACTACAAGAGGCGACTCACGTACGCCTCAAACGTACGGCGCTAGAAAAGGTGAAATCGCCCCGCTTCACGTCAGCTCAGTCGCGACGTCTTTTCGCTGCCGAGCGCGGCTGTATTTCGTAGAAGCCTCGCCTATTCCGCAACGTCAGAGCACAGAACCGCCTTATCACAAGACGCAAAAGGACCTCGTCTGAAGGCGACTGCAGCAACACACCACATGACAGGGATGAATTCATGTGTTTCTCTTCCCCCGCACATCACCCGGTCGGAGAAGCCTCCAACGGCATCATCGGTCCCTCTTCTCCCCGGAGAGCAGCGCGCTCTTCTACGAGGATGTTGAGCCTTTTCTTTTCCATTCTATCCCTCCTTCTGTCGCCTCTGAATTGCCAGCACGTCTCCTTCCGCGCATGCATACCTGTGTGAACTCTATTTCGGATGTGCATTCAAGCCATCCTTCCACGCGTTCATCTCTCCTGCTCAAGAAGTCACCTGGTGTGTTGATCCACAGTCTACTGCGTCTCTCTCCTCGGCGAATTTGAGATAGGCATTGCACCATCTTCAACTCGAGTTCAACTCTCTTAGTCATCCCACTTCTCCTTCAGGAGTCGTGCAACGTGAGCTGCCAGCCTCTCGCTCCTCCTATTTCTCCCTCCCTCCCCCCTCCCCACCCCCTCACGCATAATCCAAGCTCCACTATACCTTTCTGCCTCCGTGACGGTGCCCCCCCTCGTTACTGGAATAATAGGCTTCACACACACACACATACGTGTGGGGTGTAGGAAGTGCGTGGAGTCGGAAGGCAGCTGATCCGGATGGCGACACCCCACGACACCGACACGATCTACTACTACTACTACTACTACACACACGCACCGCCTGTGCGACCGTGCTTGCGGAAAGGAACGCAAACGAGAAGAGCGAGTAGCGTTTCTCTCAACTACTCCTCTTGGCACCTGTGTACCGTTCTTGTCGCCGCTGTTATTGCTGTCTTGCTCAAAGAAGCGTGCGAAGGGGGACGTCCGCAGCAGAGACATCCGCCGCCCCCCTCCCCCCCCCACACACACACCTCTTTGGGTGGGTACCTCGACCCCCCTCGCTGCACTGCTTGCGGAGAAACGCATGTCTTCGCGTGTCTTCTGTTCCGTTTTTCTCGGTCCGTACTCGCCTACTTCTCTCATCACACTTTTCGCCGGGGTGTTATCCGCAGCTGAAGAGCACGTCTGCAGGAAGGGAGGAGGAGGGCAACGCGCTTCCTCTTCTCGTCTGTTCCCTTTGTAGGTGTTTCTCGCTAATGAGGCTCAGCGTTACGCCAGTGCTACACGCGGCCTGTCACTGGAACTGCGCGTGAGACAGGCGCAGTGAAAGCAAGAGCAGTTCTGTCGCGCCCTGGATTATTCCTAGACTTACCGCAAACTGCGCCGCAGACGGAAACCCCAGCATAAAAGAGTTGACCGTCAACGCTGCAGTCTGGGTTGCCAGGACCCTTTCCATCAGCCACACGTGGGTGAATTTACGAAGAGAAGAGGCATATTGGGCATTGTCTTCGCTTGTCTGTGTCTGTGTGTGCGCGTGAACCTTTCTTTTTCGTGTGTTCTCTTTTGAGTGGCGTTTTCCTCCACCCATTCCTCACCCATTTCCTCTTATGCGTATTCGCGCTCCGCCCCTCTCTCTCTCCCCCTCCCACTCTCGTTTGGCCGAGCGCCTCTCTTCTCACGTTAATCTATACCCCTCCCCTCCCCCTACTCGTCTCATCTTTTCTTCCTCGTTACCTACTCTACTCCTCCAGCGACCCTTTGCATCTTTGCGTCGGTTGTGTGGCCGCTGCATCTCTGTCGCAGTGACTGCCCCCGTGTGCGGATTCGAGGAAAAGAACGATACGCGACTCGTTTCGCTTGCTGGTGCCGCCATTGATTTGGTGATCGTCGTGTGGCGGTCCATTCTTTAGTTTTCAATCATCTCCATCTCTGTTCTTGTCTTGCTGCCTTCCTCTCTTGTGTCGTGCTGCACTGGGCCTCGCCTCGCAGCTCGGAATTGTTTCTCAGCCTCCCGCCCTCTTCGCCTTCTTTGCTTTCCGTCTTCTCTACGTTGGTGCTTCTCGTATAAGTGCACACGCGCGCTTCCACACGAGTGCATACTCGCTCATCAGCACGGTGGAACTCTTCGCGATCTCTCCGCTTCTATTTGTTTGTCCTTCACCACGTAGAGCTGCCCGTGATGGCTTTCGCGTCAGCCTCTCTTCACTCTCCGTTGCGCAGTACATTTCACCTGCTCGCTATCGCTTTTCCTTATTGACCATAAAGTCACTCGCCCAGTGGGCCGCAGACACCCGAAACACTTGGGCCCCTCCTCGGTCGCCGTCCAGCCGCTTTCATTCACAGAAGTGTGCGAAGCGGCACCTCTATGCGCAAGTACAACGTCGGTGTCCGTCCCTCAAGCACCTGCGTCCTCTCACCAACACCACGCCCACAAAGTCGGAAGAGTCGGAAGAAATTCGTCTACACTCGCTTATCCAGGGGCAACCACTGCCCGGCATCTCACCGCTAGCATCCCCGTATCCTACCGCGTGCCATCCCCGCAGCTCACACCATGACAGTCTGACAGCGTCGATGACTCAATTTGCCACATTTACCCCTGTGTGCGCGTCGCTTAGTAATCACAGCGCGAGGCCGTCCCTGCGCCACGTTCCGAGAAACCGAAGTGGCTCTCTGCCGGACGTTTCTCTTTGGTTCATCACGAGCTTCCTACAGTGGCCACCCATTGGGAATGAGAGCAGCGCGGCCTTTTTATCGGGCATCGTCACCGTCCCGGCAAGTCATCGCAGCTCCTTCAGCTCCTCCGACTCGTTTGCCGCGCAGCGCCGAGCACGCAACGACGCCGCCCCTGTCGCTCTTGGCAATCCGTCGGCGATGCGCCACCTCACTAAGAAGAGGGAGAGACGGATGTCAACGGGGTCTTGAAATGAATGGAGCAATAGTGCAGTCAACCGCGGCACAGCGATGCCATCTCAGTAGTCACAGCTACATGACCGCACCCTGTGCCACTTTACGCCCCTCCAACCGTTGGCTTCGCCTGCGATGGAGTCGAATATTTCCAGCGAGGGGAGTCAGAAGCGTCCTGCTCCAACGAGGTGGGCGCGGAGGGCGAGATCTGTTGCCGCCGAAGCGTTACCGAGCGACGAAAGTGCTCTCTTGGTCCTGCACAGCGAAAAGGAAGGAACGGCTATGAGCACAAAGTCGGGCATGCCGATAGCCCGGCAAGCCGCGCATGAAGTCTGCCGTCGAACCTCCGGTGACTCTGCCTTCTATCGAAAAGATGACAACGCCTCTGATTGAGATAATGGCAGGCGAAATATCAGTTCGAGGCCCCAGCCATCAAGCTCGTCTTGGTGCGACTCCATCAGCAGTGCCGTCCTTGATTGGCAGCACTCTGTTAAGGGATGTACGTGTGAATAAGCCCTTCTTTGGCGGCGAGGACAATGGAAAGACCGCTCAGCCGCAGCGTGAAGAAGGTGTGGGGGCGGCCACGGTGGCTCTACTGTGAAGGAGGGGCCGAGGGTTAGTGAAGGCGATGTCGCCACGGTTGCGGAAATAACGGCAGCACTCTGTCCCCCCCCTGCAGAGCGCGTTCAGGACGCCGCCGGTGCATCTGGGAAGGGAAGGAAGGCTGAAGATCGCCTGTACTTTCTGCAGTCGACCAGCAAAGGCATGCGACCGCCAAACTCCGCAAATTGAAGGAAGTGCAGGACACACTCCAACAACGGTTCTCAGCACCGGATCTTCTGCACCTCAGGGTCGGCACCACGATAGGCACGAATCCCAAGCCGATGTCATCGTTCGGCGGGCTATCCAAGTCTCCTTACTTACTGGACGGCAGCGCGGTTAGCCTGCAGCGACACGAAACAGCGTTGAAGGACCACAACTACGGCTACGCTCGATGCTCACCATTGACGGAGATCAGAGTACCAACTCTCTTACAGCGGCGACTAGTGTGGCCGGCGCCCTCATCGCTGACCAACTGTGGTCACAGGGCAGTGCGCAGTGCAGCAACCTCAGGGACTGCGGTAGTCGAGGTTGCCGATATTCGCCGTCAGCGTCTTTGCCCTTTGAGGTCATCCATTGCGTGCCGCCGAACGTGGCATGTACGCCGAAAACGAGCAGCTGTTCTCGGGCCACCGAGGTGTTGCCGCTCTGCACCCACACGATGAACTTCTTTGGCCAAGTTCTGGGCACAGCCTGTGAACTCGGCCATAGACCCACTGATGCGTCTGCGCTAACCGAAAGGGGCTGCAGAGAGAGTCTTACACAGGAGGCAGGAGCGTGAGTCGTCACTTTTAACTCTGCAATGGGCTACCAAGGAGTGAGGCTTTTTGAATGCTCCGGTTCACCCCTGCTGCGCTTGCTGCTATCCGTCATGTATAACGGGCAGCCGTTTGCGATAGATGCTGCTGGGTGGTCGTCGTACTGCGTGGTGGCTATCATGTTCGCTATCATGGCACTGCATGGTTGCTCCATCGCCCACCTCCTGTCCCCTCTGTCATCGTGTATCTCCTCTGTCTGCCGCGAGGCCTAGAGGGGTTTTCCCTTTGATCTCTGCTTTGTCTTTATAAGTAAGCCGTCGTGGGCGCGCACGCCTACCTGTCTTGGCCACGGGTGTACGCGTCGCTGTGCTTCTTGCACATGGGTGGCCAAGACACATGAAGGACACGCGGCCGCGTCGACGTTCCGGCGGAAACAACTGCCCCTGTGCCTCCTCCTCTTTTCTCTCGTTCGGTGACTCTCTTCCGCCATGCACGCACGTGTAAATGCGTGGCGTTTACGGTTCACGTAAAACGCCTCTGAGAAGCCACACAGACGACGTTCCTTTGCTTTGTCGTGTCGCCGTTGCGCCCCGACGATGCACACACACACGTACGTGCGTCATCGAGCTGAGCATGGCGTGTGACCTTTTCTTTTCCCCAGCGCATGTCTTCTCTTTAGTGGCAATGTGCTCAGCATTTACCTCTCGTCATCCTCCTGGTCGTCCTCACCCAGATAATAGGGGGAGGGGGGGCCTGGCTGCCCTCCTCCCCTATCCCTGCACACGCTTGCATCAGCCGTGCGATGGCCAGAGTGTCAGCGTGACTCGAGCGTGTGTCACCCTGCCCTCACTGACCACGGGTGTGGGTGGGGGCCCTGTGCCGCGCTGAGGGACGGGGTCGGCGCACCGGTGTAACGCGTGTGTGTGTGTGCCGCTGCTTCGCGCGACGCGATTGGGCCTTTGCCATGCCGGGGCCGAGCGGGGGTTGGACTCGCGTTGCACGACCGGCAATGGGCATATCAGCGAAAGGGAAAATATCAGCCACTGTGTACTCTCTGACGAGATTCTTTCAAGCTCATGCTTTCTGTTGTCTTCTAGCGCAACGTGTGGACCATTACAGCTCTTCACCCACGCTTCGTGTTCACGTGTGTCTCTGCCTAGGGGGCTCACCTCTTGTCTCCTGTCCATGTCTTGCGCGTGCGTGCAGAGGTACCCTCGGCACACTGCTGCATAGATGGCAGCCATTCAGTCGCAGCTGTGATGTATACGCCGCAACACAGAGGTCTGAACTCGAGGTGAGAATAGAGGCCGGCTCATTTTAGCGATGTGTTGGACACTCGTGCCGACCGTATGGCGCTCGTGCTCTTGCACTGCAGAGAAAGGGTCAGGCACATGCAGGCTGGGATTTCATTATCGTGCTCTCTCCCGCTCTGCGGAGTTGTCTCCCTCACTGTTTTGTCAATCCCCTCATCCAGAGTAGAAGGACACACCTTCTGAGTGTGCGCTCTGCACGACTACTCGTGTTTCTGTGGTTCTCCGGCTGTGCTGAGGCTGATGGATATCACGTCTCAGTACTGACTCTGCGATACCCGTTGCTGACTTCCGAGCCTGGGATACTTCTCGTTAAACTTCTGCCACTCCATCGCTCGTTGCCGTGCTGGCAGCTCGGATCTGTAGCGATGTGCAACTCGCCATTTCGCTTTAGTTCGTGTTTTCTTCTTCTTTGTCCGGTCATTGTACATCCTCTACGTCGCTACGTGCGCACGTATTCTTCTGCATGGCATCTTCTCTCTCTCCTGCCGCGCGCGCGTGGTAACGGGGTGGTTGGTGATGAGGGGAGGGGCTTGTGGGCATTGTTACCGGAGCAAAATGCAGGGAAGGCGTGTGTGTAGGATAACGCCTCCCCCTCCCTATCAAGTCTGTATGTGGCGAGGGGATAGGGTGTTTGATGCGGTGGTGTCGATCCAGGGAGGCACTGCCGCTCACTCTCTATTTCATCCCGTTACGCGGTAGTGTGGGTGTGGGTGAGCGTGGGTGTGCGGCACATTGTGAATGGCGTGCCGTCGATGCGCATCACAATCACCTCACTGGCACAGGTGCATTGGGGGGCACACGCAATCACAAGTCACTGCGACCCCAACGTGTTTCTCCGCTGCACCCATCCCACAGCATTCCCTTGCAGGCCAGCACGCATTGGGGTAGCCTTCTTCCGTTGGCAGAGGTAGCTGTCGTCTCCACACCCGCCGTTGCAGCGGCGTCTATGAGTCAACAGCCTCTTCGATGAGCAGAAGCGACGGGCGCAAACACGGGGAGCGAAGCGAAGAAAAGGCAAAGCGAAAAGAACCAACGTACGGTTGAGCGGTGTCATACCCTCTCGACTGCTGCAACACGTCGTGTGTTTACCCAAAAAAAAAGGAAAGGAGGGCGCGACGGACGAACCTTCGCTGCGTTGCTCTGCGTAAGTGCCTCCCGCGATGGCGGCCTCAGGTGGCCGGCAAGTCAATACGGAAGAGGAAGCGTACCCGTAACATGCGCTGCCTATGAGGCTTCTGCTCCAGGTGAAGCCCATAACTGTCCTTTTCCGCCTTCTCAGCCTTTATACGTAATGGCAGCAGAGACAGCAAGCTTGCACATTTTTCCAAGCTGAAAAGCGATCTCTCATCGCCCTCTCGTACTCACCGATGCGGACGGCTCTCGTCCTCTCACTGCAGTGCAAAGACAATTACCGCCAACTACCCCTCTTTAGTGTGTGCCTCGTTGCTGTTTTCGGCCGTGTGGGACTACCCACCATCGGTAGAGGGAACCAGATCAGCTCCCTCAGCGCATTCATAGTCAAGAACGGAGAGTGGTCAATGGAAGGATAAAAAGGACAGCAGTGGCGAAGAGTAGAAGTAGCGACCCGCGAGCACACACAGAGCCGCTGTAATCAGCAAGTGTCTGTTCTCCACAGTGGTGCCCTCTCTCCCCTTTGAAACGTCAAACGCACCGTTACGAGTGCCTGACCTTTCATCATCCACATATGTGCACTGGCGCCGCTCCCCACACCTGACTACGCAAGACTCCTCGTTCGTTTGCATGCAGAGCTCTTGTCCACCTTCGCTCCCCACTTTCCTCTGCATATCTACTCCTCCGTCCCTAAACCACTTTCCCCCTGCCTCGCCGACTCGCGCAAGTGCTCTACCCTATGCCCTCTCGCGCACTCCGTCTCCGTGGCCTTCGCTTCTTTTCTTCTATGCGTAGCTCCACAAGTTTACCCTTCTCTCGCTTAAGTTCTAAACCAGGAAGGCTCACTCATGCTCCGTAGCTCGTGCCCATTTCCTCTTCAGCTCACCATCAGCGAATCCGCCCCACCACCCACCCACCACACACCCACACACCCCAACTCCTTTCCGCACATCCGCCACGTCGGTGTAGACAATCCCCCACGCCTCCTCGGCACCCCCTCCTCACCATCTTGACACCCCTTCCGAACGAAATGTCTGCCGCTATCCACATCCCCCAAACACACCGGACCAACCATGTCTCCTCCCAGCGGCACCACCATCCTAATCAGCCCGCCCCGCCCATCAGCGAGTCCATGGTGCGGGAGCGTCTCTCCGCGAACCTCCCCGACAGCTTCAACTACCTCAGCAACACGCGGGCAGTGGGCCGCGGTCACCGGCCACACAGCAGCAGCAGCAGCGGTGCAGGCTCCGACCGCAGCGCCACTCCTCCCGCCCGCGCAGTGCGCAGTGGCCCTGGCAATGAGAGACGCAGCCGCCCCCCTCACACGTTCACCCGCGGCTCCTCCAGCAGCTCCAGCTGCAGTAGCCGCAGCAGCACCACGTCAAGCGACGGTGGCGAGCGGCACGCCTTCTATGCTCGGCTGGCCAAGATTCATCGCGGCGGTGAGCCTGCGGCGCTGGCACAGTGCTGCGACACGGTGCGCGGCACGCTGCAGCTGCTGAAGGAGGCGCAGCTGTGCACTGGCGACAGCGACGGCGCCGCCGACTTCTTCTGGCTCGACCTGCACGGCGTGCCGCCGCCGCCGCGGCGTGGGCGGGCAGCACTGCGCGACGTGGACAGCGGCGACGCACCCATGAGCGCACTGTGGGGGGCGCTTGGGCTGCAGGCGTCGACAGCGCACACCTTCACGACGGTGTGCGAGCAGCGGCAGGCTCACCCGGGGCCCGCCCGCACCTTGCTCGACGACGTGTACGAGGAGGAGGTGGTCGACTTCAGCTGCCCGGACGACCGCGTGCTGCAGGTGGAGGCGCTGCGGGCACCGGCCAGCGCTGAGCCTGCAATGGGTGTGTGCGACACCGACCACTGCCCGGAAGAGTGCGTGCCGCTCATGCACGAGCAGGACAGCACTGCGAAGCGCACGCCGCGGGACGGCGTTGCCCGGTCGGCGCACTACGTGGCGCTGGAGCTGGCGACGCTGCTGACGCCGGTGCATGCGTCGGCGGCGACGATGAGCGAGGCGGCCTGGGAGACCGCGCTCTCGCCAGCCCCCTCGGCTGAAGAGTACGCCAACGAACCGCTGAACGACCTGGTCTGGGCGGGGAGCTTGGGGCGCAGCATGCTCAGCCTCCCCGCCGCGGCTGCCGCCATCGGCCGGCCCGCCCCTCCCATCTTGCCTGCCGGCCTCTGCCAGGCCACGCAGCCGTCGCCGCACAGCCAGGAGCCGCCGGCCGCGGCGCCGCTTATCACGTCTACCTACGTCGTCTGCTTTCCCGCGGGGTGCGTGACGTGGTGCCCCGCGAGCACGCTGGGGCTCACCAGCGCCGACCGCCGCGCCCACCGCAGCGCCGCGGCAGCGGAGGTGCAGTGCGTCAAGTCGTGGGAGCAGCTGCAGACCGCTGTGCTTCGTCGGATGTGGTACGCGACCCACCAGGGCAGGGACACCGCCGCCTTCCCCCCTCACGCACGGTGTGGCGCTACGCCGGGCGAGCTCTCGGCTCCATCGATGAGTGTCACCTCGACAGAGCCGATGATGTCCACGTCCATATTTGTGTCGCTTCTGCTCTCCTCCGCGTGTTACGCCTACCTGCCGAACACCGCCAAGTTTTTGGGGGAGGTGGATGCCATTGACTCCATGCTGCCCCTTATTGAACTGAATTGCGAGAGCGACCAGGCGGATGCCCTGCGCCGCGTACTGTTGCTTCGCCGTCGCCTTGCACTGCACAGGCGGCTTCTATTTCAGAAAATCTGCCTGCTGGAGGCGCTCGATCGGCCAGCGGTACACACAGCTGCCGGTTTCATCCGGTCGCTCAAGTCACCAATGTGGGTGCCGTGCAGTGCTACTCCTGTGCGTATTGCTGAGCGCTGCAAGAGTGCGGGAGGGGTCTCCGCATCAGCGGGGGGCGACAGATGCAGTCACCTGAACGCGAGCTGCACCGATTTGCCGTGGCGCAGTGAGGCCGGAACGCCGACTGGCAACGTAGCGAGAAGTAGGCACAGCTCTGAGGGACTCGACGCAAACGACTCGAATGGCAGACCGTCGCCAAATAAGTCAAGCAGCGACCACGTGACCCAGCGAGTCACGTGGGCAGCCCCTTCACTACAGCACCAAATGGCAGCGGTGCCGTCTCTCAACGCGATTCACAAAGGCATTACGAGCGTCCTACACAACCTCGAAGTAGCGCGGACGGTACTCGGGAACACGACGCTCATCTACACCTCGAAAGTGAATTTCAACAACTCCCGCACCAGCGAAACAGCCGACTATTTCTCGTTGATCTGTCAGTACGTCCTTCTCGTTGTGCTGCCACTGAATATTGTGGCTTCACACTGGGGCATGAACTGTCCGGTGCCCTTCATGACCGTGGAGGGCACCACACCGTTCTGGGGTATTGTGGGCGTATTAGCGTTCATTGGTGTTGCCGGTCTCATCTTCCCATTCTACGCTTACAAGACTCGGCGAATCTACTTGATTGCATGAAAGGGAACGCAGCACCCCATAAAACACTTTCGGGGAAGTGCAGAGAGACAGTGAGA
Organism: Leishmania lainsoni; assembly: GCA_003664395.1. Taxonomy (NCBI): domain Eukaryota; phylum Euglenozoa; class Kinetoplastea; order Trypanosomatida; family Trypanosomatidae; genus Leishmania; species Leishmania lainsoni. The sequence continues at coordinate 386,635 of RAIA01000132.1, forward strand.
GAGTGTGTGTTTGTGAGGGCATAAGCACATGGGAATGGGCTGCAGGCACGAGACTGCTGTTGCCGCGTTTGCGTATACCGCCCGTGCAGTGCTTCGTACAAGGGTCTGCGCCCAGGGCCTTTCGCTGCCTTGTTGCATGGATTTCCACACCATCTCCCTGTTGCCCCGACTCCTACCCTCCTGGCGCGTTTGTTTGTTTGTTTCCTTTTCTCCCTCTGCCTCGTCGCTGGTCCGGTTTGCCTAATCCCCCCCTCCTCCGTATTATCTCTCTTTCTCTGGCTCTCTTGTGCCCCCTCCCCTGAGTGCCGGTTTTCCGTTGTTTGGCTGTGCACTTGGCGTGACTCCCTCACGACTGCCCCAGTCGGTTTCTTTGTGTTGCCGCCATCGCACCTTATGTGTGTGTGTGTGTGTGTGGGTGTGTGGGTGTGGGTGTGGGTGTGGGTGTGTGCTCCAGGGAGCACCTTCTCCTCTGTGGGCCTCCATAACTCGCTGATGTGACGTGTCTCGGCTTGCAAAATGGCAATCTCCCCACGAGCCCATGCTCTCCGTGGGACTCCATCTTCCTCCTCCAGCCCACCCCCTGTTCCACCGCCGTCCCTCTTCTTCCAATCCCTATCCGACTCGTCACGGCGGCCGGCACTATCCTTAATATACTCTTCAATCCTCTGGTCCCTTGGCGCCTCGTTCACCTCTGTGCAGCTTGCCCCGGCTGCTCCGAAGCGTTAGAGAAGTAAAGAGAAGCAGGTGACGCCTCGCTATCTTCTTCTCTTTCTCTTGCTCTCTCTCTCATACGTCATTGCAGTGCTCTCGCTAACAGCCGACGCGGTTAACCTCCCATTTTGAATCTCCTCGCCATCCCCACATAATCTGCTTCCCTCCTACCCCTTCTTCTCACCCCGTAGCTGCTACTGGACTAGCGCCTACCCCCTTCCCGTCACCAGCCACCTCTATTGCAATCAATGTCAACATCCTCGAGCATCTCTATACACCACACAGCTTGGTAGTACGTTCAGCTAACGCTCCAAGCCAACGACCCTATGAGGCCATGAAGAACCCCTGTCTTCTCCCAGCGGCACCACCATCCTAATCAGCCCGCCCCGCCCATCAGCGAGTCCATGGTGCGGGAGCGTCTCTCCGCGAACCTCCCCGACAGCTTCAACTACCTCAGCAACACGCGGGCAGTGGGCCGCGGTCACCGGCCACACAGCAGCAGCAGCAGCAGCAGCGGTGCAGGCCCCGACCGCGCAGTGCGCAGTGGCCCTGGCAATGAGAGACGCAGCCGCCCCCCTCACACGTTCACCCGCGGCTCCTCCAGCAGCTCCACGTCAAGCGACGGTGGCGCGAGACACGCCTTCTATGCTCGGCTGGCCAAGATTCATCGCGGCGGTGAGCCTGCGGCGCTGGCACAGTGCTGCGACACGGTGCGCGGGAGCACGACGCGCAACTACTTTTTGAGGATGAACCTCGACAACTCCGGTACCAGCGAAAGTTCCGGCTGGGTGTCGTTGCTCAGTGATAGCACATGTTATTTGTGTTCTTACAACTTAGCATCTGTGCCTTACATCGGGGGGAGCATGAGCTGTCAGGTGTGCTTCACAAGTGTTCCGAGGACGAATTTGCTTTGGAGTATTCTCTGCGCCAACGCGTACGTTGACATCGCTGGCGTTCGTGGGAGGCTGTATGTTCACACGCTCTGCATGGTGCACTTGATTCCTTAAATGACGTTTACTCTTGTGCTTCTCTCACGATGTCTTCGCTCCCTTTACTCCACTTAATAAACACCAGAATCCCTAAAGAGAGAGAGGGAGTGAGTAACCAGGAAGGAGGGGCATGACCGCTGCTGTGTTCTGGTCTCTGCCGCGAAGGTCTGCTTTCCACATGAAAGGGCGGCTGTAGATACGGAAAGCCGTGTCTTCCTCTCTCTTTTTCTATTATGCATCGACTCGGATGTGGTGCCGCTCGCTGTTGTCTTCCTCAGTTCTCGTTTGTCGCTTCAGTCAAGGGCCTTGTTGGTCACCCCTTCGCTTCCCATTCAGTCGTCTGTGTGTTTTTCCTCGTTTCGTGGTCTCCGCCATTGCGCTGGTGGGCGCCTGCATAGGCTTTGCCCCTAGCCAGTGGCGCCGATTCTTTTATCTCCTGCATTGATGCTCACGCAGCAGTCGTGACATCACGCAGTTGGTTTCGATTCTCCCCTCCCCCTGTGGCAGAATGAACGCCGCTGCTGGAGAGCGAGGATATGACTGTATTTGCTGTCGCGCACTGCTCTACAAGGCGCTCTTAACCTTGATGCGGCACCGCACGGGCCACAGGATGACGCCAGTGATAAGCAAGATGGGGAGGCAGAGCACCTCATAGCACTCCCTCGGCTTCTCGCTCGTCTACAGTGTCCGTCTGGCGTAGGCAGATCATCTGATTCTCCGCTCGGTCAACTCTGGCGATGTTTTACCCTGGGGATCATCTGCATCCTCCTAAAGTCTGCCCCTTCAACGGATTCGGGCCACCTTTCCGTTCTCTCTCAGCCCTTCGTCGTCTCACACAGCGCCACATTCCAGAAGAAAGGGGCCGATTGGCCTGCAGGATCAACCAAGGGGAAAAGGAAAACGAAGTGCACTTCGCAATTACCTCTGCGTGTCTTTGCTGCACAGACTAACCGATAGCCTGATCACGTTTTGCTCCTGCTTCATGATTGGAACTGCGTCGTCTTCTCGCTAACCGCTTTAGTGTTGTGGAGCTGACTTACTCTCAACCTCTCCAAACCTCGGCGCACTCTCTTCGACCCCCATTATTACAACACCGTTAACCCTCTTCTCTTATCCTCTACCAGTGTCAATCTCCAGCATCGCACTCTTCGAGGCCATAATGTCTACTGTAGCCTCCGCACCGCGGCACCGCCGGTACGTTGATATGACGCCGGAAAGGGAGCAGAAGATTACACAACTTGTGCAGCTCATGAAGCAAACCTATGACCCACTTCCACAACAGCTGCGAATCCTGCTGCACTTCTCGCCGACGCCAGAGGACGCACCGACGCCGCACAACACCACGCGCAGCTACTGCTACTACGCCCTCATCTCTTGCGACTGGAACGTGCAGAAGGCGTTTGAAGGCATGAAAAGGAATGTAGAGTACCGCCTACAGTGCCACCTCGACGAACGCAGTGAGCTGCCGTCGGCGATTTCAGTCCGTGGGTGGGATCAGGTGGAAGTGGTGCGTGCTCTGGGTAAGGAGCTGCGAGCAGGAAATCAGCGCGTTGATCAGATCGTCGCTGAGATCGAGTGCTACTTCCACTTCGGTCTTCACTACTGGGACAGGTACGGGCAGCCTGTCTTCTACCTCATGTTAGGCAGCGTTGACGAGAAAAACCTGCTGAAGAAACTGAAGGCAACCGCGAACGTCGGTCAGTCCACAGACGCCGTTATGTGGGAGGTGCTGCAGCACGTGCTGGGCTCGGGTGAGTGGCTTGCGTACTACCAACAAATGCAATACGATGCGGCGAAGCTCAAAGCGGACGCCTCTGAAGGACTCATTCGCGCCACCACGATCGTAGTGGATCTGAAGGGACTTACATACAAAATGATCTGGAAGCCGGCGATTGACCTCCTTCTCTCCTGCCTGACGGAACTGCTCAACCACTACCCCCAGTGCATTCACCAGATTCTGGTGGTGAATGCGTCATCAGTGGTGACGTTGATTTATAGCCTCATTCGCAAGGTGCTTCCTGACACAGTGCAGGCAAAGATTCGAATGGCTCGTCCAAGTGAGTCGCTGGCGCTGCTGACCGAGTACATTGAGGAGCACTACGTGCCAAATTTTTACGGAGGTGCGTGCCACTGCGAGGACGGCTGCGTGCGTTCGTACAACCCGAAGAGCCCCGCTAAGGGCACCGTCACCGTTGGCCAGGACGGTGCCTCGAGCGCCACGGAGTAAATCTTGATGGGCACTGGCGTCATGACCAACGATATTTCGTGGTGGGCCAGTGCTGCACATACACAAGACGGTGTGTTTCTCCTTGGGACAGAACGAGTTTGTCGTGTGGAACTCGGCGTTGTCGAGTGGGCACGATGCCACCTTTCCCCGCCCCCACTTCGTCCCTCAAGCACAGTCACACGACACAGACTGGGCGGAAGCGAAATGTGCGCTCGCCGGTGTCATACGTGGCCTCCAAGGCGAATCCGTTCGAGAGATCGAGCAAGTGCGGGGCGACAGCGAAAGATGTGATGGCTCTGGTGTGGGTCAACAAGCTGAGCGCATAGCTACTTCACGTGCGATATGTAAAGTGACTCCAGCCTGTGGTTGTTTTCGGTGACGGACGGGAAAGCGTAGCAGCAGTGCTGCGGTTATGAGGCGTCGGTCTCTCTCTTTCGTCTGCGCGCGACACGCCCGCGCCAATGTGCACAACCTCAAAAGGCGAAGGGAATGAAGCACTTCGGCGCGTTATGAGAGTGGTCAGGCGAACACAGTCAGTGGCGCCATCCACCGAAGGAAAAGGCAGTGCTCTACCTGTGGCACCCCCTGCGACAAGCAAGGGGGGTGCCGTATGCGCTGGTGAGGCACACCCACCAAGCGAAGGTGAAAAGCCCCAGCCGCCGCCTCCTCTGTGTTCCCCTCTTTGTGGCCGCCTCCGCTTCCTCCGCCCCCCCCCCTCGTCCTCCTCTTTGAGCGCCTTATTTCGTTTTTTCTGCTTCTTTTCAACCGCTTCAACTCCTCACTTCACCGGGCCTGGTCGATCTCCCCGCCTCCTTCCTTTGCTTGCCTCAGCCTCCTCACCTGTCTTGCTTTGCTCGTCCGTTGCATTGTTGCCTCGACAGTGTTCTCGCTTTTGCTTGTTTATTTCGGCGTCTCCTTCCCAGATGCGAGTCGAGTGGTCACATCTGAACTTGTGCATACACACACGCACGCTTCCTGCGGCAGGTACGCGTGGACCCCCCCCTCCCCTATGTGGACAATGGCGTGCACCAGCGGATGCCTCGAGCCTCCTTGTATTGATCGGTCTCGCGTATTCATGTGCACAGACACTCAGAGACCTAACGAACGAAGAAGACTCACCAAAAGAGACGGTGGCACAAGGGCATGCACAGCTATGTCTGAGCGATCAGCCGCCCTCTTTGCATTTTATTTTTATTCTCTTGGCATGCGGCGCGTCCGATGCATCACTGGGCGATCTTCACCCCCCCCCTAGTCCGATGTAGAACCCCCTCACCTCCGTCCCACTCTACTGGTTTGCCCTGCACGTACCCCCCCTCAACCTTTCTTCCCATATCTGCAGCAGGGACACAAGGACAACTTCCGCCTCCCCATCATCACGACCCATCGTTCTCCGGCCCTGCCATCTGCTGTTCATGCCCTAATGGCATGTAGGTTTACTTGCATGCACTCACCCATGCACCCCCCCCCTCTTCGATTTTTTCTCTTCTGCGGAGTCTTCTCTCTTTGAATAGTCAGCACGTGGTGCTCTACAATGGTAACGAGTCGCTACCCTGTGCTGACCGCCGACCAAGAGAAGAAGGTGACGGAGCTGATCAAGGTTATGAAGGAGAAGTATGACCCGCTGCCGCCGCTGCTCCTCGCTCTGCAGCGGTACACCCCCGAGATAGCAGGCAACGCAGGCGATGACACCGCACCCGGCACGTTCTTCTCCCCTATCCGCAACTACTGTTACCGCTTCCTCACCGCCCGTGGGTGGGATCTGCAGATGGCGTTCGAGATGATGCAGCTGTCTGTCAGCTACCGCGAGGAGAATGCGCTCGACTCGCGCGCAGAGCTGCCGAGCGCTGTGAGCTGTCGGGGATGGGACCAAGAGGAAGTGCGAGCAGCCTTGGATAAGCCGACTCGCCCAACAAACCAGCGGCTGGACCGCATCAGCACCGGCATCGCACAGTACTTCACCTTAGGCCTCCATTACTGGGATAAGTATGGACAACCCGTAGTATACCTCAACCTAGGCAGCATCGATGAGTCGGGGCTGCTCAAGAAGCTGAAGCAACTTGCCAACGTCGGCCAGACACCAGATTTGGTCATGTGGGAGCTGGTGCAGCACCTCATTGGTGTGCAGGAGCAGCTTCTCTTCTACCAGCAGATGCAGTACACAGCCGGCAAACTGAACGCTGAAGCGGATGACGGGCTGATCCGCTTCTCCACAATCGTGGTTGACCTACATGGACTAACCTACACGATGCTGCGGAAGGCGGCCTTGGACCTCTTCGCGAAGACGTTGCGGACCCTCTTCCGGTACTACCCTCAGTGCGTACATCAGATCCTGGTAATAAATTCACCAGCGTTTGTGATGGTTGCCTACCACATCGTCCGCGTCGCATTTTCGCCTGGGACGCACAAAAAGCTGCGCCTCATCAGCGCCGCCGACACCCCGGCCACCATGAAGGACTTCATTGATGCTCAGTTTGTACCCGACTACCTTGGTGGCCTGTGCCACTGTGAGGGCGGTTGTATCGCTGGCTACGACCTCCACTTGGAAAAAAAATAAAGAAGGACGACGGCTCCGCCAAGAACAACGCCAGCAGCGTTCAGAGCAGCGGCCAGCATGACGAGGCGGATGTAACCACCGAGGACATCAGTCTGAGGTCAGGGAAGGAGCTGAAGCGCTCCTTCTTACTGAAGAAGGGGGCGTCGGTCGTGTGGGCGTTTGCCTCCGCCAATGGGCACGACGTCGCTTTCACACGCTATTTTGAACCTGAAAAAGAGGGGCCGAGCATCGATACATCGACGCGGTCTACGACCAAGCTGAAGTCCTACGTAGTCTCTCAGGGAAGCCTGTCGGAGGGATTCGATAAGTACACTGCCAGTGACGATGGCCTATTCGTTATTATGTGGGGGACTAACCACTCGTGGTTCACGGTGAAGCATCTGCGGCTGAATGTGTTTAAGCAGGCGGCAACTCTGCTGCGTGTGGAGCACGCAGCTGAGGCGTGTGAAAGCGAGAAGCGCGCGCACCCTAGAACATGGCAAAGTCACTGGTGCGCGAGCAGTGGCCACACGTCTTCACTGCGTAGTAAGGCGTGCTCCGGGGTGTACTTCAATATAACGCCCTTCACCTGCAGCTGCTTTGTCTTCCGCTTGCGTTGCCTGGGCTTCTGTTTTCTCCCACGCGTGACATGTGTCAGCGTCCCCGGCGCTTCTTTCCTTGAGATACGCTTCTACTCCGCTTACCTCTTGCCTGCAGATAGGTATTTACATCCACAACCTCCCAGTGACGCCGGCCGCACCACCGTGGTAGCGCAGGGCCCAGCACCCGCTCTGCCTGCGGAGGCCAGGAGCCTGCAGCCCCCCCCTCGGGTACGGCTGTACAGACCCTTGGCGTCGGCGGACAGACCTGGACGGACGGCTGGGTGGGCTGCTGGAGCACAGGTGCCGGAGGCATAGCGAGAGCACCCCGGCTGACACCGTCGAGTCCCCCCAGGCACCTGTGCGGAGAGCTGTCACCCTGCACTATGGTGTGCCGCGGCTTGAAGAGGCGGGGGAGAGCCATGGCGTACGGGCTGGATGCAGGGTCTCAGAGGGCCCCGACCTGGGCCTGGCCGACCTCCTCCTCGAGGTCATCCGGCATGCACCCGACACCACCACCGCCTCCGCCCTCGAGCCGGGCCGTGAATGCAGCCCGCCTGAGTGGAGTCGCATGGCCCGGTTGGGCGGCGGGGAGGTTCGGCCTTGGCAGCCCGGGCTGAGTCATAGTGTGGCGGTGCTATGGGTGAAGCGCAGTCGTAGGCGGCCACTGGTTGGCGTGTTGGTGGTGAAGATCTGCTGACAATGACGTGTGTATTTACTCTACCTGAGGCCTCCTTTTCTCTGTGAGTTCCACCCCGAGCGGGTTTATGCTTCGTCTCTCGTGCCTCACTAGGTGCGCAGATGCGTCGTGGCGTTTGCCTCGCTCGCTCGCTCTCTCTTCGGTTTTCGTTTTGCTTCGTCTGACTTTTGATTTTTTCACCTTCTGAACGTTTCCTCCGTGCTGCCCGGCCTTCCCTCTCGCCCGCTCCTCCGTCACGCGCTTGCGGTGGTCTCTAGGTCACACGCAGCGATGCGGTTCGTCTTACCGCTTTGCAGCTCCCTGCTGCCGCCTTCCCCCCTCCCTGTCGTGTATGGGGTACTGTTCTTCGCCCAGGAGCCACAGTTAGTTGAGAAAGAAGCTCAGTATGCTGCTGACGCTCATTTAGCGGTGCCGCGCGCGCTGTCGGGCAAAGCGGTGTTGCTATCCTATCAGAGGAAAGTGCCTTTGTGATATTTTTGGGAGAACATTGTTTGAGCGTCTCGCCGATCAGCTTGCCGAAGATGAGTACAGCAGCGCAGCTACGGTGTGTGAGTTTTGCGTATGAAGGCTTCGCCTGCTTCGTGTCGGGGAATCGGTGTTGTTGGGCCACCTTGTCTCTCTGTTACCTTTCGGGCGGAAACGTCCACGCTACTCGTGCATGGCCCCCTACGAAGCACATTTCTGAGCTGATTTTTCTCTTTGGCAGCACCGCGTTTGTTCTACCGCACAACGTCTGTTGGATCGCACACCCATGTGGCGTATGTGAGCGACTTCGCATGGGTGTGCAGATGCTCTCGTCTCTCTGATAAGTCGTGTGAAATGGTAACCAACCAGCGAGCGAGCAATCGCACGCGCAAGAAAAACCCCTCCCCCGGGCACCTCTCTCTCTCTCTCCCCCCCCTTCTGGATCGCTGACACGCCAGCAAGAAGTTTACTCACTTGTACCCCATCCACTACGCACACGCCGGCTCACTGCCGGGACGTTGTTATCACCAGGAAAGCAAACGTAGCCGCAGATTCTTTGATCTACTAAAGAAGCAAATGGAAGCCTTTGCAGAGGATGAGAGCGCTGCGGGGTTCAGACCACAGTCTGGCACATGCACACTCACCCGTGAGCAGGTAGACAAGATTGAAACCCTCATACACCTCATGAAGGAGCACTATGACCCACTACCAGCGCAGCTAGAGATGTACTTGCAGCTGATACCGCCCCCTGCCAGTGTAGCTTCAGCGGAGGAAGACAGCGGAAGCAAGGCCCAGCCGCGTCACTTGGTGCGCAACCTGATGAGGTACTACTGTAGCACCTTTCTCGTGTCGCGGGAGTGGGATGTGCAAAAGGCATTTTCTATGATGCACGATGTGGTGGCATATCGCGCGGCGAACCGCCTCGATGAGCAGTGCTTCTTCCCGACTGCCATTTCGGTGCATGGGTGGTCCACTGTAGAGGTATGCAGAGCGCTGCGCCAGAGTCCGCGTGAAACGACTCTGCGCGTCGACCGCGTCTGCGCTGGGGTAGCGCAGGCAATCACCTGTGGAATCCACTACTGGGATAAGGATGGTCGGCCGGTTGCGTATGTAATGATTGAAAGTCTTGATGTGGTTGAGCTCATGCGACAGCTAAGGCAGATGGCGAGTGTGGGCAAGTCGCCGGCGGATGTCATGTGGGAGTACATGGTGCACCTTCTTGGTGTGACCGAATCTGTGATGCTCTACCAGCTCATCCAGCGCGAGGCGCGGCGATCAGGGCGATCGTCAACGTCAAAGTTGGTGGACGAAGCGACACCCGCGGAGGTGTCCCAGGGTGCTGTGACGATGGTATACGACATGAAGGGGCTCTCGGTGAAGATGCTGTGGAAGCCGATACTTGACCTTTTTCGCGACCTTGCCAAGAAGTTCTTCAAGTACTACCCCGACCGCGTACACCAAATCATCTGTGTCAACTCGCCCAGCCTTGTCCGCTACGCCTTTCGACTTGTGCGTGGCGTCATGCCGGCAGCCTTTCAGGACAAGATCGGCTTTTTTAGCTCTCACGACACTCTCGCCACGCTAGAGAAAGTGATCGAGAGGAAGTACATTCCGCATTTTCTTGGCGGCGACTGCCGCTGCACGGCCGACGGCGGCGAGTGCCTGAATGGCTACGACCCGCTGCATCCACGACGAACAGCTGTGACAGACGCACACGCTGACGGCGACGGTGAGGCTTGCACGGAGAATGTGACGCTCACGGCGAGTCAAGCATGCGCTCGAGTGTTTCCAGTGAAAGCATCGGAAGTGGTCGTCTGGGATTTTGCTGTAGCGGGTGGTGGCCATGACATCCTCTTCACTGTCTTCTTTGTGCCCCAGTTGGCTGCGTTAGGAATACGATGGCCCGAAGTCGAAGTGAAGAAGCTGAGCCCATACACGGTCACCTCGGAGGCGCTGCCGGAGGGGTCCGATTTGTTTGTCGCTGCCGAGGATGGCGTAGTAGTGCTGGGGTGGCGCAACAGACGGTCCTGGTTTGCTGCAAAGCACATTCAGCTCCGTGCCTACAAGGAGGCAATGTCCACGACCCTCTACAAGTGAGGGGATTGCGCTGAATAGCGCTTCGCTGGTAACCCAACATGGGTGCACATGTGCCGAGAGAGAGAGGGAGGGAGAGAGGGGGGGAGAAATGGGCAGAGGCCGCAGCTCATCTTCTCCCGTGTTATGTTTACCCCCTTTTATGTATGACGTGCACATTCGTGCGCTTTCTATCCGTTCGTTTGCTTCCGGACAGGGTGGGGGTCGTGGAGGTCACGCACTGCTGCGTAGCGAAGATACGATACACATCATCGTTGTTTTATTGGAAGCGTCCCTGTGTATTTAACGTTTACCTCCTCTTGCCAAGTGTCTTCAAGGAGAGGGAAGGGGCGGGGGAGAGATCGAGAGCGCCTGTGGACGCTACTTGTGTGCGCATGGCTACTTCGTTGGCCTTTCCTTCTCTCCCTCCCCTCTTCCCTCTTCGTCTTTAGCAACCACTGCGCACGTCTGCGTGGAGTTCTGTGGCTCGTTTGCTTCCAGTTGTGATTCCCACCACAGCGCCATCTACGCTGTCCCCCGCTACCTTCGACTACTATAACGCCACAGAGGCACAGTTTATCTGCGCAAACAAAGCGCCGGTAGAGGCGGCAATGGCGAGGAATCGCTCTCACACCCTACCGCCTCGCCCAATCCGTGCCTCTTGACAAATCGCCAATGGCAGAACACAGCAACTGAAAAAGAGCGAACCGAGAATGAGACTGCAACTCAAGTGATGCGATCTGCCTGCCATAATGCTTCCTGCCGCCTCGTCTTCGATTCACATCACCTTTTCCTCTTGATTCTTTTCTCTTCACGCTGGGCTCTTCTATCACGGATGCGCACAGTGTATGTTCACACCCGTCCCCCACTCCCTTTGGTCTTCCTCAGATACACAATCGTATCCCTCAGAAGTTGCTGTTTAGTCTGAAAAATGCCCTTTTAAAGAACTGCACTTCCTTCCCACCCTCCCCCTTTCCCATTGGCTGGGTGTGGGTGGGTGTTTGTGGAGGTGGCGGCGCTTCTTGTCTGTGTGGATGTGGATGCTCCTCCTTGGCGACAACTCTTCTGCATAGGCGCCAACGCATGCGACACCCCAAACACGCTGCTACTGCGTCTTTCCTCCTCCTCTTCCTCTCCCTCCGATTTGAGGTGTTCGCTTCGTCTGTCAGCCCGAGCAGTGACATGTCTGATTGTCTCGACCAAGTGAGAGGATGGAAACCTGAGGAAGACGGGAACGGCCTGGTGAGGGCCTCATCAACGGAATCCCCGGCCCCTCGTGCTCTTGCCTTCAACGCGCTCTCTACTTTTATTTTCCCAATTAGACGGTGTGTCTCGCGCGCAGCCAGTGATGCACGCAGGCGTGGGGAAGGGGTAACACTTGCAAAGGGGTGTGTTGGAAGCAAAACCTCCAAAGATCACCTCGTGAGTAGAGAACTACCAGACCCAAACAAAAAAGCAAATCTCCAGACACCCGGAGATGCTCCCTGGACATTCACGTGTGTGGGTGCGCACAGCCGTCCCCTTGGTGACCGGGTAAGAGACCCCCGACACCATTCCTCCCCTCCTGTGGAGAGTGAGGGGAAAGATGTCCGTGAACCAGCCCCCCCCTGCCCCTCTAACGCCTCCACCACTGCATGCGTTTCTTCCCCCCCCCTTTCCCCTGCCATTTCAGTTCAGAACACCCCCGACACACACTCGATAACGGAAAGAGGCATCTTAAAGGATGCCCGTGTAGTGTTTTCCCCTCACCCCGGTAGTTGCCCCATTCTCGCTTCGCTTACCGGCGTGTGTGCCCGTGTCTCGTCTGTGCCGCTCAATTCCTCCCCCCCCACCACCACCCCTCAACCGGACAGGAAGCATCTTTTCGCATAAACACGCATTCCATAGCCTTTCCATTTGGCCAGTATACACAGATACACCCACAACCGTGGCCGGCACATCCCCGACACCATTGCCCGCGCGAGTCACCTTCTCCTTTTGCTTGTCGCATTGCGCTACGGAATAGCAGGAAGGCAGTAGCGAGCACGAGTATACACACAGATAAAGGTACTCGCCTACAGATTGGCGCATACACGCCTACACCTCGATCGAAATCAACTGTCGATCGTGTCGGTGTGTTTCTCTTTGTTCTTGTTGATGACTTTGGTGCCCTGTCGTTGCTCTCCCTCTCCCGCTTCAGTTGTTGTTTCTGCTTATCTGTACCTTCGCTTTCTCTCAGCTTCCTTTTCTTTTCATTTTCTTCCCTCCTCACGCTGTCATACTTGAGTCGCTTGTGCCTCGGGTGTGGCTTGGCCGCTGGCCCCCGCCGCCTGGCTTTGGCGTCCTCACTGACTGCTTGTCGACCTGTAATCTGCCTTGTCTGTGTGTGGGTGGGTGGATCGGTGGGTGGGTGCTTTCCGTTCGCTGTCTTCGCCCGCTTCTACTCGTTGCGCTTCCACTTGTAAAGCGCAGCCCAGTGTCGCGGCGGCAGTGCGACGAGTTAATAGAAGTTCAGCAAGAAAAGGGGGTATGGGACACCCCGCCTCCTCCCAGCGCTCTCGCTTGGCCCACTCTTTTTGGGCGTTGGTCCCCCCCACCGCCATCTGCACAGAAGCGCAATGCCCCTCTACATCCCTCTGGGCGCGAGGTTTGAAAGTGACGCAAGCGTGCGCGAGCGCCTCGAGCGGCAGCATATGGCACATCGAACCAACATCCTACGTCATGGCACCGCCGAGCAGCGCCGCCAAGTGCTGAAGATGAAGCTGCTTCCACTTCCCGAGGACCCTGAGGCCGTGGCGGTGCCCGGCACTGCCGTTCTTGACCTTCCCGGGGGAGCGGACGCTTCCCTCGAGGCACGCAACGGCACCGACGACTTGGATCCGCTAGCACTTCGGTCGCGGCGCTACGATGGCGTGCATCACGACGATGATGGCAAGCACGTCGCTACACCAAGCACCGATTACTCCACGTTCATGGAGGTGCTCTGCCCAAACGGACTGTCGCTGCTGGAGCTCCTCCCCCTAGCGCCTCGAACCCCACGCCAGCACCCCAAAGGCCCACGCTGCAAATCTCATCAACCCCAGCTCGAATCCGCTCTGTCATCGCAATGGTGTGCACTGCATTCTCGCTTGACACCCGCTGCTGTAGCGGCTACAATACCCGCAGCACCGCTCTCAATCAGGTACAATACCTTGGCAGCGCACGAACTCCCTTCAGTCTCTTTGGTCAACACCTCCACCTCAGTCGCCGCTTCTGCGCAGCCAGGTTTAGAGGACACCTACGTTGATGCCCCAATCACCTTTGTCAGTGAGTCTACCTCGCCTCTCGCTTCTCCAGAAGATGGATCGGTTACTCCAATGCAGAGCATCACCGATCCTGCTAGTGATGTCATACAAGCCACTGCTACTGCACATGTTGATGACGACGACACCAATCTGGGCATCTTTGTCAGTGCTGGCTTCTTCTCGCTTGCCGCGCCCCACTTCGGCAGCCTCCCGCGCTCGCGGCTGTCTCTCCGCCGGAGTCCGTTCAGCTTGAGCAGGGACTGCCCGCTAACTCTGTCCACCACAACGCCAGCACTGTTGGCAGCCTCAGTTCCACCCTCTCTCCCAGTCACAGAGCACTAAAAGGTTCATCAGAACCGTCCTTGCCTACCTCGAGCGCTACAAGTGCTCAGCTGACCTCTCGGGCGGTTGCTGATAACTGCGATCTAGGTGGCCGCGTACTCTTCACAGATCGGTTTGTGAAGGCGCAGTCCCACACGGCGTTGCCCATCATGATTTCCGCCTTCAAGCAGTACATGCGCTCCACCTCCACTACGGCTTCGCGCTCGCCCCTCACGCACAACCAGTCGCTGGACATCCACACTCCGTCCGAGTACCGGCCCTCTCTGCCGCACCAGCAGCAGCCGAATTCTCGCCACGATCTCCATTCCTGTCAGCGCGGCATTCCGCTCAAAAGCCACGGCACCAACACAGAGATCGAGAACTGTGTCCTCGAGGCCGGCAGGGGTATCCGCCCCACTTTTCGCCGTGTCGACCCTGCCGATCTCTACGGCACCAGCCAGTACGTCTCCAGCGACTTGAGTTCGACGAAATAGTTCTCCGCCAGCGTCTCCCTCACGACTGCAGCTGTCCTCTTGGAGCGACTTCTCAAGCCCAAAACGAGAAACTCCTTCCGCGATGACGGCTGAGGGTACCACTGACTTGGCATCACTGAAAGGGCGCTGCCTCGCCGTCCAACTATGGTCGAGGGCATGGCCGAGGACCAGGCGAACACTCGGATGTATACTTTCTGTTATTCGCTGACTGCTGTCTCTTTCCATTTTGGGGTTTCGCAATTCTCATCATTTTCAGCCGCCGCCCTTTTTGTTTGCCTTTTATACCACTCCGCAGCGTCCCTGCACGAAAGAGAGAGGCACCCCTCACCAGAGTACCGGGGTGGCCAGTACCCCACTCTCTGTGGGACACCATGCACCCCCTCCCCATATCACCACCAACGCCTGACCACTCTCTGGTAATGGTACGGTCAGACGCCTACGACGTGGGGATAGCCAGAGTACCAGCGTGACTCGAGCGGGTCTCACCCGGCTCTCGCTACCCACGGGGGTGGGGAGCCTGAGACACCCCTGAGCGATGCGCCAGGTGGCGGCCGACATGATGGGAGTGGCTGTGCGGCGACTTGCGAAGCGAGTGGATGTGGGGTGTTCGAGGCAGGGGCCCTGCTGAGATGACTGAGTCGGCCCGTTGCTGCAGCGCGTGTCTACCACTGCCTTGCGCTGCTCGGTGGGCCTCTGGCAGGCCGCCGTAGAGCGGAGGTGGAGTTGTGCTGTATGGCTGAGAGTGGGCACGTTAGGACAAAACTCAGGGTTGAAATTGTGGCTCCTTTGCGCCCTAGTCACTCACAGCCTGCCCTCTTCCCTCCGCCACCTTCTCCCACTCCCGTGGCTGTGCCCGCCTCAGCGTCTGTGCGCCGAAGCGGCAAGTGCCACTTCTCTTTCTGCACTCTGCTCTCTTTATTAGAGGGAAGGGCTGTGCTTGTGCGATCGCAGCGTTGCCTCTCTCCCCGTGGGTGCGAACCAACGACATAGGCGCCTGTGCGTGCCGTCACTGGAGAGGCCATCACCTGAGAGAGCGGAAGCTCCCAAAGCCGCTCCATCGGCTGTCTTCCTTCGTCTCCCCCCATGTGCGTTCTCCCTCGCACATCCCTCGGGTCGTTTTGTTTTTCTTGTCTGTGTGTACCCCCCCCTTCTCTCTTCTCCTTTTCTGTTTTCCCTCTCCCCTCAGCCCCGCCCCTCCACTTTCGCCTTGACGCCCTTTGCCATGTGGTGTTCGTTCTGGCGATGGCAGACCAACGCTCATTTACTCTATGCGGGGTCTCACCCTCTCCTTGCATCTCTCCCTTGGCATCTTCTCTTGCTTAGCACGCGTGCTTCGCTCTTCATTGGCGCTATTGGCTCGATCACGGCCACTCACCCCTTATCCTCTGCCTCTCCCCCTCCCCCCACACACACGCGTCTGTTTTTCTTTCCGTTGCTTCCCATCACACGCCTCTCTCCCCCTCGTACAATCATGAGCGCTCGAGTGGCTGT